>CAUYUJ010019030.1:90000-155000 GCA_963575745.1 Prorocentrum cordatum | reverse complement strand
GACGAAACAACTAATGATCTCGCGAACAATCACAATCACACGAATGATGCGAAGACCCAACTCCAATTCTGGAACAAGAATCTTCCAGTTCCAACCAATGGTGCTCCGCACATTTTCTGGGACTTCGTGCGTTACTTCCCCCGATAGTCGTAACCTTTCAGGTTCATCTGTGTCCGGGCGATAGCTGGTGTATTCCATGACATATTGAGCGGCCACATCTTTGGCTCCGTCCTCGGTCAACGTGATGTTCAACGATTTGTCGTCGCGATGAGAATACACGTGCCCATTGGGCTGATCAAGATTGATCCTCCCGTCAATTATCTGCTCGGTCTGGGACCCGCAGACTGCGGTAAAATCAAGGGTCATGTCTACGTTCCCCTCACCTGCCGTCACGGTTGGACCGGCGGCAGGTTTGGCACGCGTGCATACTGAAATGAGAGGGCGTTCGGAACAGATTTTGCGTCGCCTGCTGACGGACTGGGAAGCACGACGAGGACGTGCCACAAAAATATTTGCCCAAGCAACCGGTGGACGTCCACGAAGGCTGGGCCCTGTGATGTCCATAGCGTTGCCCTGGGCAACGGGCAGCCAAGGTGCTGTTCCCTCTTTTGCGCTGCGCAATGTCCGAAGCGTCGGCGCGAAGATGTTCGCATTTTTCACGTTGTGCTCCCATTCGACCCAACCTTCTATGGGTTCAAAGCGCGCGTCGGGTTCCTCTGGCCACTCGAAGGCAGCCAGAGCGAGACAAGACATGGGACGCGCATACTGGTCAATATCTGTTGCCCAAAGTAAAGGCCACCACTCTGCGATCGTTGGAGCTTGAGTCGCTTCTCTCTCAGCCAAGTGCGCGAGCCATTTAATGAATCGCCTCTTCAGACGTTCAAGGTACTGAAAGAAGGGACCGTGGGGCGCCGGCGGCTGGGCCGCGGCGTGCTCAGGAATCCAAGCAGGAACACTACCCGGGCGGCTGTGTCCAAAGGTTTGACCCGAAGCAGCCAAGCTAATATACTGACGATGTGTTGCCCACTTGCGCTCCAGCTTCAGATTGCTGCTGATGTTGTATATTACGTCTGCCGAAGCTGTCTGTTGTCTGCTTACTCGCACGCCAACATAACGATCACGCTCGCAAGGGAGCTTATCAAGGTCGACAACATGCAACGAAATGCCATCATTCCAAAGCGAGGCTGACATGATCTTGTGTCGGCACGACTGAAGCAAATAGTCATGGGCAGCCTTGTACTTTTACTTGATTGGATTGTTGCAGGAGGGGCAATGGCCAAAGCCAGTTCGCACCCAGCGCAAGTTAGCGCAAAGGAACCGACCATCGTCCTCCCAGGGGACAGACTGAACAAATGCGTCTGCCCCTGGAGGCAACGGAGGCCTATAATCTGGGAAAAAAGACAAAGTCTCGTCAGTATGAGTCCAAGCGAGCATCGAGGCGTTATCAAAATTTACCTCGTACGATGTCCTCTCTTAATTGAAGACAATTGACCAAGACAGTCGCTCTCTCTGCGACCCCACCAGTCGCTGGCTTTGACGAGGGTGACGGCTTTGTCAATATCACAGAACCTCGGCACCTCACGGGACACAAGAATCCCGCCCTGGCAAATCCGGTACGAAAACGGGTGAGCACCCGGCCATTGAAAACAAGAATTAAAGGCCAGGGCTCTCTGTGAGTCGGAAGCTGGTCCCACAGACGGACTGTGTCCGCTGCGGGCCATGCTCCGATTGACGGTGGCTCTCCTGGCTGTGGGCCACTGCCCATGGCCTCGTGCTTCCTCACAAGAGCAGGCTCGCCATACCTCCGCTGGCTTAGCCATGAAGGAAGATGGTATTGGCCTTGCATGCTTGGATCCTTCTTGGTCGGGAGAAGCCTCAACAATTCGTAGTCCGCCTCGAGGCAAAGCCCCGAGTCTCTTTTTGGGAACTTAACTTCTCCAACCATGGATTCCACCAGTGCCCCCATATCGGTGATGTGGAGGAGGGGCCCATGACACCTGGCTAGGCCAGGGTCATAAGGCACGCACATTCTCTCAATTGAAGCAACAAAAGTGGAATGTCCCCGGCATGCTCGATAGAAAACAGGAATGGGAGAGGTAGTCCTCTCCGCCCCTTGAGAGGGCCCGGATATGTAGTCACGCCACATGTTGTAAACGGTCGTCTCCTTGATGCTGGCACTGTCATCTGGAAGCACACCAAGGACTTCCACAGTTCCCTGCGACAGCGCGGCTAGGCCGTGCGCAGCAAGTGCAAATGTCTGATATCCAAATCCATCCTCGGTCATCTTCTCAACCAGGTCTCCGAAGTAGACCCAGCCTCCCGAGGACCTCGCGTAATCAGAACAATGCCTCGCGAGATACGTTGCGCAATCACCAACGCGCTGAGCGAACTCGTCTACTCGGCAACTTTGGGGTCGCCAAGAATCCGCGTTGCCTAGGGCGGCCGGATTCTCGCGATCAGTGACCCCAACAACCAATGGGGTCAAAAACATATGAAAAGACTGAAGATCAAATCCGCCGGGAATATCATCAGAGTAAACTCAGCACGGAGAAATTCTCGCGCGAGTTCGAAAGTGCCCTCGTCTATGGAAAGTTTGCTCAATAGTGCAAGTATGGGATCTTCAACGGATTCTGCAATGCATTTGAGCGTACTTGTCGATTTATTGCGAATGGACTCGACCCGCGGGGGTACAGGACCAGTTATGTGGGCCTCTCGAACCCTGATTCTTAGATCGGGGGGCGCGCGCTGAATAACTCGAGTGCGTTCATCCGGCGAAATAGAAAGCTCCTTGCCTCTGGAGCGGTCAGCGTGCCCGACATTAATCTCCTGATCATCCTCTTGGGGCGGAGCATCCGTCGGTTTACGCTGCCGCTTATCGGGGGCAGGCGGCAATCTTTCTCTGCAGAAGAAATTAGCAGAGGCTGGGCCAGATCGGCAATGCTCTTCCTCAATGGGCATGAGCTCAGGATCCGCTTGACACGGAAAGTCATTGAGTTGGGTAAGATCTGGACTGGCCTCAAGGGACCCCGGCGCGTCTGGGGCACCCGGGGTTCGATCCACAGAGGGAGGCTCCGCCGCGGTATGTCCACTTGAAGCGGCAGCTTGCGGTGGTGCCTTAGCAGCGGGCGCATCCTCCTCATCGGAAGAGCACGGCTTGGCAGGGGAAGATTCGGCAACCTCGTTAGGCGCAGCGCGCGATGCAGCAGCAGCGCCCGAGTCGACCATCATCTCGTCTTCCTGCGCCGGTTTGGCCTCCGCCCTGGCTGGGCCAGGCGGCGGCGCAGGTAAGCTCGCCGCCACGGCTGGGCCGGACGGCGGCGCAGGGGGAGGGGGAAGTTTGCTCCCACTCGCAACAGATTCTCCTTCAGTGCGAGGCTGTGGACGTTTGCTCTTGGCGGCGATCACAGAAGTAGGAACAAAATCTGGTGCCACCTTACGGATCTGCTCGACAACAGCGGTTGCAAACTTCTTCCATTGATCCGAGTATGTTCCCAACTCGTGTTTCCCACTTTTTCTCAGCCTTCTCGTAGATCCTTTTTGCTGTGTCAACATACTCTTCAATCCCCAGCAAATCCTCAGGATATTCGGCCTCTGGCGGCCGGTCAGCAACAGCACGACGCCACTGGTAAAAGAAATCTTTCTCATTCCTCAGTGCTTTACGCGCTTGCCTGCCCTTGAAGTGTCGTTTGGAGATTTGTCTGAGAGATCGGAAAATGACGGATGCAGCATCGGTCCCCCATGATTGTGGTGACTCCTCTGACGAGGTGTCTCCATCCGTCTGCTTCGGAAGAGGTGCCGCAGGAATCTCCGGCCTCTCACTGCCTCCATGGCGATCAGTGCTCACGTCCTCGGCAGTCTTGGCTTCTGTCTCAACTGCCGCTGCCTTTGCGACGGAGCTCTCCGCCTGCGCAGTCTGGTCCATCCCAGCACCGCCTTGGGCAGGCTGGGGAGATCCCGGGTCTCGGCACCACTGAGGCGCTGCCTTGGGCGTGGCCTCAGCTTTCTGGAGACTTTGGTCATCGCGCGACGAACGATACAAATTCCACCTGTTGGCCCGGAGAGGAAGCTCAGGATCGCGAAGACTTGGTGCCCAAGGCGTAGGCGGGCCCTTCGCTGTCTCTGAGCCCCCCGGCTCGGCCGTTGGCTGCGCAACTTTGAACGCGGAAAGATCATCAGCTCCAGTGTCGAGGTGAGCCATCTTAGCTGGTGGAGGCTTCGGCGCACGCGCCACTGGACTCGGACGAGCTGGAGGCGGAGGCTTCTTCGGCACAAGATCCTCCTGCTTTGGTGAAGGCGAGTCCTTCATCGGCGCGACGTTCGGCTTCGTGGCCGGCGGCGGCGCCATCGCATTGGGTGGCGGAGGTTCATTCGGCGCCTCGCTTGCTGATCCAACTGGCGACGGCCCCTCCCTCGGGGAGGAGGCATAGGCATTTTCGCAAGTGCATCAGCTTTGGGAAGTGAAGGCCACGCCTCCGCCACGGCTCTGCCGGGCGGAGACTTAGGCGCTCTCCCAACATGAGATGTAGGCTGTCCCAACGGTGGGAACTCCTCGGTACCAAGCGAAAAAGGGTGCGCCGTACGGCTTTGCCGTCGGCGCCTGCTGCTGTGCACCCGTCGACGACTTGGCTTTGGCCTCCTCGTCTCTGTCCTCGCTGGCCTGGACGAGCGCCTCGGATTCCTCCGAAGCCTCGTCTTTGTGCAACGGATTGATCTTAGTGAGCCTGACTCCTTTCTTCTGGAGCCATGGCCATATATCATCGAAGTTACTTGTATTGCCAAAATAAGGGCATCGATCCTTCTGCCAAACGATGGGCCCCAAATTTGGGACCCACTGGCCCTGCGCCTCTCGGACTTGGTCCGTGGCATCCTCCCTCGCTTTGTCGCGATGCCGCTCGACCCCGAAGTCTTGCTCCACGGGCCAATCATTCTGTCTAGCGACATGTTGCAAGAAGGCATGAGCCAGCGTGACATGAAGCGCCGCAGGAGTCCAATGGTAGAGGCGAAGCTCATACAATACCATATCCGATGGTTCGCTGACGAACTGATCCGGGTTTCCCCTGATGGTTGTGGGCTTTGAATAGAAAACGATCTCCGCAGTTACCCAGATGCCGTCTCCAAGACTCTCCTCTGCAACAGAATAGGTTGCATGTGTGGCGGGATGGTTGGTGCATGGAAAAGAGTACACACCAACCTTGTACTGCTTGATACTCCCTCCGTATTGGGGATTTGATGTAAGCAACTGATGGCCCTCCAAAATCGAATGTAAGGCGGTCACAGACGTACCATGAGACTGTCTGGTCCAGCCTGAGGATGGGTCTTGGACCTCCCCAAGCTTTTCGTCCGTTACATAGAAGGGCAAAGTAAGCTGAACGCAGTGATTGATGCCCGCCCTGTGGGTCTTCGTTGACAGTTTCGCCCAATTCAGGCGATCAGCAACAGTAGCCTTTGGGCCCGTACACGATCGATCGGCCTTAATCACAAAGAAACGTGCCCAATTGGAAACCAAATAACTAGGTTCCAAGACTGGGGTCTTCGTGGACTTCTGCAGCATCTGAAAACCCAACCACGCCTCTCCATCTGCGAGTCTCTGAATCATGCCGAATTGTTTACTGCGGGCGGGGTTTTCCCCTTGTGCCACTCGTGCAACACGGCTTTCCTCCCCTGGGTACTCATTCGTAGGCATCATGCGTCTGTAGAGCTCGCCGCTCGCCACAGTGAATGGTCGGAGGAAGTCGTAAGGAACTGGGTCCTTGTCGGACGCGCTTTTGTAAGGCAATTTCTTAACTTTCTGGCATGTCAGATGCACAGGCCAATCTTGTTCCCAGTCTTCAGGGCGACTAGGATCGCCGCCTAACCTCAAACGCCGTGGGAACTTATACTTTTGGCTGAGCTTGGTTCCATGGCCGATAGGGCATTTAATGCGGAGAGCTTCCTCCGCTGCTTCACCAGGTGTCTTAACATCCTGCGCGCCCTTTGCAGGGGCCAGAACGGGTCCGCGGGGTGGCCGGGCCGCCCGCGATGCGTTGACGTCACCCGAGGCGGCTGGGCCGCTCGGTGCAGTAACAGGCGCTGCCATCTTCAACTCATCAACTGCCGGGCGCATGTGTTCATCGTTTTGCGCTCCTTCGGTTGACAATCGAAGGCGTTCCCCCCTCGGGGGCATTCCTGGACAAAAGGGCCGACAACGCGGCAAGAAGTAATGATCATCTTGCCACGGGAAAAAGTCTTTATATGCATTCCCTCGCTTCAGAAAGACAATGAATGCATCAGAATAATTAGAATGGTTCGCCCCGCCCCCAGATCCGTCTTGGACGGCTGGGAACTCAACGGGGTTCAAGGCTACTTTGAACGGGCGAGTATTGAGCATAGACTTGGGCACCTTGCCCTCTGTAGGGCTCCAGTCTTGCCAGTACATGACTAGCTCATCAGTGGTAGCCTCTTCCAATGTATATCCATCGGCTCTTGTCTTCTTTGATGTGCCACCCCCCTGAACGGCTGGACCGCCGGAAGGTTGGCAAAAGAACAATGCGGCGAGTTTAGCGGTCTTAAGCATGTGCTCAGCGCACAACTCGGCCGCTTTCGCACTCACCATTTGTCCGTCCGCATCCATCTTATAGTCACAATGGTCAGACCAAAAGTGGTAGAAATCCCCTGGGGGTGCCGCAGTTTGCGATAAAGGCTCGCGCCGTCAAGAGTCACGATGCGCGGAAAAATCCCCACAGCTTTGTAGCTTTCAATCCGACGGTTCATTCGAGCCCGGACGAGAGTGGCAACATCACCCCACATCTGGCTTACGCCGGCTCCACCCGACCCCCAGCAATTGTGGTCCCCACCAACGCACATGATCTCTATCGCTCCATCCTTTGCGCGATGGATCGCTTCGTCCACCAGACGCTCCGCCGCCTATGCCATTACTCGGAAGGTTCCAGCGAATAGTGTTGGATTTTCCTGTCGCTTTCCCCCTGAGCCAACTCCGTTCAATTCGCCAGTTCCATCAACGATATCATTGGAGCTCCAGAAGATGACACGCATCGGCGTATGGATCCCTCTCTGGTAGTACGTATGCTCATCCCATTTATGGTTATTGGCCACTTCCTGAAGGTCGGGGGCCATGCATCCACTCATGATGTTATATGAAATGCCGTGTACGTGATCCTGCATATGGAATTGAATTGAGGGAGAAGGCTGTTCGTGACCTTCTTGGACGCATTCCGAAACGAGGTCGTGGAATCAGAGACAATGTGGACGGAACAAGACCAAAACTTGTATTGCCCATGATCCATCAAGCACAAAGGGTGGAACAAGTCCTTAACAAACTTGCCTGTGGCCATCATGGCCGCAACGTCCTCGCCAACAAATGGAACCCATGAGTGTCCATTCTGGCGGGCAATCTCAGTTATGGCCTGGCACTTCTGAAGCAACGACAACTCTGGTGCCCAGACTTTCAACTGGGGATCTGCAATATCAACATAAAGCTGAAGAATCACGTTCGCTTTAGATTCCCAGTCATGCGACGGCGGCTCGGGGTTCGGAGCATACCCCCCCTGCGCCCAATCATAGTCGAGGACGTTCCAGGGGCCCCGCCCAAAATAGGGCGGGTCTTCCCCCTCGTCACTCGCCACCAGAGGGGTTGCCGGCAGGCGGGGCGTTTCCCGTGGGAGAGCCACCTGGGCCAGACGGAGCACCTCCACCACCGGCTGGGCCGGGAGGAGAGCCCCCGCCCGCCCCGCCACCGGCTTGGCCGGGCGAGGCAGTCGGATTCGAGGCTGACCCAGCGGATGATCCGCCAGCCGCCTGCCGACCAGCTCCAGGATTGTCCAATGGCTTTTCTGGGCCAGATCCGGCCGAAGGATGCGCGATGGCAATGTTCGCAGCGTGGCTTGCCGAACCGACTGGGCCGGTCGACATCTCCACTCCCAAGCGTGGCCATTTCGGCGCCCGGTCGGGACCCTCCTCTCTGTAATCGGGAGGGCGTTCTGAGGGCGCCTCAGGGCGTCGCTGTTCGGGATCTTCAGGCAGATTTGGCCTCTCTCCAGCAACGACTGGGTCGCGCTGGTTGGCCTCGGTCTCTGCGTCTGGCTGAGGGGGCTGCTTTTCAGTCAAGTCAGCACCGTCTTCAAGGCCATCCTTCGCGAGCCATGCATCGAAATTGCATGGGCGCGCCAACGAAGGTGCAGCCTTTCGCCAGGCCACTGCCTGTTCGAGGGGAAGACTCAAAATAGTTTGCTCTGGCTGATTCGGTGAGAGCCTCCTCCACAACATGCACTGGCGTGTAGGATAGGCCTTTGAAAACAGGCAGGGCATATATTGCACCCCAACCGCCCCCAGTGGCTTTGCCACGGAAGGTGTGCGCGGCGAAAGGCCCCAGATGTTCATCCACAAAACGGGAGCACCTTCTGTCTTACTGTCCCTTACAGGGACGCTCACAAAGTCTCCGTAGATCGTCTTCCGCCGAATGGCTGGGCCAACAATGGGACCCACGACCTCTCCCTTTTCAAGGGTTCGTGCGGGACGTCGAGTCTCCCCCGGTGCGTTCGTGTACAACCTGCAGACCAGCTTCGTCATTTCGTCAGGGTACGACTGAAAGAAAGTACCCACTGGGATCTGGTCAAGTTTGGGGGGAGCACAATCAAAGCGACACGTTGCCATCTTGTCGAATGTAGTCCAATGCACGACCCATGGGTCTTGTGAGACTTGGGAAAACAGACGCTCGAAGATCGTCTGGGAAGTGTCGGCTAAATCTGCCTTCAGTGCGGTAACGACTTGGTCGTCCCGTATGTTTAATATGTTGTCTCCACATCGTGAAGCGCCAACTCCATCCCCGTTCGCGTACGAACTTAATGTTCCCGGCATAATTAGGCCTGGACCATTCTCTCTTGTCAGGAAAGCAACGGAAGATGGATTTCTCCTCCCGGGAACTGCATGTCCCCTGCGAAGAGATGGCTGTCCTCTTGGCAGGCTTGTTGTCATTGATGGCAGCGTCGGCAGCTCTTTTCAGAGCTGCGATCTCCTCTGAGTGAATCTCTACGCCAGCCTCCATTTCGATGTCAACATTCATCACGACATCGCAAAGACTAAAAGGATCAGCTGCTTCCCCAGCCGGCTGGGCCGGCAAGGCGACATCCCCACTCGGCTGGGCCGGTGGGGTAGCCTTTCGAATTGGATTGGAAGGAGCCTTTCCTTTGGGCTCGATCTGGGGTTCTCCCTCCTCAGGTGACTCAGGAACGAGTTCGTATATGATATCTGATATCATCCGAGCAAACAGAAGCCATGTCCTCCCCCGACGGCTTTGCCGCTGGGATTCCCAGCGGTTGGCACATGGGTTTGGTAGATGACCTCTCGGGCGCGCGGGGGCCGCGGCAGGCAAGGCCCGCACGGCCGCAACAGGGCGGCCGCGCGGTCCGAGGGGGGGCCGGCCGCTGGGCAGCCCGCGCAAGCTCTGGAGACAAAACGGCAGCGGCACATACGAAATCAGAGGATGGGACTGGACGACGACGAGACGACAACACGCGCTCCGGGGCACGAGCAACAACAATGCGAACCTGTTTGGCAAAGGCATCCGTGTAATCTTCTGCTGACTTACACTCCCGTCCTCTGGCCTCAACATGCTCGCGCGCGCCATCACATCTGCGCTCAAGTCCCTCCGTCATGTCGGGAGACGTGGATGCAATCGCCCAGGGCATTTTCATGAAATTACTCTTGCTGTCCCTCAATCCGTACGCACATCCATGCAAAGCCGTTTTGACAAACTCCAACTCTCCCATGAACTCTTTCACCTGGGGATCCCTCCAATAATTACACTGAGTTGGCCACTCAGGGCAAACAGTACCCCCCGCTTTGTGCACAGCACGGGCAATCTCGCGGAAATTCCAAAACAGATATCTAAAGTCTGTCCTAATGCCTCGCAGCCTACGCATGGCTCTATGGTTTCCAATACGAAAATAATGGACGTCGTTCACGTATTGCCAGGGGGAACCTCCTGTACAGTGCATAGAGCCCCATAACGTGATGTGTTTTCCTTTGAACGTATTTATATCATTCAGAGACAACCTTCGACCCTCGTCGTTTCTCATAGATTCCATCTCCGTGTACCGAATTACCTTACACGAATCGTCGACAAAATTCTTTGGGTTTCCGATCCTGCTCTGAGGGCCACAACCATATTCTAACAAGAGTCGGTCCCCGGTCCACTGGGTGGCCAGAGCACAATCTTCACGGATCCAGAATTCCGCCCAGCCAGTCGCCATCGCTGGAATCGCCATTCGAATTCTGCTCAAAGGGGTGATGATATATCTATATATATATATATATTATCTTCGTCGCGCCAACTATCCGCACGGTCTACAGCCAAACCCTGTTGGGTATTGATGGCATAAAAACGACGCCTATCATCTAATCTATCCGGGTCAACCGGGCAATCTGTATTTGCTGGTATAAACGTGACAACTCTGGGAACAAAGTGCCATCGTTTAAGACTCTGTCCGCGGTGTGTCCATTGATCCCTCCTATCCTGGAAGTTGGCAACAGCAGCAGGCGGAAGGCGAGGCAGAAGAAGGTTGTATCCGAGCATGTCTTGCTCGATGTTGACTGGCTCAACGCTCGATCGTTCTTCGCACATTTCCTTTAACAAATCCGATGTATCAGACTCGGTTCCGCTGTCAGTTATATCAAACATCGCTCTCATCTCAATCTCAGAACTTGTCTCGGTCATCTCCTCCATCGTTCTGGATTTTTCGGAGCTTTTCCTGGAACCTTCTTCGGTCGTAACAGGAGCAGTTGCACATGCTTCCACGGCTTGGCCGGGCGCATTCGCCTCCACAGCTTGGCTGGGAGCTTTCGCCACCACGGCTTGGCCTGGGGCAGCCTCGGTAGCAGCCGGGCACTGGGCGCCGTCAGGCGCCGCTGGGATATTTATTGGTTTTGAAGAATGCACAACGGGCTTACCCTTGTTGGGGCGCTTCTGTTTCTGGTTCATCTTTTTACTAGGTACAGCAGCTCCTCTCCGCGAAGCCGACCTCGGACCTAAGCGGGGCTTCAGAATCCCCCCGTGTTTCAGGGGAAGGCCGTCTGAAAACAACGAATCTCAATAGTCTTGGCACCGCTTGGCGGCCAAAAATTTGGGACTCGCAACGCTAACGAGATATAATACTTTAACCCAGGCCAAAGGGTCTGTGAACCTCTTCGTTCCAATGTCGGCAGCTTCGTTGTGAGTCCGTTCGTACTGGAGCTCAACGACGCCTCGAGAAAACTGTTCAGACACGGCTGCAGCATCAATGCGATGAGTTCGCGGTGGGTGCATACGCTTCATTCACCCTCCAGCTTTAATGACCGTACATACCGCCTGGTTGTCCTCTAAAAATAAACAACGCATCTCTCTCCCAAGCAATATTCCCCAAAGCGGAAGGGCTGCAAGCAGCTCTTTTCGCAGGGCAAGGACAGCAGCCACAGTCTCCGCCTCAAGAGGACTATGGCAAAAGCACGTCTGTCGCTGAGATTCAATAGACTGCCCAGCTCGAGTGCATGGGCCCCAAATTGCTTGATAACTGGCACTCGTGCTCCTATGTGTTCGGATGTCACTGGCCAGGTCCGCGTCAGAGTATTGCTTCAACAAGACATCCTCCATTCTATCACCTACCCGCGAAGACATGCGGTAATGAGAGGTACACTTGATGTAACAAATGAAGCGGAAGAGATCCATGTCTTGTTGCTCTGTCCATTTGATGATGCAACTGGCATCGTGGCACACGGCGCGGAGCAGGTCATATCGAGCCATTCTCGCCCCGTAAAGGATCTTCATCAAGACTTTCGCTGCTATGGGCTGGAGCACGCCCGACTGGGTCGGCGGCCCCGGGTCATTGGGGCTGGCCGCTGCGGCATCAAGGCCGTGAACAACAATTTCTTGGCCCGGGGGCCCAACGTCAACTTTGATATGCAGCGCGGAGGCGATTGCTTCTCTACATTTTGTTCAAAAAGAAAAAACTCTAGGGCCGCCTTGGCCGTCTTCGAGATAGACAAGTTCGGGTCCAAATGGGGCGCCCGCAGCAGGATAAGTAGCCGGGTCAGTATCTGTGAGTTGCGCATATAAAGTGACACAGGATTCGAAGAATTCAGTCATGTCGCATTCTATTACTCTGGCCTGTTTGGGTTCTCTCGGTTGGTATGGCTCGGGCGGCTGGCCGCCGAGTCACCCCCCGTTTCCTCATCGCAGCTCTCGTCTGGGACGGAGGCTTTCTTATTGACTTCAGGAGGCGGTGGGTCCAAAACCCGCAGGCAACTCACCTTGCCACTCAATAAACTGCGTAGAGAGTCAATGTTCACAACCCAAATATCGCCCGACCGCGGTCCGAGGGTCTATTTCCATGCCTTTCGGGCAATTGTCAGATGGGGTTTGTAACAACCTCCAACCTTCAGCTAGCTTGTCTGCAGGACCAGACAGCTTAAAATCGCCAACGTAAATTATCAAACATAGCTTCAGCTCTTCTGAAAATAGCTGCTGCGCCAGGGGCTACATCTCACAAATCCTTTAGCCGTAACATGCCCTTCACAGTGTTGCTCCCAATACCCTCCTGAATCAGGGTGCCCGTATAGAGATAAAATCAACGGGCATACGGGATTGCGCATATGCGACCACTCTTTGGGCCACTCATCACGGAGTAAGAATACCCACGTTGGAGTTCCACCCAATGTTGACTGAGTGCAAGCCTGACGAGCATCGGCTTGTTCAGTACTTTGGCCTTCGAAAAGCCCGTAAGTATCAGCTGCTTTGCTTGCCTGCATGGTAGCAGAACTGCTGGAAAGTTCTTGACATAAAGCGACGCCCGTATTCTGATCTCCCACGCTCGAACCATCGAAAACTACCCGACCTCTGTATGTCCAATCTTTGTGCCCGAGTGGCAACTCTGAGTTTTCTCGACAAAGATTGCGAGCAGACGACCAGAGTGTGAGGTCTGTCCATTGAGTTCCGCAACAACATCGGAATATTCCCTAACCTCTTTCTCGTTCCATATGCCTATGTCTCGCAATATGGTCCATTCCTTTCTAAGAGCGGCCTGGGCATCTTGATTGGCCTTGGCCTCATCTTTGGAAACAGAGCGAGCTACAGCGGCATCAATCTTAGCAGGTTGCCAATCGCTGGGAAGTTGGAAGGGCTCGTCGACAACTGAGATGAGATCAGTAAAAGGGTTGTATAAGTAATCCAAGTCAAACCTTTCTTTTTCACGGTGACTAGGCATTGGGGCCGAGCTATGTTGCAGCGGCATTCGAGGCACGCATCGCCGCGACGCGGTGGCCGCCGGACTCAAGGTCAGGCTTGCCTCTTGCGTCACCTCAGAATCTACATCGGACAACGGGCCCCTGCCGGCTGGGCCGGAGGGGACTCACGTGCCGTGGCATCACAGTACCATGTTTGCTTCCACCAAATATCCTCATCATCCGAAAGATAGTCGTCGGAATCATCCCCCTCGGAGGATTCGGTAGCTACAGCTGCGGCTTGGCCGCCCTGTGCCGCCAGAAGACAAAACCGCTCGGCAACCCACGGTGCGGCTCTTCTTGCCTTAGGATTTTTCGCAAGGTAGGCAGCGGCTTCCTCAGAGATTGGACGAACCGCAGGTGGCTGGGCCCCTGCGGGCTCGGGCAGGAGTTGGTGGATCGCCCACGTCCAAGCCTATGTCACGCAGGGGGCCAAGACAAGGACCAGGATCGGTTATACCAAAAAAACCTCTCTTTTCGGCCTTGCATTGCTCGACGGCCTGCCGGCGTTGGGCTTGATTCATGTTGAACCAACGTCCAGGATGAATTCCAGGATTGGTGGATCCCGGCAATTTCTTCAGCCACTGAGCACAGCGCTTGGGATCTGGATCGACGACCCACACACGGGTCACGGGAACGCAGTCGGGATCATATTAAAGACAATTCGCATGCTGCACGTCTTCCGACGGCCTGTCAAAGGAAGCTTTTGTGTCAACTCCTCTCCGTTAGACCCACGACGACACGCCTGTCCTCGAAGTATTCCATCGCATCAAGGTTCTGGGTCGCGCGAGCAAGGAGCTGCCCTTTCCCTGGAACCTTCTCACGCGGCTTGGCCGCTGAGAAAATCGATTGTCGATCCAAACGTTACTCAATATGTGCGAGACCTAACTTCTGATCTTATCTTCGTCTGGGCGATAGTCTCGCTGTGGGTCCCGGCCGTCAATTACCACGGGCTCGTCATCCACACATAAGCCCCCCGGACCGTCATCGTCATGGGAATCGGCCTCGGAGTCTCGCGGTGGAGCGCCCTCGCCTTCTTGAGGAGGCGGTGGCATAGTAATGGCGGGTTCATCTGCACCAAACAGATTGTCCGATCGCACCCCTGCCCCCTGCCGCGGACCGTCTGGGACGGCCGCGGCCTCTCCGGCTGGAGGGATCGCAACAGAGCGCACCTCGGCCATTGCCCGCTCGTACGCTTGTCTCAAAGGAAACTGAGGTGATTGATCTTCCGCAGTGCCGTCCAAGATGTTGCTGTATACCTGATCAGACTTCTCTATGGTGGGTCGTTTGCCCTCGGGCGCGCGCCCTGATTCCATGTTTAAGTCCATCTAGATGTCTGAGCGGCACAACGCAACTCTCTGGACCAACCATGCCCCCCGCTTTGTGCACGTACCCGAAGTATATCCCAGGGATCATTGTTCCGCCAGTCTCGGCTGTCCGGAATCTTGACTCTGGCGGGGGTACATAGCGCGCGAGGGACCCGAAGGGAAGAAGCGGCGCCTCAAACATGTGTCCAAAGCGACGTTCCCAACTAGACTTCCCCTCCTCAGGGGTCCTCGCATTGCAGCAAAGACAAAAGTATCGGACGGCATACGTCCAATATGGTGGTGGGAGACCAGCCTGCATGAGCAGCGCTCGGGTCCCCATCTGTACCACGCCGTTCGCACGTTCGGCAACAGCATGTTGCTTCTTGTGTCCTGGGATGGTAGGATCATGGGCAATCACGAGCTCGTAACATGCCCTCGCAAGCCCACGCGCACCATCTGTATAACAATACTCTAACTTCTCTCCCGGTGCCTCGAGGTTTACAAAAAATACAAACATGAACCGCAGACTTGTCGTGCACACACTGAGCGGCGAGGAAATCCGTTGCCCGGTCGCGAAAAGTCACGCGCACGATCTCATCGTGGAGCCCCCGCGAGAGTTCATCCATCGCAAACCAATGGTCCATCGTCGTCAGGTGTCCAAACGAAGTGGGGTTAGCGTATGGTCGGGGAACCTTCAGCCCTTTGTTGCGCGCTTTGCGCTGCTGTCTTCTGATAGCTTTGGCCCAACTGCATACTGAACAATGTGGGTTCTTGGGGGTACGAGTTAGAAGATGCGGCAGGGAGGCTGCGGCCTTTTTGAGCCGCTCGGCAAGGGAACCCGACACCTCAACCTCTGCATCATCTGGGTCTAATTCTGGCGGTGCGTCGACGTCGACTAGGCCGACACCGTCAGCGCCTCCACTTTCACCCTCCTCGGGCCCGGGGGCCGCGTCGCACGCATCGGAATCCAACCCTTGATCCATGTCATAAGGGAGGCATCCTGAGACCCCGTACCAGCAAGTGCTCTTATATGCGGCTGCGCAGGCCACGGCTTTGCCGGGCTGCTCGTCGGTCTGACCAACGGCTTGGTCGTGGCAGGGCAAAGTCGAGAGACATTTGGAGGCAGCATTGCCGGTCGGTGTCCGATTCAAACCGCTTTCGCTAGCCTTGCGAGGCGAATAATAAAAATAAGTGATGGCATCCGCAGAGTCTAATGAAGACGGAGAAACGGGCGCGAGCTCAGTCGGCCGTCCGTCAACGTAGCTGCGGTTGCCAATCAACTGACGTGTATGCAGGTCCATGGTCACGCGAGTCTGAACAGCATGGGGCGGAGGGCCTCCCGCTGATTCCACATTGTCCAGAAATGCCTCGGCGCCTGGCGCCACGCAACACCACCGCTCGGGAGGTTCACCCTCCCCAGCGGCAACCGCGCACATCCACTGACCCAGCGCCTCTTTACCTGAAAGGGTCAAGTATGGAATCTTGCCCTCAACGATCCGGTCCACTCTTTGACCGTTGGGCAACAATAAGTAGCGCCTTTGGCCTGCTGGCCAGAAGAAACAAAAGCCGCGATCCATGCACCGCTCTCCCACCGAGATCACGCCACGGGGTCTCCGGCATGACCAAAGCGTTAAAACTGCCACCCTTAAATTGAGGGCATGCGATGCGACCTGAACCGAGAGCTTTTGACTCTCCCCCGGCAGTATTCAGAGTGATCGATTGCGGAAGCTTTCGAATCAGTCTCATTGCACCTGCACTTTAAATATACTTTTCCGCTATGAGGTTATACCCACACCCTGTATCACTTATAAAGCCTAGCGCTCCAAGATACGCAGCATTCTTGTCTGCGCATCCCGCAGCGGCTGCGCCGCGTGGGCCCTCTTCCCCCCCTCAGCCCTCAACAAAAGGTGCCAGACGTCATCTTGGAGGTCTGGCGCCCTGATCAGGGCCTCCGCAGCAAACGCTCTCGACTGAGTAGACATATGTCGGCGTATTTCTCCTGGAAACGTCCACCTGTCTCTGTCACTTGAGGGCAACTCTTCTAGGTCGCGGCGACGCGCCTTCTTGCAAGCGGTGGCGGGCTCCGCAGTCGAGGGGCGAAATCGGTCGCGGAATGTGCGCCGACCCTTTGTCTGGGATCGAATGCAACTCTTACTAGGGGGGGTCGCTTCAGTACATCTTGGTAGCGCCCGGAGAAAGAGGATGCCGGAAATTTGCAAGGAGATTTTACAAGATTCTCAACTTGCCCCCTGCATTCGTGGTGAAACTCTCCACCGGAAGGATTCCTGTCAACTCCTCCGCTAGAATGTATAGAGGCCTTTAAAATTGAGGGCTGGCCTGCTTCTGCCCAGGAAGGCCCCGAGCTAATGGGGCGGGGCACGCAATGGCACCCAAGCTGACTTGGTCAGTGGACACCTTCCTTCCCCCCCGCCATCGGTTTGACCGACGCGGGCGTCGCCGCATCCACCGAGCGAAGAAGATAAGATATAGTATCCTTAACAAAATTATACCAATCAGTCTTCCAGCACTGGCGGATGGGCCGCCAGTGCGGAGCCAATGTCACGGGTGGCCAGTCGTGGTCTTAGCAAACCAACGATCTTTACCACGCGTACATCTGCTTGTTTCTTTGAAAGAGCGACAGATCATGTCTTTGCCTTTGCCTCTGCCCTTGTTCTTGTCTCCGTCTTTCCTGCGTTTCTCCGAACCGTTACTGGAGGCCCTAGAGCCACCATCACCCGCAGTTGAGGGGGCATTGACAGCCGCGACATTGGCTCGCTTAACTATTCGCTCATATCCCAGAGACTATCCCGCGTCAAGCTTCGCTTGTTCATACTTATCGCGCTTGAGCTTCTCTGCATCGGTCAAGCCTCTGTGTTGCCTGTTGCAACCGTCTAAAAGTCCGCGGCAATTCTTGGGGCCCCGCGAATAAACATAACATGACAGCGATTCTCTTTTCCGCGCGAACGGTTGGATTGACTCCAGTTCCGTTGTTGCGCTCCTTTTCCCTGGCCACCCGTCGGAGTCTGCGATCGGCTCTGCCCCTTTCGCCCTCGGCCGTCGGGTTTCTCAAATCTCCCTGTGGGATTCTTGTCCTAGGCCGGGGCAACATTTGACTTGGTCCCCGCAGCCGGCTGGGCCGGCGCGGCGGCTTTGGGCTTCTTTTGATTAAACCGGCATCCCTGACCTGCATTCGGGCAGGTCTGGCCCTTACGTACAAACTTGCACGTCGTCTCGCCCTGAGTTAATCCGCTCTTCATAACATCCGCGGGTTTTCCGAGACGGGCTGCCACTTCTGCCGGGGCGGCTTTGCCGTTGGCATTTCGGCGATTGTCATTGCCATTGCCTCCACCTCCGCCCAGTCGCGCCTGTCGAGCACGTTGGTTCAGAGTACTCTCACGCATGCTGATGTTCCATTATTCCTTGTCGCGCGACATCATTCCTCCAATCTGAGACATGAGCCATTCGTAGGACCTCACGCCTTCTCCTAACTTATATATGGACAAGTCGTAAAGTTGACAAGCGAAATCTAGTTTCCTAGGCTTCCTACATTGCTCGATGAAGTGTGCATGGATCGAAGCTCGCATCTCATCAGATGGAGGTCGGACGCCGTAGAGCTGCCGGGAGACTTCCGTCCGTTCATTATAGAAAATCGCCGGCCCAACGGGCCAGAGGCGTGCTAAGATCTCCGGTAACTTGTTAACAATATTTCCAGTTCGCGCGCGCGGAGCGGCCCCTGGGGGCCCCCGGACGAAAAGCACCCCGGCAAGGTCCCGAGAGAAGCCCGGGAGAAGCCACCAGACCACTCCAAGGGAGGGCATTTTTCGACACCCCTCACGAGGATCGTGGCCTCCGAGGGGGGAGCCGCAATCGACTGCCCCCAAGAGCCCCCCAAGAAGCCCCGGGGGCCTCCAAAACGCCGCCAAGGAGCCCCAAGAGACTCCCAAGAGGTCCCCAAGAGGCCCCCAAGAGGCCCTAAAGAGGGCTCCAGGGCCGGCGGCATGAGCGAAGCGATTAAATGATATAAGTCAGCATCTGGCTTGTTGGGGTCAATGACTACCTTGAAGATATCACGCGAAATGCGATCTTGACCTAACTCCGATCTAACAGAACACCAATAGCAAATGGCTCGTATCATCTCGCGCCCCGTTAAGAGCTTCTCCTCATTCTGGGCGCCATACTCCATTCGACTGATCTGTCGGAGGAAGTGTATGTGATGATTAGACAGACTGCGATTCCTACGCATCTTGGTGAACTTCTCAATCAAATTTGTGGCGATCATGATGTCAAGACGTTGGAAGCGACCTGGATGTCTGAGCTGTTCGTCTTCCACAGCAGGGCCCATCGCTTCCATGATCCAACGCCGTGCTGCTTGAATCTCAGGAGATGATCCAGCAATAGCGCGGACAGCATGCATCTGCCACTCCCGTATGTTTGTAACATCAGGAATGTCCATCATATCAACCTTCTGATTGTTTCCTACCTGTCTCCACTAGTCCAAAGGGGTACTCTCATCAAGGCCTCCCGGGTCACGTGGCCCTCCTTGGCTCTGAGGTCCGCCACGACCACCTCCACCGCCTGGGGATCCAGGACCCCCCGGACTCCCTGGGGGCGGCTTCTCTGGCTGGTCGCGAATGGCGTCATTGAGTGCCGACAAAATCTCAGTGCTCGGTGCGACGCTACTGTCATCCCCATCCTTGTCCTGCCCTGCCCCGCCCGGCGGCGCAGTCGCTGGCGCGTGACCTATATTTCCGCCAGACGGCTGGGCCGATGGCGGTCTCACAGGTCCGCCCTTAGAGAGCGGATGATAAATGACAAAGGTCATGTCATCGTTGGTTCCTATGACACCCGTAGCGATGGGTAAACCATTCTCGGAGGCACTCGGCTTGACCGGACCTTCGATTGCAGGGCCAGGAGCAATATAATTGGGTCGCATGAGAGGCCTTACGGGCGTTTCCTGTGAGAGCGAAGGCATATCAAATGAACTAAATTTGGGTAATTTATCATGTTCCTTCTCACCATATGGAAAGGACTTGGTGATGATAGCTTTGAGCTTCATCACCTCTTGCTCTGATGCAACTGCGCGTGCCAGAGCCTCCTCCTTCTCCCAAATGTTGGCAGCTGACCTTTTCTGAGCTCAGTCAAATTTGCTCCTCAGCTTGCTCCTTCACCCGCTGAATATTAAGTTTGTCAGCGCTACATTCATCGAGAAGCTTCTGCTGTTGAGCCCGAAAGTCTGGATTAGCACTGTGTTTTCGCCATTGCTCGCCCCTCTTCTCTTTCTTTGAGTACATGTAGAACACCGTCTGGTGCTCGCGTCGAAATGATCTCTGCAGCTTGGCAGTCCACAAGTGGCGAATTCTCATACTTTCGGATTGAAGCAAATCGAGCAACTCTCTCCATCAGCCCATTTCGCGGGCTGTGGCTGCGGCGCAGCCCTCACCTTCAGCATCGGCGGCATCGCGCTTACAATGGTCGTCGAGCCAGACTGGGCCTGCGAGGACGTTGCGCCGGACGGCTGGGCCGCCGGCGATGGCCGTCTATTCGCCCCAGCTGGCTTGGCCGGTGGGCACGCATTGTCGCTTAACTGCATACGCTGAAGAGATGCCCTGGCGTTTTCATGTAATTTAATCTCTTCTCGATATTGGTCATTCGGATCAACTATCGTCGCAGCTACAATCTGGGCATTGGCCACTTCCAGCCGGCAGTTTGAAGTTGTTCTTGGAGCTCCTGTCTTTCTTGTTCTGTCCTGGCTGTAGCGGCCCTTTCCCCTTCTATTCTCGCTGCCGCAACAGCGGCGGATGCGGTCTCGGCATCAACAGACTGACTGGTCGCCGTCACAACGGCCTGTCGTTCGGAGGCTATCTCAGCATATCTGTTCTCGGCTTCTTCTTCCGCGCGCCGCTTGGCAGCCGCGGTTTGATGGGGCATCTGTTCCACCAGTTCTTGTTCCCACCCTCTGGCCGCCTGGGCCATAGCGAGTCTTTCAGCCTCGGACGTCTTCCGAACGC
Organism: Prorocentrum cordatum; assembly: GCA_963575745.1. Lineage (NCBI taxonomy): Eukaryota > Dinophyceae > Prorocentrales > Prorocentraceae > Prorocentrum > Prorocentrum cordatum. The sequence continues at coordinate 134,437 of CAUYUJ010019030.1, read as the reverse complement.
CCTCAATGACTGCATTCATCTCTTCTCGGTCCAGTCGGGCTGTCTCGGCCCTCTGGGCTTCACGGGCCAGGAATTCTTGCTGAGTTTTGGCCTCAGCGAACCTAGCCTGGCCCTGCGCAGCCTGTATGAGAAGGCATGGGCAAGTGTGCTCTTCCGTTGGAATGCTATCTACACACAACCACTGATTGCTAAAATTGGGACACGCGTCTGAACAATTCCTACATACTGGGCGCCTGCAGGCTCCATTCGGCCTGCGGGCTTTCCCCGGGCATCCGCTCTCCGCCTGGGGCGGGCAGTTGGGGCCCCAGTTCCAGCATGTCTCGCGCATGGATATTGCACTGTTGCTCCTCGAAGTGGATCGAGCCTCAGATCTCGGCATCTTGGGCCTTCCCCTGCTCGAAGCATTCGATCTGGAGAGTGTGCGCGTACTCTCTGGCGGTCTAGCCGCCTCTCGAAGCCCCCCATCCCTGTCGTCTTGTCTAGTCAACTCGTTCAGCGAAGCCGGGGGGGGGGGTCATTTCATCATCCTCAACTACAACGGGTATCGATGGTTGCCAATCGCCTGTGGCGACGGCAGTTCGATGAAATCCTTCCTGAAGCGGGAAATCATTCAAGTCGGAATCCTCATTCCTTTGCTTCTTGAGTTGAGGAGTGGGAGTTCGTCCTGTGATCTCCCGGTCATGCTTCGCTCGAGTCTGATGTTCCATTTCCACCTCGACCGCCTGGGGCGGCAGGTCACTTATCTCGGTGTCCGAGTCTGGCATTGCAAACGCTTTCCCAAGGGCTTCCACGCGGTCGTAATCAATTGTATCCTGCCCAGGGGACCACCTCTCGTCTTGGACGGGGTGGTCTGCATCAATTATCGAGGACAAATATCGGCCGAGTGGCACTTGATAGTTGGCATACTCAATGTCTTCCTCCATGGAGTTGATATCGTCTCCATCATCAAGCTGTTCATCACTGTCTTGGCCGGTTTGTCCGTTCAAGGCTATCGGGATGGGATGAGTCCCTTGGGCGTTTCCCCATCCGTCTGGGACGGCGGGGTACGCACCTCTGAAGCCCTCAGCTTCTCCCGACCCACTGGCTTGGCCAGCGGCCAGCACAATAGTCCGCACGGCAATCGGGCTGGAGATTATTGAATCCGAAGATTCGGCAATCAATGACGAGAACGCTCCTCGTCATATCTTTGCTGTTCTGCCGTCCCACCTCGTCGGGTCTGGGGTCTGTTCACGATCACCGATTGGGATCCGAGAGGGAGAATCATTTCTTGCCAAATCTATAACTTCTCCCCTGCTCCTTCCACGAGAGACCCGAGTGGCGATAGAAGAAGAGGGAAGGCGGCCCCTCCCCGGGCCGCCGTTCTGTGGCTCTTGCCCGTCATGTTGTACAACCTGCGATCCGACGGGCAATTCGGCTGTCTCATCATAGCTCATCCCTGTTGCGACTTGGTCGCGGGTTTCGGCTGATAGCCAGTCTTTCCCTTAGAATCTGGGTAAGATGACAAAAGAATTAAGGTATCGTGTTGACTCTGCTTAGTAGTAGAGGACACGGGATGAGACATCGATGAAACTACAAGTAACCGTTAAGCAATTGTAAACCGAAGTGGGAGGGGAGGAGGCTGGCGGGCCGACGACACGACGACGACGAGGGAACGACCCCAAGGCGCGCGCGTGCAAGCCAGCACGCTCCTTTTCTATCCTGTGGGCACAAACAGCTTCGGAACAGTGCCGCAGAGTCAAGGTGTGGCAAGGCAGGCAGCGAGAGAGGCAAGTGTAAGATGAGGCGGAGAGGAGCAAATTTACTTCATCATCGGCATCAGCACCATCATCAGCAGCAGCATCATCATCATCAGCATCATCATCATCATCATCAGCATCAGCATCAGCATCATCATCATCATCATCAGCAGCATCATCATCAACATCGTCATCGTCGTTGTCGTCATCCTCATCCTCATCCTCATCCTCATCACCATCATCATCATCATCATCGTCATCGTCATCGTCATCATCATCATCATCGTCATCATCATCATCATCATCATCATCATCATACTCATCATGCTCTTCATCATCAGCATCAGCATCATCATCGTCAACATCCACATCATCATCATCCTCAACAACATCAACAGCAACATCAGCATCATCCTCATCAGCAGCATCATCAGCATCATCAGCATCATCAGCATCATCAGCAGCATCATCAGTAGCATCATCTTAAGCAGCATCATCATCAGCAACATCAGCAGCCTCATCATCAGCATCACCATTAGCATCATCATCATCATCAGCATCAGCATCATCATCATCATCCGCATCACAGGATCAGCATCATCATCATCATCATCATAGTCATCATCAGCATCAGCATCATCATCGTCGCCATCAGCATCAGCATTAGTGTCAGCCTCATCATCAGCATCATCGTCATCATCATAATCAGTATCAGCATCACAATCATCAACACCATCAGCAGCATCATCATCAGCATCATCATCCACATCATCATCATCATCAGCATCATCAGCATCAGCATCATCATGCTCATCATGCTCTTCATCATCATCATCAGCATCATCATCATCATCATCATCATCAGCATCATCAGCATCATCATCATCATCAGCAGCAGCAGCAGCGTCAGCATCGGCAGTAGCATCATCATCAGCAGCAGCAGCAGCATCGTCATCATCATCATCACCATCAGCATCATCATCAGCAGCATCAGCATCACCATCATCATCATCCTCATCGTCTTCAGCACCAGCAGCAGCATCGTGAGCAGCATCATCATCAGTATGAGCATCATCATCAGCATCACTACCACCACCATCACCATCATCATCACCATCATCCGCATCATCATCATCAAGATCACCACCACCATCATCATCATCAGCATCATCAGCATCATCATCATCATCATCAGCATCATCAGCATCATCATCACCCCGCCACCCTCCTCCCGCCGCCCTCCTCCCGCCACTCTCCTCCTCCTCTTCCTCCTCCTCCTCCTCTTCCTCATCCTCCCCCTCATCCTCCTCGTCCTCGTCCTCGTCCTCCTCCTCCTCCTCATCATCATCAGAATCAGCATCAGCATCAGCATCAGCATCACCATCATCAGCATCAGCATGATCAGCATCAGCATCATCATCATCATCGTCGTCATCATCAGCATCGTCATCATCATCATCATCATCACCATCATCATCATCATCATCATCATCATCATCATCATCATCATCATCATCATCATTATCGTTCTCCTCCTCCTCCCCCTCCTCCTTGCCGCTTCCCCATCGGCTGAACATAACTCACCCCTGTCGCACCCCTAGACCCGTTCGTAGGGCGGGCAAGCCGTTTCGCGTGGGATGCCCTCGTCACCTTTGACCATGCAGCTTGAGATTTGCCACAGCTTGAGTGAGTGAGGGGGGTCGTTTTCAAAATGGGGCGTTCGCCTCAGCGCCGCGCACATTCGTTTAGGCAGGTTGCAGCTGCTTCAAGGATGCACGGGGGTCGTTTTCAGAATGGGCCTCTCGCCCGACCGCCGCGCCCAATTGAAAAATTGTGCAGCAGCTACAGGGATGGAGGCTCTCCCTTTTTCAAAGTTGGGTCTGTCGCCGTAACGCCGCGCACATTAGTCCTGATGTTTCGCAGTAGTTACATGTAGCACAAGCTGTTTTGTAAATGTGGCTCTCGCCTCAGCGCCGAGCACGTTCCTTCCTAAAGCGTCAAAAGCTTAGACGGACGGACATGGCTGTTTCGTTAGATGGGGCTCTTGCTTGTACAGTACATCGAACACACACCCACATATCAACACACGACAGCAAGCAACAACATGTCAACACGTGCAGCACTGCACGGATCGAGGGCGGACTTGTTTCAAAATGGCGCTTTCGCGTAAGACTTCCTCGACGATCATGACCACAAGTGCAAACGTGCGCAGCACGCAACGGGTACACGGACGGGAGGTCCTTATTCGAAAGGGGGATCTCGCTGGCCACCTCTTCGAACGATACGACTGTAACCGTAGCGATCGCATCCCTGATGACGCACCAGAAGGATGCAAGGCAGTTATTTGTTTCAAAAGGGGGCAATCGCCAAAACGGCAGGCCCATATGGTGATGGTCTTTCGAGGGGGGCGTTTCTCGTAACCAATAGGGTGACACATGAATAGGGGACTTAGGATGGGAGGATTCAGTGCAGCATCGCTGAAGCATCTTCTTGGGTATACGTACTCTGGTTCTCCTCCTCCTCCTCCTCCTCCTCCTCCTCCTCCTCCCCCTCCTCTCTCCACCCCCTGGGTCCGCCACGGGCTCCCTCCATGAGCAGAGCCAGGAGGGAAGGGGGAGCAGGGCGGAGGAGAGATGGGGGAAAGGCGGCACGGAAAACGAGGGTCAAGGAGGAGGAGGAGGAGGAGGAGGAGGAGGGGGAGGAGGAGGAGGAGGAGGAGAAGGCGAGGAAAACGAGGATCAAGCAAAACGGTGATCGAGGACGGGGATCTGCGAGGAAGCGCAGGCGCAGAGAACGAGGACCGAGGTCACCAAGGGCCCGCCCCGGGCGGCCGCGCGGCGAGGGCACGGGCCGTCGCGCTCCTCCTCCCCCTCCTCGGGCTCCGAGGGGCCCTGGGCACACCCGCCGCCGCCCGCCCCTTTGCGCGGAGGGGTGCGACCCGCGGCGGCGACCGGATCCGGGGCGACAGTCGGCGCGCGGAGCGGAGAGGCTCGCGAGGAGGGGGAGGGCGAGGAGGGGGGAGGAGGGGGGGAGGAGCGAATCTTCCGACATCTCCGTCTCCACTGCCGGATTCTCCTCCTGGGAGGGGGGAACATGTGTCGATCAAAATGTCCAGCCCTGTGGCCAGCCTCCTGAATAGCCGGCGGGCCTCTGAGGGCCGTACGGGCAATGTATGTTTCAGGTGGGAGGGTACAGGAAGACGGAGCTTGACTGAGTAGGGTGTTGACTGAGACGGCGAACCGAACGAGAAGACGATCTCGATCGCGCTCGACGGTTCGCCTGTGCACCATGTTTCCCACAGCGCACCAAAACTTGAGCCCACGTTGACGGACGGGTTGTCCGTCTGGGGAGTTGGCGTTGCCACTGTCTCCGCGCTGTACACTGCGACCGCGTGGGCGGACAAATCGTGCTCCCAAAAAAGACAAATCACAGCGAAAGAGTTGTTCTCTCTCTCTTTTTTTTTTCCGTCCGGAATTCAACGGTCTTGGCTCCGTTGGTTTTCGTCCGGAATTCAACGGTCTTGGCGGAGGACAAAAAGGTGGTAGCGTTTCCGTAAAACGACTACTAAGCAGTGGCGAAAGCTAGGGGCAAACATTCAGTGAACGCACCGCTGCGGGTACAAACAAAATGTGGCTCACTTAACTCGCACAATGCACTGAGAGGGGGCAGGGAAGGAGGAGGAGGAGAGGAGGAGGAGGAGAAGGAAGGAGAGCACTGAGCAAAGCCCTGAGGGTCATCGCCAGCCGACTCCTGTGAGTCTGGGCGCCCCGCTGACCAGAAGAAGGCGTGCTCCCAAGGTGTCGCGCTCATTGGCGAGTCAGTACATTACACGCGGGAAGAAATGTGACGGGCAGCGACCACGGACGACAACGACGAGGAGCGGAGGAGAGGAGGGGGGAACTAACTCAGCTTTGCCACACTGCGGCCACGAGCGATGCGAGGCGAGAATGCGCAGCACAAGCTTCCCTAGCGTACTGCCACATGGCCTCCCACGCGTTGGAGGTGGCCCCGTGGCGCGCCGCTGTGGATGCCGCGTAAACGCAATACACCGCCAGGGCACGGCGAGCGATAGCGCTCGCCGTGTCTTCGGAAAAACGGGGGGAGAGGAGCAGAAAGTGAGACAAGCGCTCGCCGGGTGGAGGGGCAGTCAGCGCCAGCTGCCTGCGCCCGAACTCCGCGACCCTGGAGCAGTGGATGTAGTGCTCGACGCTGTCCCCCCCGTGTCCGCATGCAAACGCGCAAGGCGCTGGCCTCTGCATGCGGCGCCCTGTAGTCCAGCCGTTGCACATGACGCGGTAGACCGATGCCCACACCCGCGGGGGCACCAGCGGCGCCAGGCCGCGGAGCGCGAGCGTCGCGCGCTCCAAGCGGCGCCCACGGAGCACCGGGAGTAGGAGACGAGAAAGGCAGCGGTCGAGGTGGCGGACGGCGCCCTGCGGGCGCGGGTCCGCCAATATAATCCGACACCGCTTCTGCCATTCAGACCTCGGCGCTGGTTCCGGCGCGTCGCCCTGAACCAACGCCTCGACCGACACTCTGGCTGCTGCTGCCTTGTGTTCCAGATGGCCGCGCGCGTTTGTGAGGTTCGTGAAGAAATTCTGGCCGTGCCAGCCGCTCCAGGCAACCAAACGATCCAAATGATCAGAATCCAGTCGGAGTGCGTCCAAAAAACGAGAACGACGACGTACCTGAAGTCCTCCATGAGCTGTGTTCTCCCATCGATATACCCGGCACTTGGCCGCGATCGCCACGGATGCTGCGTCGACCAATTCCGCGTGAAACCCCAAGGACCGCAAGCTCCGGAGCGCCGCTGGGGTAGTCCAGCAGCGGGGGCCGGGGAAGAGGAGGACGCATGCCTGCTGCTCCACAACGTCCCAATTGGACGGCAACTGGTCCAGCTGCAGGAGGAAGGAGAGCACGGGGAAGATGTAGGTGCGGTAAGCCAAGAGGGTCAGCATCATTCCGCAGCCGATGCCCCGCCACACCTTGGCCCGGGAAATGAACTTGTCCAAAGCCTTTGTCCACGAATGTTCACCGCGTTCCGGACCGACGACGAAGCCCAAGTAAGTTGCGTACCGGCGGATGGTGAAGTCGCTCCACGTGGGCGCGGCCACTTGGAGACGCTCTCTCACGCGGTCGGTTGATTCCAGTGCCAATGGAACCCAAACCGTTTTTCCGTGGTGTAGTCGCAGCCCCGACAGTCGCTCGTACTCGTCGAAAGTGTGCTCAAGAATGGAAGCGCCCCCCGTCCCGCGAACCAGGCCGACGGCCAGGTCGTCGGCGTAGGCGCGAGGAACGGCGTCTGGGATGAGGCGCGGGAGCCTCCGCAAAAGAACATCCGAAAGCACGGCGAAGAGGAGCGGGGAGAGGGGGCAGCCCTGGCGGACCCCCGCGGTGAGCTCGAAGCCGTCGAAAGTGGACCCGCCGTGCGCGATGCGGCACCTGTTGTTCCGATACAGCGCTTGGATGAAATGCACGCACCATGGCGGCCAACCCCGGGCCGCGATGACATCAAGAAGGAACTCCTGGCTGACGCTCGGGAAGGCCGCCTCGAAATCGAAGAAGACCATGGCGGACGAGTCGTACTTAAGCGAATGGTGGAGCATGAACTCTTCGACGTCCATGAGGTTTGCAAGCATCGAGCGCCCATGCAGGAACCCCCGCTGGCAATCGGAGACCCCGGGGGCAACGGTGGGCTCAATGTACATGCGGACCGCGCTGCATATAATTCTGTTGTCTGTATTCGTGATGTTCAAGGGCCGCATGTTCGAGGGGACATAGAACTCGATGCCGTCTCCAGTAATGCCTGATGGCTTCTTGGGGAGGAAGACCATGGAGCTCTCATTGAACGAGTCCCAGTCCGAGTCCATCAGCGCCGCGCCACTGGGGCTGGCGATGGCCAGGAAGGCCTCGTACAGAGCTCTCGTCGCGAAGCCGCCTAAAGCACGCCATGCGCGGAACGGGATCCCATCTGGTCCAGGAGAGCTGTTGCTCGTGTGCTGGACCGCCCGCTCGAAGATCTCGAAGGGCACGGCGACGCCGGGCACGCGCTGGCGGTCTGCCAGCGAGGCGTGCGAGGCCTCGTCTGCAAGCCAGGTGCGGCGCAAGGTTGTGTCCGTTTCCCGTCTGCGGAAGACCCCAGACCAATGGTCGCGCAGAACTCCTGCGATGTGCTCTGGTGATGTGCTCACGTGGCCAGCGCTGTCACTGAGCGCGTAGTGGGAGCAGCCGCGGCCAGGGGACAAGCGTGTAAGAAGACGATGGTTCTGATGTCGCCGCCGCGCCGCCTGCGCATCGGAGAGGTCCTTCAAGTCGGCGTGGAGCCTGCCCAGCTCGTCGATGGCGTGATCGCGAGCAAGGTCGGCAGCGTGAACTCGGACCAGCCGGAGGCGACGGCCAGGGCTCGTGTGGAAGTCGTAAGGGTTGTCCACGAGATCCTTCAAGATGGGATACCGCTGGATGCATTGGCTGACGCCGCCTGCCGAGCCCTTTTCTGAGGCGCGGAGGAATTTCATGGTGACCCCGAGGCGATCCTCGTGCGCAAGCGGGCCCGGCGGACCCGAAGCCTCGAAGCCGAAGTTCTTGGCGGCCTCGCGCATGGCCCGCTTGAGTAGCACGAGCCGCCGTGGAGGCGAGGCGGAAGGTTCGCTGTCCAGCATCTCCTGCCACGCGAGCGCCACTCTGCGCGGCCATTCGGGGTGATCCAATGTGAGGTCCGATATCGGGGCGCATGAGTCGGGTTCCCGCTGCGGCAGTGAACGCCGAAAGCTGACGGCTCTATGTCGAGATAGCTCTGACTGCCACTCCAATGCAGCGCAAGTTAGCTTCCGATCAAAGCCTTCCACCACGGCCTGATTACAGTAAATGCGGTCCAGGCGCGATCGGGACGAAGGCGAAGCATACGTCATGTCGGGCTGGTGGAGCTCGTGGAGGCCATGAGGAAGTCCCAAATGTCGGTGCCAACTTGCCTCTTCCCCGCGATCCCGCCCACCCGTGACGGCAGCGGTGGAGGTGCAGCGTCTGTCGCAAACGTCCGCAACATAGTTGAAGTCTCCTCCGAGGATCGTGAGAACCTGGTCCCTGGAAGCGATGTGCCGCGAAAGCCGCCGTCGGAGAGCGTCTCGGAGTTCGGGGAAAGATGGGGGGCGGCCCAGGTGAGACAGCCCTGCAGCCTCGATGTCTTCTGGGGAGGCGGCAGCACCAGTGTGGAAGTATACGACAACAACGTCCAGATTGCCACTGGGGCCTCGCAGATGTAGTACTGCAGCACGACCCGGGAGAATGATCTGCCAGTGAGGGTTCGCCGCAAACTGCTTGAGGAAGGAGTTCTTGATCGTCACCCCCACTCCTGCCCTGGCGGGCGTGGGGCCTGGTGACCACCAAGATGTGCAAGCATCGGGATTTCTCCACATCTCATTGCCTCCATTGGACCCGTGCGTCTCGGTCCAAAAGCCGATATCGTGGGTGGCCATCAACTTCCTCACGTAGGTCGCCTTCCGGCGATGACGGCCGGGGTCCGCGGCGAAGAGGGCCTGGGTGTTCCATGTGATGACGGAGACATCGCCGAGGTACGGGCTGTGGGCGAGCGAAGGCTGACCTCTGGGTGCGCGAGTGCGTGGAGGCAGCGCTGCAGGGAGCGCACTGGGGCGCAGCGCGCGCCGAAATGCGTTCTGAAGCCGAATCTGGACCGGAACGTCCGTCATGGAGTCGTCGGGCAGCTGATCCATAGAGGTAGAAACATGATGAAAAAGATGAAGAAGTGCAAGTGCAGGTAGCTGAGTAGATGTACGCCGAGAACGTTGAGAAGAAGGTGACGAAGAACAAGACGACGTGATATGCCCACTCATGCTGTAGGGAGCGCGGCGCTGGGAGCCCGGGCCGGCACTGGCCGGTTGGAGCTCGAAGGCGACGTCCACGAGCCAACATGAGGTACCCTTGCAATCAAAAATCTGAATTCCATAGCTCGTCGAAGGCGCTGAGGAGGTCACGCGGCGGCGGGGGAGGCAGCCCCCTGCCCCCCCCGCCGCCTGTTTCCCGGCAGGGTGCGAGAGTCCTGGACGTCGTTGGACACCCTGATGGCCAAGAAGTCCACGCCGACCTGGAGCACCTGACCATGCAACGAGCGATACACCTGCTGGACATCTTCCTGTGAGTGTAGGTACACGCGTGCGCGGCCAGGATGAGCGCTAGCGTCCCGAGAAGCAAGATGGACCCACTGTCCTGGCCGTGGCACCTGACCTGGGGGGGCCGCGGAGAGCGCCAGGCCCGTGGCTGCACAGACGTGAGACAGGAGCTGATTGATTACCACGCTTCCGTTGTCCCCGGTTTCCCCGGCGACGGTGATCTCCGCGATGTTGTCACACATGGTGGAGCTGCGACCGCCGCGCCCCCGCTGGCGACGGGAGGCAGCGAGGGCGAGAGCAGTAGCGGATGGAAATGCCCAGGGACGGCCGCCATAGCTGCTGGCCTTGTGCTTAATGTTCGTGATCGCGTGGTTCTCATCCTCCTGGAGGCCCCTGTCGAGCAACGCGGTCCACGACTCCACGGAGGCCGACGTGAAGACGAGCACCCTGTCGGATGAGAGGAAGATCGCTTGTGAGCACAACGGCCACGCACGGACCAGTCCCAGCGGGCTGTTGCACTCCACCACGAGGGCGTCTGGAGACGTGTACAGCTCCTTGTGCCCAAGGTACATCTGCTCAGTCAGCACGGTCCTCCGCAGGAAGCGCATGGCGAGCATGGAACCCGCCTCGGAAAGAGAGCTCGGTAGAATGATCTCCACGCACACGCGCGGGACCTCCGGAGTGCTGCCCCAACTTCTGGAGGTATGCCGGCAGAGGAAAGAAACGCCATGGTTGGTGACCTCGGGGCTGAGCATCTTGATCATGAAGTTCGGGAAGAGCTGAGTCGGGACGTCGACCCAAAAAGAGTTCACCGCGGGGAGCTGGAGCAGCGGGGCCAAGGGGGAGAAGACGGTCGGTGACGATCGGTGTCCTGCCGTGGTGATGGTGAAGCTCGCGAGGCCCTGCCGTACATGCCGGGGAGCGGACCTTCCAGGGAGGATGCACTCCACAGGCTGCAGGATGATATCCACGGCACGGACCAACGAGATGTACAGCGGCTTCTCGCCGAGGAGCGGGTGCCACCAGAGGTCGAAAAGCTTGGCCGGAGAGTCGACACCAGAAAAATGGGGGATCGGAACCAGAAGCGAAAGTCGCTGAGGGCGAAGTGCTGGATCGGGCTGTCGGAGTAGACCGGCAAGGATCCTCTGGAGCGCATTGGTGTCCACCGGTGCCCAAGCCAAGATCTGTTGCCCCCCCATCTTCTCCAGGGCCCGCGTGTCGCCCTTCTCCAAGAGTGTGGCCAATTCACGGTGCTGCTCCACTGTGACCGAATGGTCCGTGGTAGTGTTGCTGAGGAGCTGGGACCACTGCGTGGCTAAGGTGGCGTCTGCGCATGTTGGGATGGCGCGGACTGCCTGTAGCGCAGACGCTCCCAACTCTTTCCATCGTGGGAGCTCGGAGGGACGGAGACGGCGACGCTCGCGCAAAACCTCGTCCAACTGCTCCGCGCACCGCGCGCCAGCGGTCGCGAAGTGAGCAGCGGCCGCCTCCGCGCTCGCTCTCCCAGCCGGGTCCCAATCGGCAGCCTGACCGAGGGAGCACAGGATGGTAGCCGTCCGCGTGCGACTTGCGATGCCCTGCTCGGTAGGCGCGGGGCCGTCGAGTGGGCCGAAACCCAAGACATTCCATGGGTTGGCGGAGGGGGTTGTAGGCTAGTTTCAGCAGAATGGCGCGGAGGGCCTCCCAGGTGGAGGGAATCTTGATGGGGAGATTCTGCAGGTCCTGCGGCAGCGTCATGTTGGCGGCCTGCACCAGCCCAAAATGCTGCGCCATTTCATCATCCATGAATTCCGCGAGCCATGCGTCCGGAAGAGGGCCGTGGCCTGGTAGTCCAGGAGGGGGTTGCACGGCAAGGTTCGCAGCAGCCTGGGTGAGGCCCGTCGCGTCGTCGTCGCCGGAGGCGCCACCATGTGCGGCGCAGAAAGCCAAGCCCGGCAGCGCCTCGCCCTGCACCCCATGGCGGAGGCAAACCTGGCACGGCGCCATGGCAGAGGGAAGGTCGGGAGCGCTGGGAGGCCTAGAGTTAGGTCGGGCCTGTCCCCCTACAGGCGTGGTCCGAGAGTGGTAGCGACTGGTGCGCCGAAAAACGAAAAAAGGCGACACCCCACCCTTGGCAGGGCTGCTGGTCGGGGTTGCAAGGATCTACTTTGAGCCCTAAACCCCTGGCCCTGACCAGAGGCGCAATGTTATGTCCTCAGCCCCCAGAGGCCGAGGACTTGAGCCACAGCGAAAGAGTTGTTCTCGTAAGCACTGGCGGGAAACACTTGCTTAACAGGAATTAGGGAACCGAATTTCGCGACAATTTCGTTGCGCGGGCGCGCCGGCCCATCCGCTATCGATCGGGGCCGCGGCGGCAGCCCTGCGCCACAGAGTTCCTAGTGTGTTCCCGGGAAGGGCCCCGGGAACATTACTCGCGCAGCTCAATGCGCTTGGGCCCTCCCCCCCATCCCCCGCCTGCCGCGCCCCTTCTTGCTCAAAAAAAGCGCCCCCATTCTGAGGTTGCCTAGCTCCCTCGCTGACATGCCAGCAGAGCACCGCGGGCCACTCCCACACCAGACGCGTCGCCCGAAAACAGACATGGTACTTTCACGGTACTTGCACGCACGGCCATCTCTCGGCTCTTGCGATGGACATCGCCGTACTGCCCAGACAACTCTGGAATCCGAAGAAGCCGCCGACGCACGGGACGTATTGTACCACCACTGCTGCCTTGATCGGTCCTGGCGACACCCTGTGCCCCTCCCCTCTCAAGCCTCCCCCCTCCTCTTCCCGTCCGCCCACTGTCGAACCAGGTAGCCAGATTCCCCACCTCAGGAAGGCGGAGATTTCATGCCGCCGCCAGCTCGTGCTCTGGCGGCCGCTGGCACCACGGCCCCCACCTGCATTCTCGCTCTCGCTCGGGCCACTCGCTCCGGCCAGCACCCACTTGGCTGCTTCTTCGCAGCGGTCGGCTGCGATCGGCTCTCCCCGAGATCTTACGACCTTGCCATGGAGCCCTGCAAGGGGACTAATTCAGTCTGCGCGTGGCCCGCCCAACTACTGTTTACCGTCGACCGTCGACGGGTCGGTGGAGAGCATGTGTGGGTGCTTGTGTGTGCTGTGTGCGATGGCCACGTACCGCTTGGATGGCCAGTCTCTGGTCTCATTCCCGAAGGGCATTGGAAACCCAAAGCGTCAGCGGAGCTCCTGCACTGCAGCTCCGACCCGCGACACCTCCCAGTGGCAGCATGGGAGCCGACCCCGGCCAACTCCAGCTGTCTTCTCACAACAACAGCTGTGGCAGCATCAAAAGCTGGAGTACCCGCTGCGGAGTCACGCGACGACCGCTCAGACGCCTCTCTTCCTAGAGGCACCGAGCTGTCTGAAATATGACCAATGTCGAGCGTCCCTCACGATAGGCACTGCGCTACTCAAAAGGACTGGTGCGGGGTACTGCAATCTAGACTTGAAACTTCGGAATTACGGTGGAATATCGAACGACAAACGGATCAGGCTGCAAGCCGTTGACTCGCGATTCCACCTATGTTTGGCCCATGCCACGGGCCGCACTACATACACCTTTATGGACCAACAGCGTCGAAGGCTCCACTGCCTGCACCACCCATGCCAAGGGAGCAGCCACCGCCAGCACAACCGGGCGACCAAACGGCAACTAGCCCACCTACGGCAGGAGGCGGACCGCTGGTAGAAGGGAGGGCATCGCTGGCGGTCACCATGACGCAGACTGCCAGAGCATTTCTACAGAAACCGTGGCACGCCATGAGTCACAGGGAGCCATTCGGGCCCGGTGTGGGCCCAGTCGAAGGCGCGCACACGTTTCCACGCAACTGGTCAACGCTGATGGAGCCCTTTTCACTGATGCGCTTGCCAGGTTCGCCAAGGTGGAATAGTGGTCTGCTCTGGGGCCTGAGTGGACCACAGCCCAATCGAAAACGACGCTGCGGGACTCCCAGGTCACGGCACTACATATACGTCACTGGAGCAATCGCTACGGACATAGGTGAACTTCCCACAACATGTCCAACACTCTGGGACAACACCTCGTTCAGAAAAGTCGCGGAAGGGGCCGCAATCGGGATGCAATCGCATGTCCTAGCTGGGCCCCCAGAGTACCAACTCAAGCATAAGCAAGCGGAGTACCACAACGCGACACACTGGCTGAGCAATTCGCACCCTCGGCTCAACTATATACAGCAAATCACGCCACGTTGGTGCCCCGCGTTCAGGCACCCTTCTTCCCTCAAGGGATCCACGTCTTCCACTGGGCGCGCAACGGGAAGAAACTCATTTGGGCGGACGGGGAAGACAGGGCAGGAAATCCGCTTGGACACGGCGGCAGATGACAAACAGCTCAGAAAGCCTTTGCGGGGCATCAGTGACGTGCTCTACCATGACGAGCCCTCGGGCTTGCGGCCGGGACAGACCCTGCACTCCATACCAATGATGATGTGCCCTGGTTTTCCGTCAAAAATACGGCTGCGCGTGAACGAAGCGTAGTGCCACGTAACACGTGCGGAGACGTTCCGACGCGCGGCCTCCAGAACTCTGGGGGGGACGATGCCCTATTCCGATGGCACCCCTGATGGGCCCCAACCGATCCCGCGCGCGCAGGACACGGGCGGGCGGCAATGCTCGCCCGCGGACATACTGGGACATGCTGGTACTGTGATGCAGCGAGGCGTCGCGGCACCGACGGAAGCTCCCCTTCGTGCAACCATGGCTGCGCATGGGGTCAACTCACGGCAGCGCGAGGCGGCTTTGAAAGTCAACGACAATATCACGACGGCGGCTGGAAGTCCACCGTGTACGCGGAAGACATTGCTCATTCGGGCTTTGGCTCTTTGGCTGAGACGTGGGCGTTAGTCCGCGCCCCCAACTCGGCGTCTTGATTGTCTGCACATCAAACGCCGCAGCGAACAACGTAGCCGTCGCCTTCGTCGGGAAGCGCATCGTGTTGACGCGCCCACTGGAGCAGGTGATCCGACTGGCGAGGCCAGACGCATTGGTACGCAACGAGGCGAGAGAGCTGACTATCGATACATGCCATGCGGCACACGATTTACAAGAAGGCGACAAACCAATCCCAGACCAGTCGTTTCGCCAACAGCACTTCGCGGCAGCGAGCATCATCATTGCCGCGCTGCCAGTAGCCTGCCAATGGTCAGGGTCCAATGACGCGAAGACCGTATATCTTTTCACACAAGACGAGGCGTCTCAAGTAACAAAGCCTGCCACACATATGGCGCCGCAGACCGTTGTGATCAATGGAGGCAAGGTCGTCATTGTCGGCGACCGCAAACAGATTGGGCCAGTGATCACGGGGACGGTGGCCCAGGAGCACAGCCCCGGGACCCTCCCCGGGTTGGGCATCTGGTCCTCCTCTGGCATGCCCCGTGTTGGTCCGCCTCAATGGGGATCTGTCTGACAGGCTGATGGCCTCTTGGGGCTGCTTCGCTGCGGGTGCTCTCGGCTCGGCTGTCTCCTCGGCGTTCTGCTGAGCGGCGGCAGGCAGGCCTGCCATCATCTCTGCCATTTCGCCTTGCTGATATTCCCACGAGGCCTAGGCGAAACAATCGTCGAGTGCCTCCGACGCCGGCGACGGATCCTGAGCCGATATTGGGGACGGCCCGAGACCACACAGGCCACGAAGTCGCCCCCCAGACGGGACTCGGCAGCCGTTTCCCGGTTCCGGAAGGGAGTCGACTTGACTGATCCGCCTTTCTTCCGACGAAACGGTTACGCGTTCATCCTGTTCGCCAAGAGAATCGGAGGAAATCAAGTAGGCTTGATGGACGTCGGCTGGCAACGGTTGCTTTCCCGCGCTGCTTAATCCGCACCGCTCGGCGTCCGCCTCAGCCTTGTCGGCGCCAGTCCGCGGCGCGTCGCGGCGTCCGGGGCCCTCGTTTGCCGGCGCATCCCCCGACGACAGCGAGAAGCTCTTGCCGATATTCGATATTCTGATGAAGATGAAAAAGAAAGAGGTTGATATATATATATATATATATATATATCCATATTCACGTTCTGCTCACGCGCCAGAGAGAGCATCTCACCGAGGCTCGAAGACTGTAAAACTATTCACCGCCAGAGGCACAGATCTTGCCGTGGCAGGAGGCTGGTAGCCCAACCGCAACCCTGGCCCAGCGAGCGTGGACGGGGACCCGAAGTCATCCCGCCGACGTTACCAGGCAAGGGCAACGGAGGGGCAACCAACCACCAAGAGCCACAAAAGAGCACCCCAAGAAAGGGTGGAGAGGGTGGGGAGCAAAAAAATCGGACTACGGACACAGAATCAACTGAGCTTCAATTCATCTGATGACTGTGCGAACAACGGCGCTCCCGCCGCACATAGATGGATTATCCCGCAAGCTAAGGAACATCCATATTCACGTTCTGCTCACGCGCCAGAGAGAGCATCTCACCGAGGCTCGAAGACTGTAAAACTATTCACCGCCAGAGGCACAGATCTTGCCGTGGCAGGAGGCTGGTAGCCCAACCGCAACCCTGGCCCAGCGAGCGTGGACGGGGACCCGAAGTCATCCCGCCGACGTCACCAGGCAAGGGCAACGGAGGGGCAACCAACCACCAAGAGCCACAAAAGAGCACCCACACCCGCACCAGAGTAGCGTTCTGGCCGAAGGCTTAAGAGGAGGAGCCTCCGGCACTGATGAGGTGAGACATCATCAGCGAAGCAACGGCCCGAGTGAGCTGGCGAGGATAAGGCTGAGCGCGGAGGGTCCAGAAGGTTCCTGTTGGGTCCTTGCCCCGAAGCTCGACGTGGGGCTTTCCAGTCCTGGAACACACACCGCGGCCAGTGCAAGTTTTTCCTACGGCCGAAAGGTGAGAGCAAGACAGGAGGAGCAGACGGGTGGGCTTAACCCAAAGCTCTCCATATTGACAGAAATGCAGCACCGTGAACTTAACGTCATGAGATAATCGAAATTCTAGCATCTGAGGCATGTACCATAAAAAACTCGTGTTGGGGTTTTCCAACACCGCTGGGACGTTGTGAGCTGCTGCACATCGCATTAGCATTAGCGAGACCTCTAAAAGACGGTTCCCGTTCTCGACCTTGGCGAGGTCGGAGGGAGGAAGCCCGGGGCGGCCCTCCAGGTGCCAGGGGTCCCGAAGAGGCCCAGGGCCGCGACCGTCGTTTTTTTCGGGCCCGAGAAAAAGAAGTGCACGGCGTGCCCAACCAGAGGAAAAGACACCTACCAGAGGCGATGTACGACAGCACGCAGCGCAGTACGTCATCGCCCAGCAAGTCGCCAGCGGGGCCATGCTCGATGTCCCAGGTCAGCGCCGGGATGCCCAGCCCCGCGAAGGATTTGGCCAGCCTACCGCTGCCTGAGAAGACCTCGATCACAAACCCGCCCCCGAGAGACCGCGGCAGGCTCCTGGCGGCCGAAGGGAAGGCTGCCACTCGCCGCGAAGGACGAGCGAAATGTTGGCTTCCGCCTCCTGGCACCAGCGGCTGGCCTCGGGCGTCCAAGCCTTGAGAAGCCTTTGCACCCTGCCCGCCTTCATGTAGCGAAGCAAGGTGCGATTGTTCGCCCAGCGCCCCCGCTGCTTGACCGCCTGGATCTCCCTCGTCTTTATCAGGAAGTCCCTCGACGCCCCTCCGTGGCGCAGCTGGTACATCTCGAGGTTCAGCGAGCCCAGGCCCGCCGCGCGACAAGCCGCCTGAAAGCGGCGCAGCAGCTGCGTCTGGCTGAAACTGAAGAGCCAGACCTTTGCATCCCCTCCGCGCAAGCCAGCAAGGAGGGCCCCCAAGCCGGGGAAGTCGGGGCGGTCGAGCGGGAGCGTGTCGTCGAATTGGCCGACCTTGGTCGGCTCCTCCCTCTCGAAAGGCCGCAGGAGTAGACTCCAGACCGCGAGGGCCACGCCCGCGTTGGCCACGGGCTCGAAGAGGTCGCCTTCGACCACCGTCACGAGCTCGGACGGGCGCAGGTAGCAGCAGAACATGAGGGCCAGCGCCAGCACCTCCTCGTGGAGGCCATGGAGCGACAGGATGCCCAGGATGCCCGCCAAAAGGCGGAACGGTAGAGGGTCCCTGCTGCCCACAGGCCCCTTCCGATGCCAAGCTCGAAGAACCCGCCGAAACCGAGGAAGGCTGGGCTTGCCGAACCGCTGCACGTCGTGGTCCTCCAGAGCGGCCAGGAGCTTGGTCCCCGCGTCGACCTGCTCGCCGTCCAGGAACAGCAGGTCGGCAAAGTCGCACAGCGCGTCGTCGCGGACTCTCAGGTTGGCCAAGGAGAGACCTTGGCTTCGACCGAACTCCCAGAACTTGTCGAGCCGCCGACAGTAGTCCTTCCTGACGGGAACCGACGAGTGAGAGCTCTCCAGCACTGAGCGCTCGCCCTTCAGAGCCTCCAGGGCTGGAACCACGCCCCCGATGACACGGACGCGCTTCAGCGCCCTCTGCCGCTTGAGCACCAGGCCTCGAGCCGACCGACGTGTCTTCTCGGCCAGCACCGCGTCCAGAGTGTCCGCCGTCGGCGAGAGCACTACCGCCTGGATCGACGGCCCGCCAGCTCCCCTTGCCGTCTGCCTGCACCGTCCAGGCCCGAGACGTGGAGCGACGAAGCAAGCGTCGGCCATCGCTGTCGACTGGAAGCTCGAAGTACCGTGAATCAGGGTCACTCGGGTTCAGCTCTGACGGCACCCACCTGAAGTGGTGTCTGGTGTTGGAGGCCACGCTCAGAGCCAAAAGACGACGACAGGCACCCAGAAGACCTCGATGTTTGGCCCTCCCCTTCTCGAAAGCCAGGATGGCGGTCATGGAGTCCCCGAGGTGCAGATGAGTCTTACCGAAACTTGAGACCGCCCGTAACTTATGACGCACCGCCAGCAGGTCCGCGCGGGCCTCCAGACAGAATATCGGCTCCTCGTCCTTCCAAAAACTCCGAACGACCTTGGTCCAGGTGGGGCCCACTAGGTTCTCCTTCGGGACCTCTCTGAACGACTTGTCCAGGGACCAGAGCGACGACCTGTCACGACAAGGCTTGACGCTTTCGATGTCCCCCCAGTCCAGCGATAAGAAGTTGTTGTCCCTGGGCGCAACCCGATCGTACACATCCCACTTGAACCGCCACCTCTCCTCCCACTCGCATTCTGAACGAACCTGAGCCGAGTCCCAAGGCGCCGTGACGACCCCTGCCCCACACTTGCTAGCGTCGAAACAGCTCACGAACGGGTCGAAGTCCCTTCCCAGATCTGCGAACGCGAACGAGATAAGACACCCAGCGGCCCAACACTCCCTTGCCACCGAGGGCCAGAGACGCACTCGAGAGGTTGCAACTCGAACGAATGAAGTCATAGGCGTTGTTAAAGATGGACAAGAACAGCCGATTAGGACCGAAGTGGAAGGTGGCATGGCCCGGGAGTCTCTCAATCTCCTGACCCGACACATACGGAGCACCTGCCAACCAATCCAAGACAGCCTTCAACTTCCACCTCTTATGCCTTTTTCCTTGGACCGTGCTATGTAAGAAGTCGATCTCAAGGCCGAGCGTAAGAGCCCACTTGCTGGCAGACGCGCGCTCGTGAACCCGAAAGCCGACACTCTCGACCCCGTCGAAAACCTGGTTGGCGATCCTATCGGTCTGTGACTTACCTTGGCCAAAGATGCTAATGTTGTCTATGTAGACGTTGTAAGCGGGCCGATCGAGACCAGGAGGAGGCTTACAGGATTCCAGGAAGCTGTCACCATCGGAGCCCGAGAAACGATGCACCAGGGACGTTGTAGCAGACTGCGCAAAGTAGCAAGCCCAAGACCACCCCATGGGAACGACCCTGGACTGAGGAAAGATTCTGTCACCTGGAAGAACGGGAACACCTTCGACATTGTGAATACCAGCCTGAAGAAGTCGCAGACCTGACACGGGCGGCAGGGAAAAATATGGACTAAGGCCTGGTGGAAGCCCGCAGCAATGAAAATAATCCTTCACGTCGCCGAGGGCCACGCACGGGTCCCCGTCACCGCGCGAGTGCAGCAGTCGAGCCACATCAGCCGGCCCTCCAAGCCGAACGTAGGGGCTCTCACGCATCCTGCGATTACTTGGACGACAGTCAAGTATCAATCTCAAAGTGCCGGCCTTCTTCCTCACAAAGGTGTGACGATGACATGGGACGTGCGGCCGAAGCGAAACAAACCAGACCTGTGACCCCTCATCACGAAGTCGAAGTAAGCGTCGGCGTCGGTCTTAAGCACTGGATCCATGTACGGCTTGACATGCTCCTCACACTCAGTAATATGGCCCCAATCGTCGGGACCGTGCAAGATCTCCTCTTCGAAGTTAACGAGACATTCTCTGGCCCTGCCCTCCAGCACCGTGGACAGGTCGACGGGTTCCGCCCCAAGCTGGGGCATGGAGAGCAGATCCTTGTCGTAACTCGCGATGGGAAGCTCAGGACCACCAGCGTAGCCCCGTCCTGCGCCGAGCAACTCCACGCGGGCTGCCTCGGCATTAACGATCTCCGGGACGTCCGTCCGATGAACATCCAGAAGGTGTTGAAGAGCCGTAGCCTGCGACAGGGTAGGACTCGAAAAACTTGGAGGCTGGCGCCCACCATGCAACCAATTCAGCGCCTTGACGGAGTCGACGGCGCGGCTCAGAACTGCCTTCTTGCGGTCGAAGCGCTGCTGCAGCCTCCTGCAGCGATGCCTCGGCCAGGATGGCGAAGACCATGAAGGGGGTATAGGAAGAGGTAGAAGCTCGCGAGGAGCTGCACGGTTGTCGAACATCGTCAGCAGACGACGCTCGACGAGGGCACCTGCGAGGG
The DNA here is from genome assembly GCA_963575745.1 of Prorocentrum cordatum. Lineage (NCBI taxonomy): Eukaryota > Dinophyceae > Prorocentrales > Prorocentraceae > Prorocentrum > Prorocentrum cordatum. The sequence goes on along the minus strand of CAUYUJ010019030.1, from coordinate 113,793 downwards.
TGCCGAAGGGGTCGATCTCGACCCCCTAGTCCTTGGTGCCCTTGTCCTTGTCCTTCGGGGGCTGACTTCTTCCCCCGAGCCTGGACTCATCGACTGCCTTCCTCTCTTCCTTCAAGATCGCCGCCTTGTCCCTCAGTCTGTTAGCGGTGTAGCTCATGAGTGTCTCGGCCCAGCCCATCATGATGTTGGCTGCGCAGTAGCCCGGGTTGCGGGGGGACGAGGCGTGCGCTTCCTCCAGCACACTCTTGCGCCTCACCAGCAGCTCGGCCCCTACCAGGTTCGGCAGGTCACACTGATCGATGCACTGCAACGCGTTCAGAACCCCGCAGATAAGCTTACTCGTGCACCGACCTCTCCCCAGGAGGAATGCGAGCCGCCACGGGAAACTCACGAGCCTGTGTCTGCCAGGTCAGCCCCTGAGACCTCGGAGTCTGTGCACTGCCATGCGTGATGCGAGGACCCTTCGGGAGGCCATCGAGGTCAGGCTCCTCGAACAACTCCAACACACCATCGTTGAAGGTACGACAGCGCACGCCATGCTCGAAACGGGGCTTCATAATGCGACAATCACTCATCTCCGACGCGTAGATGTCAATCCTGTCATCCCTGAAGCTGGCAACCTTCTGCGTCGGCACCCCCTCCCAGAAGACAGCCACGGTGTTCCCCGACGGCAGCGTGCAGGCCGACACCGCCTTCGCGCTCACGAACGGGCCCGTGGGTGCGATCGGCGCCTCGTCCGAGATCTTCATGTTGCCGCACGGCTCCGCCAAGAGCCACTTCCCCGCACCTGGGACGCCGATCGCGCCCGTCTGGACCTGCTGCGCCACGACAGGCTGGCCCCAGCCCATCAGCTGAGTCTGCACCTCCGCGCTGTCGAGCGCTGCCTGCAAGGCCGCCTGGGTCGGGGCAGCCCGAAAGGCGCACACGGGCAAGCGAGGCGGCCCTGGCGGGCGGCTTGCGTCATCCAAGAAGGTAACCCCGACGATGCCGGGACCATTGCGGTAGTCCCCCTCGTACTCATCTTGATCAGGCGTCGCAACCCAGGCTGAGCCGCCGCTCGGGTGGGCCCTAGTCACCAAACGTTCGTGTACGAATGCCTCCCCCACGAAATCGACCACCAGGCGACGCCAACTGCCCAGCCCCGCACTTGTCGGCTGCGGCCACCCGTCCAGGCGCATCCGCAACGGGAGCGTCGTAGTAGGAGCTGGCCTCGGCCCAGGCGGGGGCACCGCGGGCGGCCCCATCAGCGGAGGCAATCCTCCGACATGCGCCATTGCAGCACCAAGCACCGACGGCCACTGAGGTACAGCAGGCACTCTGCGAAACGCAGAAGAGGTTGATCCACGAGAAGGGCTCGGATGGGATACGGCTGTGGAAGTGGCCCTTGATGTACGCCTGCTTGACAGATCCGTTTCCCGAGAGGCGCGAGAGGGAGTCACACGAGCGGTTACAAATACCAGTGTCGCTATCCCCCACATCAATATGAAAGGGCTGCATCGCGCGCAGCCGAGTCTGCTTCTCTGATCCCAACGTGAACCCCCATATGGTGGCGACGCCCAGATGGAAAGATCTTGGGAGGCCCATAGACTGACAAGACAACAGCTCGAGCAAAAAAGTCGGACTACGGACACAGAATCAACTGAGCTTCAATTCATCTGATGACTGTGCGAACAACGGCGCTCCCGCCGCACATAGATGGATTATCCCGCAAGCTAAGGAACATATTCTTTTGGGGATTCTAGACAATTAAACAATGAAGATAATAATGACAATAATACACTACTTTGAATATTTGTCACGTATATCACTCGTACCTTGAAGAGTCCAGACGGGGCCACCAGACAGACCTAGAAGGGCGCTCGAGAGTGCTCTACAAGGCACTGCGCAGCTCGCCGTAAATGGTAATGATGCCTCCCGAGAGCCTCCTCACTGTCGAGGGGGCCAGGATCAGGGGCGGTGCGTACAACATTATATATATATATGAAAGGCCCGCACAATTCTCTCGACGATCTCAGGCGTAGGTTGGCCATCGAGCCCGACACGAGTGGCGGGGCAGGCGGGAGGCGATTCAGGATGGTATACAAGCCTCCACATAACAAGGCAATGAATGTAATGAAGCATGTCGTCTCGGCTCAGGGCGCACTGGAATCTACACATGCCAATCTCAGATGAGTGCAGTCGCGCACTCTTGAGCCAGCCTCCTACAATCGTCTTAATGACCGCACTCTGCCAGGCTGGTGGACCTCCATTTCGGATGAGATCTCTGAGGGCATCCCACGATGATTCCGAAAAAGGGGCTCCCAAGAGGCCAAACGTTTGGCGGGGGTGAGGTGGAGGGCGTCGGGGTAGAAGGAGAGGCGCAAGGAAGAGGAAAGGGATCGCAGCACTCTCACATGCCCCTGGCTCGAGGCTTCGGCGAGGGCGTCGAAGGCAGTGCGGGCGGCAGAGGCATGAGCCTTAAGCGGGAAGGCGGCCCTGCTGGCCTCAGAAAGGTGGACCACGATCGGCTTGGTCCTCCAGAGCGAAGGCGACCACCAGCCAGTTGCCGTCTCCGCCAAGCTGCCGAAGGCGAGCGTGGACTCTCGCAGCGTGTCGAGTAAAGCCGACCAGTTGGTCACAGTGCCCAAGGCCGCGCGCATGCGCGTGGCCAGGCTGAGGACCTGCATGCCGGCAGGCCGCAAAGGCGACCAGCTCCCGATGCCGAGGGGCCCGGCCAGCGATAGCGACTGAGGCGGGAGGTGCCAGAGCGTGTGCCACGCCCAGGCCTCACGCCTGACCAGCGCGCGGGGCAACGGCACCAGCTGCATCAAGTAACTGACGACAGTGAGCACGCGCGACTTGTAGATCACCGTCGTGATGTGTACAGGCGCACCCTCGTGGGCAAGGTCGCGGATGCGGTGGACCCATTTGGCCCCCGCCTCCTGCCACACGTCGTCAATCGTGGCGCCTGGGCCCAGGACGCAGCCAAGGTACTGGAACGACGTCCATCTTCTCCCAGCCAGGCAGCTCCAGCGCGAGCCACTCCTTGATGCTGTGCGCCAGCTCCACAGAGAATGGGGCATTCAGGGGCACCACCATGCACTTGGCCAGCTTGAGGGCGAGACCTGCCAATGTCTGCGCCGCTGCGAAGACCCTGCGATAGCGGAGCAAGAGCCTGCGATCCTGCACGACCGCACCAACGTCGTCGGCGCAGACACCCACGACGGATGACTCCCATTTCGCCAGGATCTCCTCCATGTGTGCCACGAAGGGGTTCATGGAGACAGCCCAAAGGGACCCCGAGAGCGGGCAACCCTGCGCGATGCCCGCCGCGACCATCATGAATGAGCGCAGCTCGCCCTGCAGGGACACGTAGGCCTGCGGCAGCCAGCACATGCCCATGATGAGCAGGTAGAGGCCGCCCTGGAAGCCCGAGCGCAGGAGCACCGCGCGCAGGAAAGAGACGGCCAGGGAGGGGAACGCATTCCCGAAGTCGAAGAGGACCATCATCGGCACGCGCTGGTCCCTGGCGGAGGAGAAGCCAACCCGACGTGCCACGGTGTCGAGCAGGGTAATGTTGTCAAGGAAGTTGCGCCCAGGCAGGAACCCCCTTCTGAGATGGGGGAGAGTGGCGCTCGATGTCGAGCTTGATGAGGTGGTTCACGCAGGCAGCCAGCAGCTTCACGTCCGTGTTCTTGAGGGCCAGAGGTCTCGTCGTGGAAGGCGTCCGAGTCGGGCCCGAGGCAAGATCGTCAGCTTCGGCACCTTTGGGCAGGAATACCATCAAATGGTCATTCAGGTCGGGAGGAGGCGGGAAGCCCTGCGCGAGCTCGAGGCCCACCTGCGCTAGATCCTCCAAGGGCCGCGACGACCCGCAGCAGCTCCAAGCATCGTACGGCAGCCCGTCAGGTCCTGGAGCTGAAGCACGAGCTCTGCGAGCCGCTCGTTGAAGATCACGAGAGTCAGGTAGATGCACGTCCTCAAGGCCTTCAATCACCACAGGATGCTCGTCCAAATATCTTTCCACCAGAGGGTGTTCGGGGAGGTCGCGTTGGAATATCGGCGACCAGTGCCTGTGCAACTCTTCAAACACATCCGCTTGGGCATTCACGATCCTCTCGTCCTCCAACTCCAGACCATTTGCAGCTCCCGTCTCAGGGAGACGCAGGCCCTGAAATTTAAGAGTGCGAATGAAGGGGGTCCAGGGTGCAGCCCTCCGTCTGGCGGCACGTCTCATGGCGTTAATGTACTTGAAAGAGGTGCCGTCAGGAGGAGCAGCTTGAGCACGCCGATCGAGATCTGCGAGACAACGTTCACTATAAAGGTTCTGCTCAGCCGCGAACGCCTCAGCGAAGGCCGATGGGGTCAAGAGGGGGGCCGAGGTGCTGGTGATGAGCAGGTGCTCAGCTGCGACTGATGACGACGCGATGAGACGCTCTGCCAGAATGATGTCGTCTCTCCAGACCGCCCTGGCGACCGATCGGAATATGAGCAACTTCGAGTCGTTGTCGAGTGCTCCATGCATGAAGAAACTGTCACGAACGCGACGAGTTGCCTCCCGCATGAGCCTATTATGCTCTTGCCTGCGTTGGTAAGGATGAAGAACATACCACGGTGCATGTTGGGCCAAGAGCTGGCATTGCCCCGCATACCCGGGGGACCTGAAAATGTGCCGCGGGATAGGTTGCGACTCACTGCCCATCGGAGGTCGGCCAGCAAAGGTAACCGCAATCGGAGCATGATCACCAAGGCCAGTCTCGTGTAACCTTTCAGGGAGGTTACGCGTCGTAAGCGCAATGTGCCACTGTATCGCTAACCACGAGGGAGAAGCCAGAAATGCCCTGCCGATCTGCGACAGCTTCGGAGGCGACCCCTCTTCTTGCCAGAAGTGCGCGGGGAGCTCGTTGTCGAGCTCGACGAAGTCGCGGAAGATAACTCTCCAGACGCGCTCAAGTGGCCGAGGCGCACCGTTGTTCATGCTCGCGAGGCCCTTGTTGATGTGAGGGGTCTGGACCAGCAGGGGCGGCGCGGCCGAGATGTTGAAGTCACCGAGCAGCAGCGTGACCATCGTCGGTGCCGACTTGGCCATCGTGATATCAGCATGAAGACGTGCTTCGAGCTTTATCATCTCCTCGTCGCTGATGCCGAAATTGTGGACGTTGTAGATGCTGAGCGAAGGGGAGGGGGGGTCCGACTCGGGGCCTGATACACGTAGTCGCTGGACCCGAGCAGAGACCATAATCTCATGAGAGTACCTTGGAGCTTCTGAAGCCGCGAACCGACCAGGGAGAAGGATAACAGTTCCACCAGTGTCCCGCCTGCTGCCAAAGTTCGTGAAGACCTGCGCAAAGATATGATGGCGGTGAAGTTCTTGCATGAATTCGATAGCATTACCATGGACCCCCTGAAGACACATCGCTGTGCCCTGCTTGAGGTACGTTTGTAGATGACGAAATTTGCGGTCACGAGTAGTAGCATCGTGATGCACAAGTGCTCTAGCATTCCATGGCCCAATCGCCGCAGAGTCACGAAACCCACCAGGATCACGCCAAGGCGCAAAGCGAGTGCTAAATAGCCCACTGGATCCTCTCAGCTGAGCCGAAGATCTCGCCGAAGGACTGCTTGAGAGCATCGCGAGGAAGATTGCGATCATGAACAGCACGATAATTCCACTGGAGCACAGTCGGGTCCTCAGCCGTCTCGCCCACGACCAGCTTGACGATGGGCTGCGAGCCGTCGCTGACGACCCCTGCGCGACGGTTGGCGCGCCATCGCCCTTCCACACCAGAGTCCCGTACCAGCTCGAGGAGGCGCTTCGTTTGGATCTCGCGTCGGATGGCTTGGGGGGACTTGTCCAGGCCGACGAAGATGGGGACCTGGGCAGCGCCCTCGATGGAGGCCGCAAAGAAGCGGCGCCAGGTGCCATCCTTCTTGAGCTTCTGGAAAGCCGAAACGGCACGTCGTGCAGCCAAGCCCTCAGCGCCATGCATGCGGAGAGCGAAGCGGCGGCCAGGGGATGCACCAGCGAAAGACCAGCGCTGATCCTCGAGTTCGGTGTCCACCAGCCATGGGCGCACACTCGTAAGGATCGCCTCCGTGGTGACCGCCTCCTTGGCCGTGAAGATGAAAACGGACTTGTCGGGCTCCCTGGTCCAGTCCGCCACGTCGCCGAGGTGCGCGGCGGGGGCGGGCGCCTCGCATGCCGAGGCCACCTTTGCCAGCTTCGCCAGGGCTTCGCGCATCTCGTGCTGGCCGCGCTGGATGCGGGAGACGCCGCGGTCCAGATCCTGCAGATGTTGGTCGATCTGCGCATTCTTGGCGGCCTGGCGTTCGCCAAAGATTCGAAGAGCAGCTGCGGTGGAAGCGGCGATGTTGACAGACATCTTGTTGTTGGCGTCGGAGACAAAGTCGACGATGGAATCGCGCATGGCCCCCAGGATCCCCTCCAGCTCCGAGCGCAAGACAGGCCCATCTGCCGCCGCAGCAGGAGCCCCAGCAGGCCGAGGAGAGTCACGAGCGCGGTGGGGATGAGCTCTGAGGCGGCCGCTGCTGCGCGGAGTCCGAGGGGTCGCAGGAGGAGTGGCGGCGATCGGCGTGGCCGCGCCCTGGCCATCGTCTCCGCGGGCACGCCAAGGGTCGGCGCTGGCGGACTGGAAGGGGTCGTCCGTGCCAGCGCTGCGGCTGCGGTCATCGTCTTCACGAGGGCTGCTGCGCCTGCGCTGGCTAGCGCCAGAGCCACCAGAAGCTTTGCCCGCTTTGCCAGTCCGCCGAGAGAGAGAGAGAGAGAGAGAGAGAGAGAGAGAGAGAGAGAGAGAGAGAGAGAGAGAAGCCGCGCCATCTGGCATCCCAGCCGCTGGGAAGAGGTGCGCGCAGAGCGAGAATGTGTGGGGTTGGGGCCCAAAAGGGCAGCACGGGACTCGATTGGTGAATGAATCTTTGGCCTCAAAGCGCGAGCCCCCTCGCGCTCATCAGACGCCGACCGAAGCCGACTCGCGCTCGTCGGGCGGTTCATAGCCTTGAGCCAAAATTGCTACGGAATATGTGTCATGTATATGTATTTATATGGTCGGAGCCCCTGACACAGTCAGGGGGGGACTCGGTGTCGAAGACGAGCTTTCGGATTCCTTCCGAACCACGACGTTGTTCATTGTTCCATAAATCCACCTCGGAGACAGGAAGCGCAGTTTCGTGATCTCGTGGTGAAACTTTGGGCTGGTGACCAGCATTTTGCCTATCCATCATGGATTCGGGCATTATCTTGGTCCTGTTGATAAGCTCTTGGTCTGAATCTTAAGGTAAGTAATCTTTGAACTGTGGTCCCAAATTGACTCTCGGAGGGGCTGCAGTTGACGCCATGGTTAGAACTTCCGTTGAACGGAGGCGCTGGGACATGCATGCGCGGCATCGCGGGAACGCCCGGCCCGGGCAGGGGGAGGGCGCGCGCGCACGGACCTCATTAACCCCTGAGCACAGGTAACTTCGCATGGTAGCGCACATGATCGTGTTGCGCGATAGAGGGCGCCGCCAACCCTCAGCCGGAGGGGGGGAGGCGGCGGGGCAAAAGATAACAAGGGAAGCGTTAGTAATGATTCCTTTTCAAACTGTGGCTCTCGCCTTAGCGTCGCGCACCCAGGTTACTAACATCATACCATTTACACATAATCCCATGATTAACTGTTCCAGAAGCGGCGTTTTCGTTGATGGGTCCTTGGTTTACACTGGTCCTCCTCCCCCCCTCATTCTCCTTCTGAATCCCATCATCATCATCATCCTCATCATCATCATCATCATCATCATCATCATCATCACCACCACCACCACCACCACCATCATCATCATCATCATCATGACTCATCATCATCATCATCATCATCATCATCATCATCATCATCATCATCATCATCATGATCATCATCATCATCATCCTTATCATTATCCCTTATCATCATCATCATCATCATCATCATCATCATCATCATCATCATCGTCACCATCATCATCATTAGCAGCATCATCATCACCACCACTTCTTCATCATCATCATCATCATCAACAACAGTATCATCATCAGCAGCATGATCATCACAAACACATCATCATCAACTGCATCATCATCATGATCATCATCATCAGCATGATCATCAGCAGCATCATCATCACCACCACTTCATCATCACCAGCATCATCATCATGATCGTCATGATCATGATTATCATCATCACCTGCATCATCATCATTTCATCATCATCAGCATCATCATCATCAGCATCATCAGCATCATCATCATCATCCTCATCATCATCATCATCATCATCATCATCATCATCATCATCATCATCATCATCATCATCATCCGCGAAAGGGGCCAGGGCGGAACCCTATCCAGTACAGCCCCGCTGGGCGGCCTAACGGCCCAGCAAAGGAGGCCAATCTCAGGATCCCGCTGGCCAGACTGGCCAGGCGTGTCATGGTCTCACGGGGACTGGGACCACCTGGGCACCACGACGAAGGCTCCAGACCACAGTGAGCCGCGCAAATACAAAGCCACCTTCGTCCGCAGCGGTGGCGCAGCGGACGCTCCGGGGCACAAGCGGCCGCGCCAGCAGGAGAGTCAGGGGACTTCAAAGAAGGCTCACAGGGTTGACCCAATCAAGCCACTGTCCAAGATTGTTTCATCGACTTTTGGCAGGACCACTCCAATCGTGGTTCGCCAGGGGCTGCCGCCAATCTATACGCGGCTCAAGAGCGCCTATATACCCTCTGGAAAGACGAGTTCTTGGACCGACGAGTTCTTGGACCTGAGCCCCGCCGAGTAGGCCGCCAAGCTCCGGGACAAACTGAACAAAGAGGAAACGAAACTAATCGACGACACCGCCTCCCTGCAAAAATTCGTGGAAATGAAATTGACCGTCTCTGCGACATCCCACTTCGAGCTAGGTGGCGCCATGCAGGACCGCATTTCGAGCATTCGCTCCCTTCGTGGGCAGTTCAAGCTCGCAGAGGCAATGATCTCCGATCTTGCGGAAAACCAGCAGACAGACCCCAAGACACCCTCCTCCCAGGACACAGTCGACTTCATGAAGGTCCACCCTGGCGTCGACGTGACCACTATGGAGCCGGGCGAGCGGAGAGGCCCGCATCACCGCCTTCATTCACACCCGGGACAACCCCACCGCTCCGGAGGTCAAGGAGCCGCCACTCGGGGCACGAGCACCTTTTACCCCCAAGATCGTGAAGATGACCGACACCTCCGCCACGGTCGAGGAGTCGTTGAAGGCGATTCACAAGACGGACGGCGCAACACACGCGGCCCCCTCGGGTGGCGAGCCTGCCGAGTCCGCGCCATAGCCGGCGACGCTCGCTGCTCCAGCAGTGAAACAGCCGCCTGGCCCCCCTGCGCCAGAAAAGTGCGGCGGCAGCCACTGCCCAGACAAAGGAGGGCAAGTCGTCGGGGTACCACCTGCAGCGGAGTAGATGTAGTCGCCGCGCAACCTTCAATTTTGTCTGCCCTAGTGTTTCCACACACACACACACAAATCAATCCCTTTCGAGCTGTGTACTTTTAACGGAGACGCCTGGACCTCTGTCTGGCCTCTGTTGGAGCAGGGCAAAGTTAGTAGACTGAGGGGGGTAATTCAACAGGAGTCTTTATTGTGTGCGTCTCACGACATCAAACTAGCTTCGGAAGCATGCCTCCGTTTGGGGTGGTACCCTGTGTTCACGCCAGCAGTGCGCTCTGAAGGCAACCACCCCATTGGAAGCGTTGCTATTTTGGTCAGGCGCACTCGCGACACAGGCACGTCCCCCTTGCCTCCTAACATCTATCCTTTCCTTGACGCGTCCCGATTGCTTGGGGTCAATCTTGACATTCCCGGCCTCGAGCCTGCCGTTCTTGTCTCCCTAGATCAGCACCCCGTTGTCAAATTAAGCGCTGAGAATGAAGCGTTTCTGGCGCACCTCGATATCATGCAGCACCAGAGTGGCATGCCACTAGTCGTTGGTGAACGTTCGACTCATGCAACGCGCACTCGTATATAATAATTGTCACTCTTTGCTGACACACATCATGCTTGGATCATCCGTCGTCCCCTCGTGCTGGGACGTCTGCCCCACAAGCGTTGACCCCCTGGTCCCGGGGCTACAAGGCAGAGGTGGCTGCCACAGGATGTGCGCTACACGCATATCACCCACCAATACCAGGTGCCAACATCGGAACCTCCCATAGCCTCGACGAGTTGGGGAGATTACTTGTGTAAGTCGTCAGGCCTATGGGCTCGTCTTGGCCGCGTGGCCGTTAGACCTCGGGAGTGGGCTGCCCTGGACACGGACGGGGTCATAACTGGGTACATCCACTATTAGGCCCCCATCCAGGGACCCAGGAAACGACGGTTTAGGTTGCCACAAGGCTCCTCAACACCGACCCGGCGGAGTCACCCTTGGGAGGCGGCCACCCGTGCCTCGGACATTTTCCGCACGAGCTCCGCTGGCATCCCATGAGGACCAAGTGCGGGAAACGTTTTCTGGTCACTTGAAGACCGAGCTATGTTTGCACCCCATGTGGGGCGGACCAACTGTGCCCCCCATGGGAACGCACATTGGTGCTTGAATTCGGTTTGGTGCATTCTGCCGGCACCAATGTTGACACAACATGGGGCCCACATTTACACACATTGCTGTCACACATCATGCTTGGGTCCATCATTCGTCGTCCCCTCATGATGGGACGTCTGACCCACATGCGTTGACCCCCTCGGTCACGGTACTACGAAGAAGAGGTTGCTGCCACAGGATGTGCGCTGCACGCATATCACCCACCATTACCAAGTGCCAACATCGAGCACCTGTGTCAAGGGCGGGAGAGCCCAAGTGCCGCATCCGATTCAAAAGGGTCCTGCCTACCCTTAAAGGCATCAGCACTAAACTGCAATCCTCCTCCTCCCCCCTCCCCCCTCCACCTCCTCCTCCTCCTCCTCCTCCGACAGCTCGCTTGCGCCCTGCCCCCAGCCCCGCCACGTGCTGGCCGCTGGTCTCTATGAAGGAGGTTTCCACCTGCCACGCGGCGGCGGTGCACAGCCAGGGGAAGGGAGAGAGGGGAAGCGGCGCCCAGCGCAGCCTGGCGGCGACGGCGGCGCGGGAGGGAGGCGGACTCGACGGTGCCATACCAGCGAGCCGCGCGAAGCGCGACGCACAGCGCGGCCGCGCGGCACGCGGAGCACTGCTGTTTATCCCCATGCCTCCGCGCCGCCCCTTGGAGAGGGGTAGGCTCTCCGGCCCAGGCCGCGAGGCGCGAGGCGCTGATATCTTCGCGCCCCTGCAGGTGACAGTGACCTAAAGCCTGGAGTCTCGACGGTAAGAGACGAACGAGCGGCTGACCAAACGAAAGGAAGGTGGAGGGGGGCGGAGGAGGAAAGAGGAGCACGAGGAACCGCAGGATGATGAGCAAAAGAAGAACGGAAAGACAGAGGAGGACGAAAAGGAAGAGAGATGTGCCGGATATGCGTGATGCGCGCAGCTCCGAAGAGGAGGGGAGAGGGGAGGAACAAACTTGGCGTGCCCGCGCCGCATCTGACATCCTAGGCATGCCACCTATCCTGGCCCGCTTCGCTAACTCTTCTCTATCAGCGTCAGAGCAAGACGGACCTGGCGCCACAAAAACAACGCCGTCTTGTTACGCACTGTCAATGTACATTGGAGAAGGTGGCTGTTGAGCAGGAGAAAAAAGAAACAAAAGGAAAGGAGGGAAACAAGGAGAAACAGCAGCAACAAGAGCGAGAGCAGAACGAGCGGGAGGAGCAGGAGGACTAGGGGAAAGGAACGAGGCGATAACGACGAGGAAGGACCTGGATCCAGAGACATGGCCGGTGTTGGGGCGAGAGCGCCAGTCTGAACAACGGGAGCAACCGACCGAGCTGCAGCAGAAGCACCATCTTGAAAAACCGAAAACATTACGATTGAACAGCATAGTATGAAACCGAATCATGATACCCTGTGAAACAAAAAGGGGAAAAGGCTAAATACTTCGAAAACGTAGTCGGGCGTGTGTGACCGCCTTCGTCGTCGTCGTCGTTTTCGTTTTCGTCTTCGTCGTCGCCAGCCCCAAGATAAGAAGAAATGAACAGAGAAAAAATACGTCGTAGTTAAATTGGTTCCCTTTCCATTTCTCCCCTCCCTGAGCGGGGGGGTAGGGGGAGGGGGTAAGAGGGCGGGGTACGAGAAAAGGGGCCCCCCTGAGGCCGACAGTCCAGTGCGAGAGCAGCACAGGCACGGGCGCGCCCCTCCAGCGACGGAGCAACCCGGCCTTGGGTCTGGAGCCTCAGCCGCAAAGCCTCTGAAACATGCCAGGCGCCAGCACGGAATCACACTCGAGCCGCGTCCCAGCGCGGCAAAGCAAATGGACATGCTCAGTCCTTCGGCGGAATATTGCTGCTGTGCCCGCGTCTCCTGGCTGCTCCTGCTGCCATAGCCGCGGGGCCTCTGCAACGTCCCAGGCGACAGGAGAAGGAAAAGGAGGGGAAAAGCAGGCCGCTCGACGATGTTTTTGTCAACTAACCATCTTGTGCCATCGCCGCGACGTCTGGGAGCGAGCGGACGAGGGCACGAGAGCCTCGAAAAGATTAAAGTGAGCGAACGAAGAAACTGAACAACGTGAGACAAGCATCCTGGAGCAGAGGCATTGGGCTGGCACAGGGAGGCGGAAGAGGCTTGGACCGCGGTGGTTGCGGTCAGCACAGAGAATGCCCGCGGCCAGCCCCCTCCTTCACGTGCACGCACCCCCAGGAGGGGAAAAGCAGGCCGCTCGACGATGTTTTTGTCAACTAACCATCTTGTGCCATCGCCGCGACGTCTGGGAGCGAGCGGACGAGGGCACGAGAGCCTCGAAAAGATTAAAGTGAGCGAGCGAAGAAACTGAACAACGTGAGACAAGCATCCCAAACCTCCCAATCCGAAGGAAAGAGTTCTCAAATGTTATACTCGTTGCGGGCTTTCGAGACCAGAATGGAAGCCAGCACGTGAGCAAGGCGCGCAGGATACGGCATTGCCAGGACAGTCCAGCGAATTCCTTTTGGCCCCCCGCCTTCCAAGTGCTGGTGAGGGCGGCCTGTGCGACTACAAAGACCCCTCCCTGAGCAGACCCGATTCAATTTGGCAAGGTCGTCAGGGCACACATTACCGACTAACAAACGGGTCCGTTTCCGCCACGGCTTACCCCACTGACAAAAATCTGTAACAACTGGAATGGCACTGCTGCGTGCAACAAAAACCTTCATCTTCTGATCATGCCACATTTTGGAAGTGTGGGGGTTCTCGAGAACCCAGGGGACCCCGGCGGACTGGGCGGCACGGGCCAAGTCGAGAGCTGCGTCCAGAGTGGCGTTACCGAGATCGACCTTGGCCTGGTCGTTTGCCCCCAACCCAGGGATCCCCCTAATATACTTCCGAGACCGAATTGGATATGCACGATCACGAGGGGCAGACCACGAGCTACAAGGAGGAGCAAGCATCAAGGCTATACAACGTCCGTTTGCGAGATCTTGTTTAATGGGCCTACGCACTGAGCTACTACACAGATCTCCCGAGGCACCATGCAAGAGGTCCCATTCGCGAGCGTTGAAACCATTAGACCGAATTTTCTTACTAACTACTCCACCTCCAGCGAAACAATCTGCTACATACGTCTTACTCACACATGCTGGCGACCGAAGGCTAGCGGGGCGCATCTGCCGAGGAACACATCCGCGAGCAGTGACTCGCATCGCAGACAATGGCTTCGGGTCAAAGCGTCCAGCTTTCCGAACTCCAAACCCACTCGAGCATGCTTCTCGTATCGTGCTACTGACTTCAGTTTGCGCCACCGCCCCCTTTTCATAACTTCCTGCAAGCTCCGAAGCTCGCGCAGCGTGTCGTGGGAGGCTCCGCTGTGCCGCAACTGATACGGGACGAGCTTCAACCCCAACGTGGCACCCGCAGCCTGCACGTCCGCCAGCAGGTCTGGATACGTGAAGGGGAAGGCCCTCTCCGTCGCTGGCCTCGTCCTGAGCTCGCCCCAGACCACATCTAGCCACTTGAGCTCCCGCATGTCCAGCTGCAGGCTGTCGTCGAGTGTGCCGACCTTGGTGGGGACGCCTAGCTCCTCGGGCGCCACCAGCAGGCTCCAGTGGCGGGATACACCCCCCACCGGGGCCACCAGATGCCCACACCTCACGCTGAGCAGCTCTGACGGCCTCAGGTAGCACATGAAGGCGAGCAGGATCGCGGCCGCCTCGTGGCGCTTGCCCTGCTCGATCAGCCAGTGGCATACGGCCGCCCACACACACAGCGGCATAGGGTGGCGGCTCCGACCCGGGCACAGGCGTCTCCAGCCTTTGACTGCCCTCCAGGCGCGCGGGAGCGACAGGTGCCCCACCTTCCCAAACTCCGGGAGGATATGCAAGACACCAGCTAGCAGCTTCTCCCCCACATTCGCCTGCCGTCCGGTCAGGAAAAGCTCCGTCATATGGATACACAGCGTCCCATCGAGGCGGCAAGGCGGGTGGAGCTGCAGTCGCCTCAGCTTCGCCCAGGTGTAGAAGCGAGAGACCAGGAGGTGGTAGTAGTCCCTGGTCTTGGGCTGCACGGCCTCCGACTCCAGCAAGGTGCTCAACTGGTCCATGGATTGCCGAGCGGCTAGCAGGTACTTGGTCCGCCTCCGCTTGCTCCGAGCGACTGTGGTCTCGTCCAGGTCGTCGCTGTCGGAGCTCTCGAGGGCTGCGGATGCCGCGTCGCGGTCCAGGCCGTCGGCGTCCCCCGCGGGGACCTCGGCCAGCAGCAGGCCCCGCGCCGCCTCCTCTACCGAGAGCCTCTCCAGCTTCGGCGCCGGCCGCGGCCCCAGCAAGGCGGGGGCGGTCAGCACGGGGGCTCGCCTGGGCGCCGGCCTCCGCGCCACGGCGGCCGTCGGCCTCGGCGCCCTTCCCTGGCCCAACCCGGGGCGGGCAGGCGAGGGGCCGCTCGGGGCTGGGCGCCTTGGCGGGGCCAGGCGTGCGGCCCTCTTGGCCGCCGCCGTCCGCCTGGCTGCAGCGGCTGCCTGCCCCCGGCCCGACTCCATCGGCGTCTCGCGATGGGAAGTCTGCCGGGTTGAACTCGGACTTGATCCAGCGAAAATACGGTCGGATATTGTGAATAAGACATAGAGCACGAAAGCGTCGAATCTGTTGCAGCACAATATAATTATTACATCTCCCTCGTGCAAAGGAAAGCACAATAGCCATGTTGTCGACCAGGAAAAGATTGCGACTGTCACGGACTCCCCCGGCGATCAAATTTTCCAAACCTAGAACCAATGCACGAGCTTCTAACTCCAGGATACGCTCTCCGAACTTCCACCTCCCCTTTCCAGTGACTCTCCAAGGTGATATCAAATCTTTCTCAGTGATGCAGCCCCGGGCCGAGAACACGCCCCCTTCCCCGAGCGGCACCTCCAGGAACAAGCTGTCGATCATCCAGACCTCCTCCCCTGACGACGACGGCAACGCCTCCCCTATGTCGACAACGCTGGCGGAGTCAATGAATGGCGTCTGACGGTGTTTTTCGCCTGCCTCATCTAAAGGATACAGTGCTGCACTTGCGGCCTCGCGAGCTCCGACGTTATGCACCCGTCGGAAGCGAGACACCTCTGAGGTACGAGCAATACTGGCCACAGCTTTGGCCGTCAACGAACAACGGCAATGCCCCCATCCTTCGAGAGAGGCATCTGTAGCTACAACAGTCTCGCACCAGCGCAAGTCCCACGGAGCGCGCACGAGCGGCAGCAACCCAATGAAGGCCTGGAGCTCCAGTCGCACCGTCGGCCAGACAACGGCCATGTTCTCACCGTGCCGATGCATGAAGGCGTAGCAGGCGTTGAACACACTCAAGGCAGTGCGATCGAGCAGGCTGACAAAGGTGGCGTGACCGACGAGCCTCTCGAGCTGCTTGCCACTCAGGCGCCGGCGGCGCAGGGCCCAGCGAAAAGCGCCATCGATGCGCCACCTCCGCTTCTCGGTCACCCGCGTCTCGAGCAGGTGTCCGTCCAGCACGCAGCCCAGCGTCTCGCCTCCTCCCGCCATCAGCTCGTGCTCGTGCGTCTTGAGGCCCACCGCTCCCAGCGCCTCGCAGCCGGCGCCGAGTGCGAGCTGCACGGGCGCCTCCGAACTCCCGAACACGTCCAGGTTGTCCACGTACAGGGTGTACTGGGTCTCGGCGCCCTTCCGCAGCACGACAGGCTCCGTGTGGTCCGTGATCCCCCTGCCAGGTCCCAGCTGGTGCACAAGGTTGAGGACCGTCTCACTGCACTTCTGAGCCACCCACAGGGACCAGGTGAACCCCATGGGAAAGGAGGCCAGGCAGGGATAGACCGCGGCGTTGAGCGCCATGTCATCACGCAGTGGGGTGCACTTTGCGGCGATCGGCCGCAGCGCGAAACAGCGGTGCATCCCCTCGGGCAGCCGCAGCCGGTGGAAGCAATTCTCCACGTCGCCCACACCCAGCGTGAAACAGCAACTGGGGTCGACGCTGAAGCCCGGCTCGCACTCTATCCTGGACAGCCCATCGCTCGTGATCAAGTCCGTGTGAGGGGGGGCCCTGAATCGGCGATTCCCCCGCCTCGCGTCGATGATGAGCCTCAGGGACTTGTCCTTCTTGCCAACAAAGAAAAGGCCCGCGTGCTCGATGGTGTCAGTGGTCCACTTGATCAGGCCCCGTCGGTCAAGGTCCAGGATGAACTGCCGATAGGCCTTCTGGTTCCGCGACAGCCTCTTGTCCCAGAACGGTTTGATGTCACCCAGCCACTCGTTGAGCTGTCTAAACTCATCGGTAGACCGCATCATACTCTTTTGCCAACCCTCGATAATCAGGCGGTCCTCAGCGCCAAGCACCTCTGTCACGTCTGCAGCGTCATGGACATGGTCAGGGAGCGAGACGGAACCAAACTCGTAGGGCACGACGGCGGTGTGGGTCTCCTCGGCGTCGTAGCTGAGGTGACCACGGAGAAGCACTCTGGCGGCTTCTTCCTGAGAGGGCGCTGTCACCGGCTTCGCGACGACAGGGGCGACGAGGGTCGCCACGGCCTTCTCATCGAATTCAGATGGCTCTGAGCGCGCTGAGGAGCGGCTGCCCAGACACCAGTGAAGTGCATCCAAGGTCTCGTTCTTGCGCCTGAGCTCCTCCACGCGCAGCCCGTGTCGGTGTCTGGACCGACGGGAGGAGCCGCCCAGCCTGGCTGGGACCTCGAAGGCGGGCAGACGCCGATGCACTCCCAGGCAGGGCCCAAAATAGGCGGCGGGGGGTGGCCCAGTCCCCCCGCCGCGCGCCTCGCTCATGTCGAAGGCGGGGGCGCGGCGAGCCCGGGTTTGGCCTTCATCTTCGGCTTCCCGGTTCCGCGTCCCCCGCCGCCCTTCGGACCCGCTGGGGCCCCGGCCGAGCCGGCCGCACCTGTGTCGTCGTCCTCGCCGTCCTCCACGTGCTTGAGTGTGAGTCCTCCACGATGCACGCTGCCCTCCAGCACCTTCTCCTTGAGCCTCTTGGCGCCGTACACGCGGAGGTCTGGTGCCACTGCATCCTCCAGCATCGCCGTGCCCGAGTGCACTCCCGCCATGGAGTAGTTCGGTTTGGCGCCAGGCACAGCGTGAGCCTCGATGATGGTCTGGAACCTCCGCATCAGCACCTCGATTCCCGCCAAGCACGGCATGTTCACCTGGTCGTAGCACCCGAACATCTCGAAGCTCTCGGCGAGCACCCGCAGCTCGTGAAAAGCCCTGTCCGGCGGCGCCATGTGCTTCCGTCTCGCCCAGGCCTCCAGCCACGAGGTGGGCATCGGGCCAGGGCGATCGATGTGCTTCATCACGCTGAGTGACGTGCAGGGCCCGTCGAGAGGCCAGTCTCGGAAAGAGTGCGAGACTGACTCACTGCACACCATCTTCCAATCCTTGTGCCTCTCTCCCTGCGAGTCCCAGTCGACCGCGAGCACTCGGACATCCGCGGAGGCCTCCTCTGCGCCGGCAGCTGTGGCGGCAACCTGCCGCTCCTCGAGCGGGCTGCCGACGCCCGCGACGTCTGCCTCGCGCCCTCCAGCCTCTCGGCGGAAAGCTGCGACTGGATCGGCGTCAAGCTCGACGGCGGCTGTCGGCGCCCCACGCGGCGTCGGTGGTGAGAACAGCGCAAGCCTCTGGGTCCTGAAGTCCTCCAGGCTCATGCCGGGGTCGACGCCTATCACTGGGACCTCCATGCCAGCGTCAGTCACCGCCACTCCGTGTACGCGGCCTGCGAACGCCAGCAAGCGCGGGGCAACCTCCGTGCCGACGTCGCCAATCTCCAATCCAGGTTCGGCCACTCGCCAGACCACGGCTGGGGCGCCACCGGCTTCGGCCCTGCTGAGCGCGGCCCCCAAGAGGTCGCCACGAAGGTCGCCACCCGGCCCAGACCGCGCACGCGCAGCTGCCGTCAGCGGCAGAGGTGGGCCGGGCATAGGAAGGCGGCCCCGCCCGACGAGCCGCCGAGGCCGCGGCACTGCCTCCAGCATCCCTTCGGCCGTGATCCAGCGCGTGGGTGCAGGCCAATCTGGCAGTCCGCGCTGGTCCCTCAGCGCGCCGACGTGCCTCTGGGCGGACTCCATCAGGTCCAGGAACTCACCCCGCTGGATCGGGCCGTCGAACTGTACAATCGACTCGGCCTCCAGCCCCGCAGGTCGCTCGCCCAAGGACTTGAGCGCCACGACCTTGTCATGCAGAGCGGTATCCTCGCCATAGAAGTCTCCATTGGCTGTGTAGATCAACCAGCATGAGGCCGAGAGCGGCCACGCAAGCACTCGTTCGTGCCCCCAGGCGTCACCCTCGAAGAACACCACGAACGTGTGCCCTGGCAATGGCGTAGTGCGGTCGGCGAGCGCCATGTTCCCAAGGTCTCTCGTGACAGCCACACGAAGCCAGCAGCCCACTCAGAAACGTAGTCGCCGCTCCGAAACACAGCTGCCACCAACTGACTGGCGTCGGCTCCGGCTCGTCCTCAGAGGCGAGCAATGGCACCTCCTGACACTCCTGCTCCCAGGGCGGTCCCGCGAACTCAGGGCACCTCTCAGGAACAGGGCAAGGGCTGCACTCGCGGGCCTCGAAGCTCACGTTCCCACAGTCGCAAGCAGCCGCGACAGTCAACTCCTCGCACCTCTCAGGTGCCGGACAAGGGGTACACACCTCGGCTTCAGGAAGAAATCCTCCAGGATCCGCGTCTCTAGCGGTCTCCAGATCCGTGGTCCGCTCCCTGCGGAGCCTCGCCGAGCCCAGCGCGAACTCCGCCAGCCACGAGAAGCCCTCCAGCGCCAGCCCAGGCCGCTCCAGGAACAGCCGCCAGACGCCGGCCACGCATGGCGTAGCAAGGACGGCTAGGGCACAGGGGCGGGGCATGAGCGCCTATCTGAGGCGGGAGAGGCTTGGACCGCGGTTGTTGCGGTCAGCACAGAGAATGCCCGCGGCCAGCCCCCTCCTTCACGTGCACGCACCCCCAGGAGGAGGAGGAGGAGGAGGAGGAGGAGGAGGAGGAAGACGAGGGGCAAGAGGAAAAACACACCGAACAGACGCTGACCAGAAGGAGGGAGGGAAGCAGCAGAGGCAGCGCAGAGCAAGCAGGGGGCGGACGGAGGTGGTCGTCGTCGTGGCCAAGGCCAGGGGGGTCGTCGGGGCAGGGCGTCGGGGGCGCCGGTCGTGGTCAGTGGAGGGAGTGGTCGTGGTCAGGGGAGGGCGGCGGCTCAGGCGGCGCCGGCCGTGCTCGCCGCCGTGGCCGCCGCCAGCCTGGCCGCGGGCGCCCCGACCGGCGCCTGCAGCCTGCGGAGCACGGCCCGCGCAGTCTCCTTCTGCAGGAGATGCGAGAGTCGCTGGGCGCACTCCGCCGCCAACTGCGAGGGGTCGCCCCCCGTGGCGTCCGCCGCGCGCTTGGCCAGGACGGCCAGGGCGCGTCGCGCCTCCTTGCCCCAGCCGCCGCCGCGCGCCTCGACCACCACGGGAATGAAGGTGATCCCGGCGGCGGCGCAGCTGCGCTCGGTGTCGAGGAAGAGGCGTTTTTGCTCCTCGTACCGCTCGGCCGCGGCGCCGAGCGCGGCAGCCGAGGCGGCGAGCAAGTCGCCCCGCAGCCCCGAGGTGACCGCGAAGTCAAGGGCGGCCGGGGCGCCGTTACGCCAACGGGGAATATACGCATCCGCCGGGCGCCGGCCGCCGTCGTCGAGCTCGCCGCCGTTCTCCTCCGCCCCCGGCGGGCCCTCGCCCCTCGCGCGAGGCTGCAGAGGGCCGGGCCGCTCGAGCTCGGGGCCCGGGAACCCCGCGGCCTGCGCGGCGAAGAAAGCCTGGCCTCGTAGGGCGTTGCGCCGCTTGACCCAGCCCCCTCGGCAAGGGCAGACCAGCGCGCGGTCGCCGTAGACGTCGAGGATGCCGTCGCAGGCCGGGCAGAAGGTCTCGGCGCCCGCCAGCTGCACCCGCAGGCGCCTCTGCAGATTGATCTGCATCAAGCTGCGCGGGAACTCCGCGCCGACCTCAGCGCAGGGCCGTGCCTGCAGCCAGCCGCTGGCGCCGGGGGCGCTAACAAGCGAGAGGTGGGCCCTGGTGGCGGGGCAAGCGCGCTCCCAGAGTTCGGCCTTGGCGGCCTTGTCCAGCCTGTCAGAGAGCCCCCGCTGGTCGCCGTGCTGGCTGGCGTCGAAGGCCATCCTGTCTGCCTGTGGTAGCCGGGCGTTGCAGGCCGCCGCGGCAGCGCCCAGGGCGTCGTCGGCGCCAGCGTCGTCGTCGGAGTAGCCCGCCCAGAGCTGCTGGCAGAGCGCAGAGCAGGCCGCGCGGGAGGCCAGGTGGGCGGCGGGCGCGTGGCGCCCCGCTGAGCGCAGCCCCAGGCCGCCTGCCTTGAGGGCGAGCTGCGCCTGCGCCCAGGAGTCGCCCGCGGGGGAGCTGCTGCTCAGCTGCTCGAGGCTGGCGCACACTGCGTTGTCAAGCGCGACAAGCGCTTCCGTGTGCTCGTCGGGCGGGACAACCCGCGCCGAGTAGCTGAGTCTGCAGAAGCCGGCGCATTGCCGCAGCAGGTGGAGCGCAACCTGGGCGTGCTCGAGGGCGCCGAGTGCTTCGAGGAGCTCGGTGGCCTTGCCGACTCGCTGCCGCGTGTGATCGAGGCAGAAGGCGTCGCTGCCGACTGGCCCGCCCAGGAGTTCGAAGCCGCCGTCCGTGCGCAGGCGGAAGCCCAAGGGGAAATCCTGCAGATTCACTTCGCCGTCGTCGCCGCCAGCGGGGACCACCTCGCATTTCCCGGGCCCCGTGCTCAAGCGGAGTCCCACGGCCGCCAACTCCCCCACCAGCAGGTGGAGCAGGCGCGCCACCGCCTGCCAGTCGCCCGCCAGGGTGCCGTCGTCGAGAAAAAAGAAAGTCAGGTCCAGAGCGCCCGCGGCCGCGGGGGCGGGCTGGCGGGGGGCCCTCTCAGCAGCGCGCTGCAGCGCCAAGGAAAAGAGCAGCGGCCCCAGTGGGCCCCCCTGCTGCACGCCGCATTCCGAGCTGATCGAGTGCCGGCCGAGCCAGAGCAGGGAAGGGGCCCGGTAGCACCGGGAAGCCCAGGGCGCTGGCGCGGGCAGCTCCTCGTGCACTGCTTGCAGGAAGGCTTGGCGGTCGAGGGCGTTGAAAGCGTTGCTCAGGTCTAGCTTAACGAACACCTTCTGCCTGCTGCCAGCGTGGCGTGCGAACCACTGTCGGGGCACGTGAACCGCGGCCTCGCAGCCGCCCGGGAGGGCGACGCCAACCTGCAGGGGGGCGAGGCGGTCGCGGGCGGCGTCAGACACCTGGCTGCAGAGGCACTTCGCCACCAAGCGCCGCACGGTTTCCCCCACCGCCACCGGTCGAAGGCCGCTGTCCTTCTTGGGCAGGGCCACCAGCGAGGCGCCAGCCAGGTACTCCGCCACGCCGGGGGGGGACTAGACCCTTGGCGAGGCCGGGCAGCTGCTGCAGCACCTCGTCGCGGTGGGCCGCCGTCTGCAGCGCGTCCTTGAGGTGTTGCGGCCGCAGGCCAGAGGGGCCTGGAGGGGAGCCCCGAAGGAAGGCCCGCACCTCGCGCTCGAGCGAGGCGGCGTCTAGCTGCGGCGCCGCCGCTGCGCTGACAGCGGGGAGGCTGGCGGCGCCCACTGGTCGCTGGCTGCGCGGGTGCTTCAGACGCTCTGCCCCAGCACTGCTGCGGTGACCTCTGCTGGAGGCTCGCTGGTGAGCGCCGAGCAGCTCTTGGAGTACTGCGCGTCCGCCGAGAGTTCCAGGCAGCGCTGCGCTCTCTGGGCTGCGCGGGAGGGTTTTGCAGTGGCTCGTCGGTCCGCGGTCTCTGCCCAAAGCGAAGCGCGCTCTCCCTCCAGCCAGCGCTGGCAGAAGTTCTTGGTCAGAGCTTCCGCCGCACCCCTGCTGCCGCGGCCCCCTCGCGTGCGCGGGCGGAGGACGCACTTGGGCAGCATGGCAAACTGCAGCCACGCCTCCTCGGCGTTCTGGCGCACGGCGAGCGCCGCCGCCTGCGCCAAGCAGCGGGCCCAGAGGACCGCGCCCCCTTGGGCACGTAGTGTTTGGTGCTCGCTCGTCGGGAAAATACCTCTTGCCAGGTGGGCAAACCGCGCGGTCGGGGGGCAGCTGCCGGCGCTGCCTCTGCAGCGGCTGCTCGCGCAGCGGGGCGGCACCTCGGACACGCGCGCCCGTAGCGGGTGGAGGCACCGTTGGCAGACCGAGCATTGCGACAGACTGCGTTCGTCCAGGTAGGCTCGTGGGACCGGTGGGAGGCCCGGAAATCTGCCAGCCGCGCGTTCGTTGAGGTGCGGGCGCAAGGCCCCGTGGTCTGCCCAGCCAGCGCTGGAGGCAAGGTCAGCGCGGGGGCAACCTGGGACAGGGCAGCCGACGCGGGCCCGCCGGGCGCGCCTCTGTGGAGGAGCCAAAACGTCGTCGGCAGGGGCCGGCGGCGGCGGCGGCGGGGCCTGTGCCCCCGGCCCCGCGGCAGCCACTGGTGGGGCCATCGCCGGCTGTGCTGCGGGAGCCGCAGCAGCGGCGCCTGGTGGGCCCCCCGCGGGCGGCGGGTCTGGTGCCGCGGCCGCCGCGGCAGCAGCAGGGTGCTCGGCTGCTGGCGGCGCCCCCCGTGGCGGCGCCGCGTCTCCCCCACCAGCTGCCAGATGCTCTTGCCGTCGCCGCTGCTCCGCCAGCGGGACGCCGGCATCAACGTGCATCTCCCGCTCCACGTCGAGTTGCAGCTCCACCATGCGGATCTCCAGACGTGCATCTGGCTCGTCACCCTCAGTGCGGTTTCGTCGAAGCACTCGGCCTGGTGAGCCTTGGACCCAGCCGGTCTCCACAAAGGTGTTGTGCACAGAAACGTCCTGCCGGGAAAGGTTGCTTTCCCTCGGAGCCGGAGCGGCGGACGATGAGGAGCCCCCAGAACCTGCTGCAGGGGGCCCCCGGGGAGGCCCCCGGCTCCTCGACCGCGCCGCGCCGCGGCGGCAGGTGCACCACCGGCGCTCGAAGGAGCACACGTTGCAGGCGTCCGCGTCGTTGGAGCCTCCTGCTGGGAAGGCTGGAGCGGTGACGGCCCTAACCATCAGGATGGTGTGGGTTCCCACAACCCATGTAGAGCACGATTGGGCGTACGTCATGGGGCTCAGGGCCCAGGTCGCAGCCAACGTCACCACGATGCACACGGGCCGGGCGAAATGAAGGGGGGTCCTGGGTTAGATTGCCGCCCCCCCAGGAAAGGGGGACAGGGGACCAAGGGACACCCCCGTCCGCGGGGGTCTCCAGCGGGGGTCCCGGGGACGTTCCGCCTGTGGCGGGA
>CAUYUJ010019030.1:0-85000 GCA_963575745.1 Prorocentrum cordatum | reverse complement strand
ACCGTTTCACAGATGGAGCGCGGGTGGTTTTCAAAATGTGGCTCTCGCCTTAGCGCCGCGCACATTCGTTACAAGACTTCTGGGTTTGAGGGCGGCTCGTTTTCAAAATGTGGCTCTCGCCCCAGCGCCGCGCACATTCGTTTTCAAAATTTGCCAGAGGTTCACGGGTTGAGGGCGGGTGGTTTTCAAAATGTGGCTCTCGCATTAGCGCCGCGAACACTCGTTTTCTATATTTGCCAGAGTTTTGCGGATTGAGCGTGGGTCGTTTTCAACATGTTGCTCTCGCCTTAGCGCCGCGCACATTCGATTTCAAAGTTTGAAAGAGTTTCACGGATTGAGGGCGCCTCGTTTTAAATATGTGGTTTTCGCCTCGTTCTTATTACCAAACTGCAAGCGTTCTACGGATTCCCATGATCGACGCATCAAAAATAGCGTTTTGGCAGGACTCACGTTTGAGTATGGGGGCGAAACAGTTACAGTGATTCGTGGTGCTGAAGTCCCAGAAATGGCGTTCTGGCACGATTCAGGATCGGCAAGACGCAACAGTCAGGTTAATCCGAGGCGTTGGAATACCGAAAACCTGTTTGGGGCATGTTTCAGGGTCTTCAAACGGATGTCTTCGAACGAGGCAGGTCCCTCTGCGAAAATGAGCCATTGTAGGGGCATATGAAGAGGCTGCAAGCGGTCTTGGGCTGGGGTCGTGGCAGATGCGGGTTGTACCGAAGGGGACGCCTCGGGCCACAACGCCCAGAGAGGGAGGCGGAGGAATAAGAGGAGGAGGATAAGGAGGAAGAGGAGGAGGAAAACGAACGCCACAGTCGCTGATTCAAGTATGGGCAGCTTTAAAAAAGGAGGGCGAAGAGAAGAAGGAGGAAGCGACAGAGTCTTTAGGACGATGATGATCAGGAAGAGGTGGGCGAGAAGAAGGAGCGGGAGAAAAGACGAAAATTCGCAAGAGGAAGAGGAGGGTGAGGAGAAGGAGAACGAGGAGGAAGAGGAGGAGAAGGCGTAAGGGCAGGAGGCGGCGGAGGACGGGGACGGGAGGAGGTACAAGATAAAACGGAGGATGAGGCGCAAGAGGAGAGAGATAATGACAAGGACTATAACATGAGGAATGAAAGGAGGAGGAGGAGGAGAAGGAGGAGGAGGAGGAGGAGCAGGAGGAGGAGGATTATGTTTCGGACTATGTTATTCCGAACGGCCCCCAGGGGGTCCCCGAGGGGCCGGGCGACTCCCCGGCGCGGGAAAACATCCGCCCCCTGGGCTTTCGGCTCCCGCGCCTTGGGGAGCCGGGGGCGCCGCTGCCCCAGGGGGTACCTTTCACGGGGGAGCGCGGCGCCCCCGTCCGCCAAGGGGTGTGGGATGGGCGCGTCCGGCCCCCCCACAACGCCTCAGCCGCGGGCCCGTGTGGCCGCGAGGGGGGCGGCCCCCTCCCACAGCACCATCTCCCACCCCGGGCCCCCCATGCGAAGAAAAGCGCGGAGGGGAGGGGCGGGGGGAGGAGGCGACCACGCTCCGCGGCACCGTCGGGGCGCTACCGTCCGCGCCCCGCGTGGCCGAGTTCGGCCGGAACTCGGCCACGCGCCGGGCGGGCGGCGGTGACGTCCCCCCCGCGCGCCAGCACCCCAGCGGCACCCCCCCGAGCCCCCTTACGAGAAGAGGAAAAGGGAGGGGAGGTGGGTGTGGGCGGCCCTCCTCTGGGACCCGCTGCCCCGTCAGCGCTCCCGTCCGCGCCCTGCGTGGCCGAGTTCGGCCGGAACTCGGCCACGCGCCGCGCGGGCGGTGGCGTCCTCCCACCAGCGCGCCGGCCCCCCAACGGCCATTCCCCCGAGCCCCCCACGAAAAGAATCAAGGGGGGGGAGGAGGGGAGAGGGCGACCAGCCACTGGGGCCCGCAGCCCCGCCAACGCCACCGTCCGCGCCTCACGTGGCCGAGTTTGGCCGGAACTCGGCCACGCGCCGCGCGGGCGGTGGCGCCCTCCCCCCAGCGCGCCGGCCCCCCAGCGGCCCCCCGACGCGGGGCAGCCAGGCCACGCACCGTCGGGGTCAGCCGTGACCCCCGCGATGCGCCCACCGCTCCGCCAAGGAGCGTGGAGCGCCGCACTTGGGTTACCGCCCACCTCCCCGGCCTGCGTGGCCTCGCCTGTCAAGTCCTGCACCTCCCGTCAGGCAATGAGGGGGCCAGGCCGCCGCCCCCCCCCGTCCGGAGGATGAGGCGCAAGAGGAGAGTGATAATGACAAGGACTTTAACATGAGGAATGAGAGGAGGAGGAGGAGGAGGAGGAGGAGCAGGAGGAGAAGGAGAACGAGGAGGAGGAGGTGCAATAGGGTGGGCATGAGGAGAAGGAGAAGGAGGAGGAGTACTAGAAAGAGGAGGAGGAGGAGGAGGAGGAGGAGGAGGAAGGGAGGGAGGGAGGGGGGAAGGAGGGAGGGAGGGAGGGAGTGAGGGAAGAGCAAAGGAGGAAGGGAGGGAGAGAAAGAGGGGAGGGAGGGAGGAGGATGGAGGAGAGAGGTGTAGGAGGGGGGGGAGGGGGAGGGGGAGGAGGAGAGGAGGAGGAGGAGGAGGAGGAGGAGGAGGAGGAGGAGGAGGAGCAGAAGGAGGAAGGCGACGACGACGGCGGCGGCGGCGTCAACGGGGCGCCCGCCTTCCGGCTGAGAGGTGGGCCGCCCGACGAAGGAACGCCGCGGCCGCCCATCGACGCGAAAACGGCGGCCGGGGCGGGCGGCCAGGCGGCGATGCCCACTCCCCCCTCAGCCCCTCCAAAGGAGGAGGGGGAGACGAGGGAGGAAGGCGGGACGGAGGATGGGTGGCGGAGGAAGGCCCTCCTCCAGCTATCCCTCCCCCTCCACCTCCTCCCCCTCCTCCCTCCTGCCCCTCCTGGTGCTCCACCTCCCTCCCCCATCATTCCTTCTCCATTCTTCCTCCTCCTCCTCCTTTTCCTCCTCCTCCTCCTTCCGTTTCCTCCTCCTCCTCCTCCTCCTCCTCCTCCTCTTCCTGCTAATCGTCTTCCTTCTCCCGCTTCCTTTCCCTTTTATATACATATATATATATATATATATATATATCCCTGTCGCGCCCCCAGACGTATCGGTAGGGCGGGCCCGTCGTTTCGCCTGAGACTTCCCCACACATTGTTCCAGACGCTTGGAACTCACAACAGCTCCACGGGTTAAGAACGGGTGGTTTTCAAAATACGCTTCTCGCCTTGGCGCCGCGCACATTATTGCTCTAAAAGTTCGCAACAGCGTCACGGATGGAGGGCGGGTTTTTTTTGACAGTGTGGCTGCCGCCTTAGCGTCGCGCACATTTACCTTTAAAACTAATGTCCACTTCACGGATGGAGGGCGGGTGGTTTTCGTTCTGGGGCTCTCGCTTTATCGCCGAGCACATTCGCCATAAACGCGTGCAAAAGATTTACTGATGGAGGGCAGCTCTTTTTTTCAAAATTGGGTTACGCCCCAGCGCCGCACGCATGTGCCTTTCGGTTCGCAGCAGCTTGAAGGATTCGTATGGTTGGAGTCCCATGAATAATGTTCAGGCGCGATTCAGGATCGTCAAGACGCAACTCTCACGTTGTTTCGCTGTGCTCAAATGCCGGAGATGGCATTTTGGCACGAGTCATGATTGTCTGGGCGCAAGTGTCACGTTGATTCGCGGCGATGAAATCCCAGACACTGCGTTTTGGCACGATTGGGGACTCTGAGACGGTTACCTTTCAACGAAGCACTTGCCGCAATGAAATGTCAAATTCCTGTCGGGACCTATGATAAGGAAACTTGGAGGGAGGGGGTTTTGCAACATCATTGATGCGAATTGGGCTTACACTGGTCAACCTCCTCCTTTTCCTTCTTCCCTCCATTCCCCCCTTCTGGACCTCCCCTGCCCGAAGCCGCCCCCCTCCCCCCCCGTTTTTGTTCCGCCCCTTGGAAGCTACCCCTCCCCTCCCCCCTTCGCGCTCCAGAAGCTACCCCCCTCCCCCCCTTTCCAAAGGGAAAGGCTTAACTACCCCGCCCCTTTGAACTCCCCCTGCCGGAAGTCCCCTCCCTTCCCCCCATGTCTCCGCCCTGCGGAAGCAACCACCCCCACCCCTTTCGCGCTCCAGAAGCTACCCCCCCTCCCCCACCTCCCGAAAGAGGGGAGTTTAGCTATCACCCCCCTCCCTCCCTTTAAACCCCCCCTCCTGCCAGAAGCCCGCCCCCTTCCCCCATTTTGGTTAAAGGGGGTTGGGGCTTCGCAGCCCCCCGCCCTTTGGCAAAAGGAAGGGGCGCCGAAAACCAAAAGAGCTCCAAAAACAAACAGAGCACCAAAAACCGAATGGGCGCCGAAAACCAAAAGGGCGCCGAAGACAAAAAAGGCGCCGAAAAACAAAGGGGCACCCGAAAACCAAAAGAGCTCCGAAAACCAAAGGTGCGCCGAAAATCAAATGGGAGTCGAAAACCAAAAGGGCGCCGAAAACCAAAGGGGCACCAAAAACAAAAGCACCGACAACCAAAAGAACGCCGAAAACCAAAACGTCGCCGGAAACCAAAAAAGGCCCCGAAAACCAACGGGGCACTGAAAACCAAAGAGGTGCCGAAAACCAAAAGAGGGCCGAAAGCCGGAGCAACGTCGAACACCAAAAGCGCGCCGAAAGCTAAAGAGCGCCGAAAACCAAAACGGCGCCGAAAACCAAAGGGACGCCGAAACCACAAGGGCGGCGAAAACCAAAGGGGCGCCGAAAACCAATAGGGCGCCCGAAACCACATGGTCGCCGAACACGAAAAGGGCACCGAAAACCAAAACGGCGCCAAAGACCAATAGGGCAAGGCGCCAAAAGCCAAAAGAACGCCGAAAACCAAAGAGGCGCCGAAACCCAAAGGGGCGCCGAAAACCAAAGGAGCGCCCAAAACCAGACGGGCGCCGAAAACCGAAGATGCGCCGAAAACGATACGTGCGCCGAAAACCAGACAGACGCCGAAAGCCAAGGGGGCGCAGAAAATCACGAGGGGGACGAAAACCAAAGAGGCACCGAACACAAAAAGGGGTGCCGAAAACCAAAGTATCGACAAAAATAAGAAGGGCACCGAAAGCCAAAAGAGGCGCCGAAAACCAAAACGGCGCCGAAAACCGGCGGGGCGCCGAAAACAAAAGGGGCGCCGAAAAAAACCGAACGGCGCCGAAAAACAAAGGAGCGCCGAAAATCAAAGAGCACCGAAAACCAAAGGGGCACCGAAAAACCAAGAAGGCGCCGAAAACCAAAGGAGCGCCGAAAACAACGAGGGCGCCGAAAACCAACGACGCGCCGAAAACCACAGGGGCGCTGGAAACCGAAGGGGGGCCGAAAACCAAAGGGGCGCCGAAAACCAAAGGGGCGCCGAAAAAAACAAAAGGCCGCCGAAAACAAAAGGGGCGCCGAATACCGAAGGGGCGCCGAGAACCAAAGGGGCGCCGAAAACCAAAAGGGCGCCGAAAACAAAAAAGGCGCCGAAAAACCAACGGACCTCTGAAAACTCAGAAGCGCCGAAAACCAAAGAGGCGCCGAATTCAAAAGGAGGCTGAAAGCCAAAGGAGCGCCGAAAACCAAAGGGGCGCCGAAAACCAAAAGGGCGCCGAAAACCAAAGGGGCGCCGAAAACCACGAGGGCGCCGAAAAACCAACGACGCGCCGAAAACCAAAGGGGCGCTGGAAACCAAAGGGGGGCCGAAAACCAAAGGGGCGCCGAAAACCAAAGGGGCGCCGAAAAAACCAAAAGGCCGCCGAAAACAAAAGGAGCGCCGAATACCGAAGGGGCGCCGAGAACCGAAGAGGCGCCGAAAACCAAAAGGGCGCCGAAGACAAAAAGGCGCCGAAAAACCAAAGGACCTCTGAAAACCCAAAAGCGCCGAAAACCAAAAAGGCGCCGAATTCAAAAGGAGGCTGAAAGCCAAAGGAGCGCCGAAAACCAAAGGGGCGCCGAAAACCAAAGGTGCGCCGAAAACCATCAAAAGGGCGCCGGAGCGTCGAAAACCAAGAGGCCACCGAAAACCAACTGGGGAGCCCGAAGCCAGAAGGGCGCCGAAGACCAAAGAGGCGCCGAAAAACAGAAGGACGCCAAAAACCAACGATGCGCCGACAATCAGCAGGGCGCCGAAAACCAAAGGGCCGCCGAAAATCAGAAGGGCGCCAGAAACAGAAAGAGACGCGGAAAACCAAAAGAGCGCCCAAAAAAAACAAGACGGCGCCAGAATCCCGCGCCGAAAACCAAAGCGACACCGAAAACCAAATGAGCGCCGAATACCAGAGGGGCGCCGAAAACCAAAGGGGCGCCGAAAACCAACGAGACGCCAAAAACCAACGATGCATCGAAAACCAAAGATTGCCAAAAACCTAATGGGCGCCGAAATACAATGGGGCGCCGAAATTCAAAGAAGCGCCGACAACTTCAGGAGCACCGAAAATCAACAGAGCGCCGAAAACCAAATGGGCGCCGAAAACCAAAAGAGCGCCAAAAACCGAAGATGCACCGAAAAACAAAGGAGCACCGAAAATCAACAGAGCGCCAAAAAACAACTGGGCGCCGAAAACCAAAAGGGCGCCGAAAACCACAGGGGCGCCGAAAACCAAATGAGCGCCCAAAACCAAAAGGGCGCCGAAAACCAAAAGGGCGCCGAAAACCAAGACGGCGCCGAAAACCAAAAAAGCGCCGAAAACAACGAGGGCGCCGAAAACCAAGGATGCGCCGAAAACCAAACGATCGACGAAACTGGCAGGGATGAGCATCGTTTAACCGAACCCTGCGTATCCCCACTGGCGTGGCCTAGGCCCTACTGGCCGATTTACCGCCCTAGATGGGAATATAGGCTGTTCCCTTCGGATTCCGAGTGGCATATCCCCAACTGGGGTGGTGGGCTGTGGGGATCGGGATGGGGATAAAGATCGATTAAACGATACGGACAGGAGGGATCTCCGAGGCCTCGGCATCACATAAAAAGGGAACTTCGAGCGCCTTTGGCAAGTGGAGTAAAGCCTGTTTTCTCACTGCCGAAGCTGGGCTGTCGACCAAAACTCGGGCCACAAGAACACACCTTGCGGACTCAGTCAGTGTCCGACCCAAAGCCTGATCGATGCTATAGGAGAGCCTAGATAGTACCAGACGGTACCACTCCAGCTCGGGCTGTGACACAGACTATCGATTGAGGCGAAAGACCAGGGCGCAGTCTCAAGGACGCGGCTCATGAAGAATCTTATTCACACTCAGACAGGGATGTGGCTTCGTGGCCAGACTGAAACCCATACTATCACTGAGACTGCGGACCCAGACTACGACTCCAAAGACAACAAAGGGATACTCAACCTGAGACCAAAACTGGTGCTCGGGAATGAAGAGGGAGAAGAGACAGCTTCTTCACTTGTTCTGAGGAGGACTAGGAGCAGGATTGGGAGCAGGATTGGGAGCAGGAGGAGCAGGAGGAGGAGGAGGAGGAGGAGGGAGGAGGGAGGAGGGGTGGGCAGAGCCAGGAAGCTTCAGGAAAAGAGCATCGGGAGGAGCAGCGGCAGCAGGACGAGGAGCAGGAGAGCCACAGAGGAAGCAGAAAATGATAAAAAAAACACAGCTTCTGCGCTCTCCACGGCCGCGCGCGCCCCGAGGCGGACCGCGCGCCACCACCTCCGCGCATCCCGGGCAGGTCGCCTGCATAGAGCAGAGCACCGGCTTGTCGGCGCAGCGAGCACCGCCCGTCGCGCTGACGGCCTCCCGCGCGGAGGACAGGTCGCACGAGAGGGGCGGGGCGCCAGCTCGGCATCGCAGCAGATCTGGGCCCGAGCCTCACGCTGGCCCAGTCCGTGGTTCCGCAGAGAACTTCCAGAGGTAGCCTGCAGCAGTCTGAACGCCCCCGCTTCGCCTCTGCTGGCGCCCACAAGGCGCTCCGCGCCCCTGGGGTTGGGATGCTGCGACTGTCTCAGGCTACCCGGGGGCCTGTTGAGACCAGCTGAGGCTGCCTCCAGGGGCTATCTGTGCGCAACCGCAAGCCTTGCCGCTTCACGTGCCAGTGAAGCACTCCCAGTGCGCACGAATCCGCCCGACGTCGATCGCTACCACCGCGGAAACGTCGCGCTCTGGTCGGCAGCCCGCGTAGTCCCACTGCCATCAACCCACCCTGGTCCATGAGATGGAGAGGCGGCCAGCGCACTGACGATGGCAGCGCCCTTCTCTCGCGAGCAGAACTTCGCCGCTCGCACAATTTGCACAGACTCAAAATTCTAGACCCGGAGACCCCCTGCATTTATCCCAGACTCCCACGTATATTACACCTTAGCTGCCTAGACTGCCTGACACGAGTGAGCCCTGATTGCAAGGCCGTCGACGACGTCGAGGCCTCCAACCAGCGAGGGCATCCCCAAGCAAGACCCAGCGAAAACTACCTCGTTTTCTTATATGCCCATCGTTTTGCATAATAACCATATTCTTGCCCACACCTCTCCGCTCCACTTACTGCCGCCTATGATGCGCGGCCGGCAGGGCCACACGGGTACCACACAACGGTCATGGTGATTATGCGAGCCGCGCCCACGTCTGGTTTCACGCGCGTCCGCGTCTTTCTCGTCCTCCTCCTCCTCCTCCTCCTCCTCCTCCTCCTCCTCCTCCTCCTCCTCCTCCCCCTGCCCTCGTTTCAAGGCGCAGGCGCGGGCGCGCGCGCCTAACGGCGGGGCCGGGTGGCTCACACCCCGCGGCCGCGCCCTCGCCCTGTGAGGCTTCGCCGCGCGTTGTGCGCAGCGATCGTTTCGCTCCTCGTCCCCCCTCCTCCCTGCCTCCCCTCTCGCTTCGTCCTCCTTCCGCTTTTGCGGCCCGTAATTCGTGACATTTTCGTTGCGTGCCCCCGCTTCTGTATCAGTCTCTCGTAGGCCGCCGCGCGTGCGTGCCTCGGCGAGTGCGGCGGCCCGAAGTCGGCCAGGCCCGCCCCGTCGAAGGCCTGGCGCCGAGATGCATCTGCGGGGGCATAGAAGCACGATGACTGTAAGTTTATGATGATTTGGGGTGTCGGACCGTAGATCTCTCCGACGATGCGATGATGCGGAAGGACGCCATATTTGGTCCCCAGCCAGGTTCAGGTTTTCTATGGGGGATCCGACTGAATGTATTCATATTCTCACATGCACCTCTCCGAGAGAGTAGAGCTCAGAGGCGATGAATTGAAGCAGTCCCGTTCGCGATCGTTTTGGCCGTTTCGCTCGGGACACCCTCAACATCCTGAAAGTCGGACGCACCTCTCACGGAGATCGCGGCGTCACGGTGCCAAAACGCAATAATTGCCAACATGTTCACACTGTCGGCCAGGCGTGCCTGTAACTGGGTTGACCCGAATAGCCCGAGTAGCCCGAGTAGCCCGAGTGGGCGGCCGCTTGAGCCGAGTAGCCCCAGTAGCCCCAGTAGCCCCAGTCCCTCGCGCAGGACTGCGGGCTGCACGCTGACCAGAAAGGGCGGGCTCATCTGACTGGCCAGGACGACCCGACACGACCCGAATGACCCGAGTAGCCCGAGTAGCCCGGGTAGTCCGGATGCTTTATCCCTCACGCAGGACCTGCGGGCGGCACGCTAACCAGCAAGGGCGGACTGATCTGATTGGCCAGCAAGACCCGAGAGACCTGAATGACCCGAATGGCGCGAACAGCAGGAATAGCCCCAATACCCCGAAAATGCTGAATGGTCCGAATGGTCCGAATGGTCCGAATGCCTTGTTTGTATTGTTTGCCCGTCCGGTCCGGGTGAGTCCTCTTCCCTCTTTTCCCTCCTCCTCCGACGCCCGCGGTCCAAGCGCCAGCACCGCCCGTGCGACCCTGGCGTGAGGGGGCCGAGATGCCCAGACACCCGCGCAGGGATTTATGTTTTGCTGCGGGGGATCCTTTGGCATCTGCTTCTGGTTTTTCGAGCGCGTCGGGGCAAGGAGGGGAAAAGGGGAGGGCAGACAATGACCAGCGTTCTGTTATCTTGTGGATGTTGCTTTGGCCAGGCCAATCGCGGGCATGGCCACAATATGATGATTTATCGAACTGGCACCCGAAAGCCCTAACGGGCAAGTCGGGTCGGGCAGGCCCCAAAGGTTCGGGTTGGGATGGATCGGGCGGGTGGAGCATTAGACCTGATGCTTCATCAAGCTGGTTCGCGGGAATCCCACTGGGCGGTTCGGGTCGACTCGGGTGGGTCGGGTCGGTTTAGGCGGGCGACGAGGCACGAAAGTGTGATACGTAATCAAGCTGGCACGCGGGAGCCCCGAACGGGCGGGTCGGGCCGAGTCGGGCGGGTCGGCTCGGGTGCGGCGTGGCCGGACGGGGGGGCGTGGCATTAAAATGTGATGCGTGATCGAGCTGGCACGCGGGAGCTCGAAAGGGCTCAGGCGGGCCAGGTCGGGAAGGGTAATTATCGAAGTGCGATGCGATGAAGTAATCAAGTTGGCACAGAAGAACCTTACCGGGCGGGTCGGGTCAGCTCGCACGGGCTCTAGTGGGCGGGTCGGGTGGACTCGGGCGGGCGGGACATTAAAAAGTGATGCGTAATCGAGTTGACACGCGAAGGCCCGAACCGGGGGGTCGGGTCGGGCTGGGCGGGCTGGGCTGGGCGGGCAGGGCCAGGTCGAGCGGGTCGGGTCGGGCGTGCAGGACTTCAAAACGTCATGCGTGGTCGAGCTGGCGTGCGAGCCTGGACGGGAGGGTCGGGTCGCACAGGCGGAGCATTAGAATGTGATGCGCAGTCGAATTGGCGCGCGAGAGCCCGAGCGGGCGGGTCGGGAGGGTCGCGCGGGCGGGGCGTGAAAATGTGGTGCGTAATCGAGCTGGCGCGCGAGAGCCCGAACGGGCGGCGGCCCGGCTCGGGTCGGGCGCGTCGAGCGGGCGGGACACTGAAGCATGATGCGTTGTCGAGCTGGCGCGCGACGGCCCGAACTGGCGGGCCGGGTCGGGCCGGGCGCATCGGGTCGGGCCGGCGGGGGGTGGCGCGCGACAGCCCCAGCCGGCTCGTCGGGGCAGGTCGGGCGGGTCGTGTTGGGCGGACGGGATTTTAAAATGCGATGCGTATTCGGGCTGGCGCGCGACAACCCTAACGGGCGGGACGGGTCGGGTCAAGTCGGGCGGGTCTTGCGGATGGGACATCAAAATGCCATGCGTGATCGAGCTGGCACGCGAGAGCCCGAACGGGCGGATCGGGCCGAGTCGGGCGCCATGGTTTTGGCGGGACATTGTTGTGTGATGCGTCGTAAAGCTGGCATTTGTGATGCAATGTGGGCAGGTGATCAGTTTTTGCAAGCTCCTTCGTCGAGAATCACTTTAGCTGGTCGACGCGTGTTCCGCCGAGGTGGTACTTTGACTGCGAGCGGGCACGAACCCCAGGCCGTGTTGTACGACGATGCTTGCAAGCCCCTGGCAATGGCGAGGCCGAAACGCACGTGCTACCCACCACTCACGGAGAAGGTTACAGACATGACCGTATCGTTGGACCATCTGCACCGAGACAACCACGAGTGGTGCCTCACACATGTGCCCGAAGTGTATTGCATGAGGCCTGAAGCGAGTCGCTACACTATCGGCGTGGAGACGCAGGCAGGCGAACAATCTGAACAACCTGACTCCCCCGGCGCGGGAAATGACTGCCGGACGCTATTGGGTGCACGGATCAACAACTTTCGGCGCGAAGAACAAGTGGCAACTGCGTCGGAGGGGAGATCTAAACCAGCCTTATGGACAAGGCTACATAAATCAGAACTGGACGTCCCGCGCCAGCGGGCTCCGACGAAAGACACAATATAGATTTGGCGGAGGACGCGGTGTAAAGTGGCGCATCTTAGCTTGTGGAAGAGTGGCCTTTTGGCATATTGTACAGAACGCGGCTTCGTCTTGCCTGAGAGCGTTCTCGCGCAATATTTCATCTCATGGACACTACCCTTGCAAAGGTTCACCGCCTTGTCGATCTTGCCACGATGTTTCGGTCGCGCACAAGGTGTGCACATTTCCCGCCTAAAAGAACATCCTCTTCTCCTCCGTGGTGTACCCCATTCCCTCCTCCCCCTCCGCCTCTGCAGCCCATGATCGAAGCCCGACGCTGTGTCTGTTAGGCCGGCACATCTGGACAAGTTTCGGACGACGTTTGTGACTGCACAAGAAAAATCAAACGAAAAAGTCGGCCACCAGCCCAGTGGGCGTATGGGGTATTGCGAATGATCCCTTCCAGCACCAATGATCCCTTTGTGGATGGGCGTATCCCTCCCCCTACCCTACCACCTTCGTATGAATCTGCACGGAGGGGTCGCGAGGGGGTAGGAAATCCACTTGCGCTACACATGGCTCCAATATGGCCCAGGATAGCTGGAGATAGCCTCCGAGATGGCCCGGTATATCTCAAGATGGTCTCCAACATGCCTCCGAGATGCCCACTTTCCGCATCACGACGGCTCCGAAGTTTTCAGGAAACGTGAACAAACACCTTCAAAGAGAAACTCCAGAATTCTGGACTCGAAGGGCCACTCCAGAATCCGAGCCTGGCTCCAACATGGCCATGGGTAGCACAAAATCGCCTAAGATAGCTCGAGATGGCCTCCCACGTCGGAATCACGACGGCTGAAGGTTTCAACGAACCTTCACACAAGTACCTCAATGACAAAATCTGGAATTTCCCCGCTCTGCGGATGACGATGACTCGAGGTCAACACTGAGCCTCATAGAAATAGCCCAAAAACGAGACGCTGCATTCTCGGCTCGATCTTCGAATCGGGACTCTGAAGACTCGAAAACTCGAAAAACGAATGCGGAATGCGAATCCGGAATCGGAATTCTGGACTCAAAAGTCGAACACGAAATCCGAATATGGAATCCGGAATCCAAAATTCAAAACTAGAACATCGAATCCAGAATCTCGGTTTCGGTCCAGCCTGGAAACAGAAATAGGAATCTAAAATGAAGAATCCAACACTCAAGGCTCGAATCCGTAGCCTGGATCTGGAATCTGGAACCTCAAAAGTCGAATCCGGAATTCGGAATCCTGAATCTGGAACCTGGACCTCTGGAGTCGAAGGTCCAGTCCAAAAACCGAAACAAAAATCTCAGAATCCGGAATCCAAAACTCCAGGCTCGAATCCAAAACCTGGAGCCAAAATCCGAAGTCGGAATCTGGAATCCGGAACTCGGGACTCGAAGGTCGAATCTGGAGTCTGGTTCCAGAATCTGGAATCGGGAATGCTGAGCTGGAAAGTCAAATCTGGAAAAAATCGAATCCATCATAGGAAATCCGGAATCTGCGAATGTGATTCAAAAATCAAACCCGGAATCCAGAACCCAAAATCTGAAACTGGATTCAAAATTCTGGATTCTGAATATTGAAATCCGGATTGGACCTCTTGACGTCGACTCTCTGGATCGCCACTGAGGTCGGGGTACTTCGCAGCGAAGGCGACAAGGAGGAGGAGGCCTAGAACGAGGAGGAAATTATCTCGATCACAATTATCACGATCCCCGCTATCGTCTCAATAAACCCGCTTTCTGGTCGCAATGTTTATGATCAGTCGTAATCCTGATCTTCTTCATCATCACCACCACCATCCCCATCATCATCATGGTCAGCGTCAGCGTCATCAACGGCTCATCCTCCTCACCACCACCACCACCACCAGCATACGCATCATCACAAACATCCGCACCATCATCCTTACCGTCATCCGCATCATCCTCATCCTCATCATCATCCTCGTCCACATCCCCATCCTCATCATCATCATCCTTATCATCCTCATCATCCTCATCATTCATCATCATCATCATCGTCGTCGTCGTCGTCGTCGTCGTCGTCGTCACCACCACTACCACCACCATCATCAGCGGCGGCGGCGTGCGGGCGACAACTAACGGGCGGGTTGGCCGGGGCGGGCGGACCCGAAAGGGCGGACGGGAGGGACAGACATTTGGGCGGGCGAGCACGCGAGCAAGCGCGAGAAACCATACGGGCGGGGCGGGACGAGCTGGCAATATCAGGCGGCTCGGCGGGCGGGTGCTCACGGGCGAGGCCGGACAAGAAAGCGGGCGGGCTTTCACGCAGGCGACGCTGATGAGCGATGAGTAGGGGAAACGGAGCAAGTGAAGAAGAGACCTGCGCCCTGCACAGCGCGCGCCGCGTCAAGCGCGAGGCAGAGGGAAAAGGAATGGTGTACATGCCTCGCATGTTGAGGGGCGGCGCTTGGGGAAATAAACAAACAAGTTCACATCGCTCACGCCTTCCAATTCATCTTCCTGCTTTTCCTCCTCCTCCTCCTCCTCCTCCTCCGTCTTCGTCCTCCGCCAGTGGTTGTGTCAGAATGTCAAGATGGGCTGAAAGAAGGGGGTCGAGAGTGCCCGGTGTCCTGGGGAGGAGCAGTTCCGACCCCCATGGATCACGAGGAGGGGGAAGGAGCCAGAGGAGGGCGGAGGAGACACGAAGAAACATGAGGAGCCGGGAATCAGGAGACTTAGGAGGACCCACAGGCCGCGTCGGTAGCAAGCACTGTCTCTCACTAAGGATCCGAAGAAAACCGAACCCGCATCCTGGACCAAAAAGTGTTCCGTGCATCGGCGCCCCTACCGTGCGTCGGCACGCCGCTCCCCCCTGCCATCGCCACTGCTCCGACCAGCCCATTGCAGACCGAAGCGGGCGACGCAGAAAGAGTGGTCTTACGAACGACGACGCGGCTATCTGACGCAATTGCTTGCGCAGGCTGCCAACGCGGCACACAAAGGGGATCGGAATGGCGCTGTCGCGGGGCCTTGCATGGACAACTTTCGCGCGAGTGTCCGCGCAGTCGACCCGTCTCTTTACGTCGCTCAAGTGGCTGGGTGCTGGCAAGTGGGAAGACGTCGGCTACACCATGTGGTGGCGCCCAGGAGTCGCCCCACCAAAGATTACATCAGCCCTCCCTCCGATCCCGCTCATCAGCCCGCGGGCAAGACAAGGGGCCAGGGCGATAGGGGTCAGGTTTTCAGGCAGAGGGCTTTCAGAATGGACCGCCCCCGACTCCGTCTCCTCCTCTAAACCCTCCTCTTCCTCCTCCTCCTCCTCCTCCTCCTCCTCCTTCTCCTCCTCCTCCTCCTGTTCCTCCTCCTCCTCCTCCTCCTCCTCCTCCTCCTCCTCCTCCTCCTCTTCCTCCCCCTCCTCCTCCTCCTCCTCCTCCTCCTCCTCCTCCTCCTCCTCCTCCTCCTCACCTCATCCAAATTATCATCCTCACCCTTCACCTCCACCTCCACCTCCTTCTTCCACCTCCTCGTTTTCCTCACTATCGCCCACCTCCTCCTCCCCCTCTCTTCCTCTCCTCC
This sequence comes from Prorocentrum cordatum, assembly GCA_963575745.1. NCBI lineage: Eukaryota > Dinophyceae > Prorocentrales > Prorocentraceae > Prorocentrum > Prorocentrum cordatum. Next base: position 69,721 of record CAUYUJ010019030.1, on the reverse strand, counting down.
TTCCCCTCCTCCTCCAACTCCTCCTCTCTTCCTCCTCCTTCCCATCCTCCTCCTCTTCCTTTTCCTCCTCTTCCTCCTCCTGTCCTCGTCCTCCTCCTGCTCCTGCTCCTGCTCCTCCTCCTCCTCCTCCTCCTCCTCCTCCTCCTCCTCCTCCTCCTCTTCCTCCTCCTCCCCCTCGTTCTCCTCCTCCTCCTCCTCCTCCTCCTCCTCCTCCTCCTCCTCCTCGTCCTGCGCTGTCGAAGGGCGCGGCATGACAAGTGATATCCCGAGGGGCTCCGAAAACGCAAAACACGCTCAAATACTGGGGAGAATGCCGTGAACGATTGGAAACCACGCACATGCTGTGCCTGTAGAGAGGCGGGGGGGGGCGTTGTTCGAAGGCCACCTCCCGGACCCCGCCAACGCGTCCTCCCTGTAGGGCGGAAGCACAGAAGCACAGAACGGAGTAGCTGTTGACTGGATGATTTTGAACCAACACGGCTACGGAGCGCACAGAATCGCACGCAACGGTTTATACAATATGTCTTGCTACACTCCTCCTCGGCACGGCGCGGCCCGCGCCACCGCCGACAGCAAGCATTCACACCGCTCGCCAAACGCGAGCCTCGGCTATCAGCTCGCCACACGCGAGCTCCAGCACACGCTTCAGCGCTCGCAGGCCGCGAGCACAAGCTTCATTAAACGGGTTGGCCGAGCTCTTGGCCCAAGCCGTGTTCACACCGCTGCCCTCAGGGACAGCTCACTCCGGCCCTCCAGGATCACGAATCCGCACCGATCCATGAAGAAGTCAATAGTGTCACCACTCAGGTGCTTCGTCACCCTGTCCGCTGTGTTGAGCTCGCCAGGCACCTTGTCTGGCGCGCTTCTCGTGGTAGATCTGCTGCACCCAGAGGTACTGGGTGTGCAAGTGCCGAACCTTTCCCGCACCGAGCCTCAGCGCCATACCGCCCCCGGCTGTCGCATCCGTCTCCACGACAAGCTCCTTCTCGATGCCGAAGTCTTTGCACATGCTTTGAGCGCCAAGTCCGATGCTGGTCCCAAGCACGATCGCGTAGAACTCCGACTCGCCACTCGATAATGCCCGAACCGTCTGCGTGTTGGCGCCCGCCTTCAGCAAGTGAGCGCCGCGGTACAATGCCGTACCTGTCGTACTCTTTCATCGCAATCAGAATCGGCTTGCTCATCCAGCGCGCCGCGTCCTTCGCTGCGAAGAGTAGGTCGATCCTGTCCATCGCAAGGTAGTTGATCCGTATGCACACGCTGCGAAACAGCGACGCCTCGGCGGCATCGAGCGGGGGAGAATCGGTCAGCTCCTCCGCGGTCCTCTTGATGCCCGGCGACGTCACCGCGTTGCTGCCCCTGCTGGTGCCGAACTTCAGCTGCGCCAAGACAATCTCGACGTGGCGCGCGTCGGCCTCCCACTGCAGGCACGGTACGCCGCCCTTGGTCTCTGTGAGTCTCACGTTCCTGCTGAGCAGCGTCACCTCGCGCAGGTCGCCCTCGTCCCAGCCGAGCACCCCGCGCACCTTGACCATCAACTCCTTGGACAGTTCTGTCTTGAACCACTCCAGGGCGTCGCTGTCGCCCTCACTCACGAAGTCGTCTCCGTGGTAGAACAGCAGGGTGCCTGCACAGGCACGGGCAGAAGACTCCCATCTTGAATCCCATATTGCGCAGCACCTCCATCACCTTGTCAGCGAAGTTAGCCGCGGCGTCCCTGGTGCCGTACATGCTCTTGAGTAGCAGCGCACAGTATCCTTCACGACGCCGCTCGTCTGGCAGTTGCACGAAAATCCGCCTCCGTGCTGGGCTGTGGAGGTGCGCTCTGCTGATATCGATAAACATGAGCTTCCTCTGCCGACAGTCACCGCGCTTCCAGCTCATCATCTGGCTGAAGAGCATCTTGACACCCTCCTGCGGCGGGGTCGCCGAGAACACATCGTCCCTGAATATCCCGGCCGTCGTCTGCGCGCTCTTCAGCTCCTTCGCTACCAGCCTGCACCTAATCTCTGGACGAGCGTCGTCGCCCTTATTCACGTCCACCCACTTGACAGGGATGGGCTTCGCCTTGGTCTCCTCCCAGCAGAGAGACTCCGGCACCTCCTTGAGCACCTGCATGTCGCCCATGTACTTGAGCTCCTTCTGCCTCTCGAGCCGCACCATCTTGGCGTCCAGCAGTAGGACCGAGATGTTGTCGCGAAGCTCCTCGTACTCCTCCATGTCCCAGGTCACGGCGCCCTCCTCGCTGGTAACGCCTATGGTGAACGCGCTCAGGTCGCCGTTGGCCCTCAGCTGCGTCTTCAGGCCCCTGAGTATCGCTGCCACCAGCGCCGGCGGGTAGCTCTGCGCTGGCTCGGTCTTCGCGCTCCCGACCAAGTGTACGTGAGCGTGCCACTCGTCCTTCGGCAGGCTCTCGTTCTCGCACCGGCGGGGGACCTCCGCCAGGATGCACTCGGAGTTGCTCAGCCACCCCGTGGGCTTGAGGACCAGGCCCATCTCGCCGTCGTAGTCGACCGTCTGCTGGCCGAAGCAGCACCGGTGCCCCGTGACGCGAGACACGCCCTCCATCTTCATCAGCTCCACCATGAAGTCTAGCTGCCAACTCCACGCCTTGTCTGGGTGTTCGTGCAGGAAGTAGCGACCTGCCTTCACCTGCTTGATTTACATCTTCACACAGAATCGAAGGTGTCGGATGCCCTCGATCACCTTCTGCTCGTACGCCTCCGGGTCGCGATCCTTGCTCAGGTTCATGATCTGGCTGAAAGCCAGGCAGATCGGCGATCCCACGAGCAGGTAGGGCTCCTCCTGGTCGACGATGGCCTCGCACATCTTCTGCCGCTCCGGATCGGCCAGATCCCACGGCTTGCCATTCTCGTCGGTCAGGCGCAGGTCGAACGCGTGCCCTGGGTTGAGGCCGAACGACTCCGCCCTGCTCGTGAACTTGCCCGGTCCGCACAGCTCTGACACGTGCACGCCGAAGAAACCCAGGTCCTGCGCCAGGCCCGAGATCTCCTCCAGCATGTCCACTTCCATGGTGTTCCCGCCCGCAGGCGCCTCCGCCGCGGGTCGCTTCGCTCCTGTCCCCGAGCTGGTATCCATCGGCCCGAAGTCCTGCGCCACTGTTGCCGCCACCATCGGCGCGTCGAGCGCGTCTCAGACCGTGGTCCTCCTCGGAGCCGCACTTGGCGGTGCCGACGCGCTCGCTTCTGCTGAACTCGATGCTGCCGCACTCGAAGATGCTGCACTTGCCGCCGCCGCTGCACCCGACGGCGCCGCGCCTGCCGACGCAGGTTGACCCTGGTCGCCTCCCAGCACGTCCTGCTCGACCGACTGACGCTCGGCCGGCCTCTTCAGCGCGAGCCGCTCCTCCGCGACCTTCACGCGCTCGTTCATCTCGAAGTCCTCCTCCATGAGCTTCGTGGTTCTCGCCCGGCACGTCTCGTTGTGGCTACGCGCCGTCAGTCCAGCCGCGAAGTGATCGCAGCCTGGGCAGCCCGGGGCCCTCCCGAACTTCTTGATCTCCACCTCGTTGCGGATATAGACGCGCCGAGGTCCAGGCACTCCGCCTGCCCCGGTGCCTGGCCGCGCAACCCGCGGCTCCACTGGCAGAGGCGCCTCCTCGGACGCTCTCGCGATCGGGAAGCGGGCCGCTGGCGCCTCCTCCCCGTCTCCGACCGACCCTGGCACTGGCCGCCAAGGCTATCCCTGCAGCTTCTTCAGCAGCTCCTTGTCGTAGCGCGCGTCCCCGGCCTTCCGCTTGACAGCCCTGGCCCTGACCACGCCCTGCTCCACGCCGATGTACAGCTCCTGGCTCGATAGCTTCACGCCCAGGTAAATGCCCGTTACCCACTCGGCGTCCAGCGCATTCTTGCGCCCTCGGTTCCTGTCCGCCGGCAGGTAGAACACCGTCTCGGCAAACGGTGGGAGCGCTCTCCGGCACTTCTTGCCGCGTATCCGCTCGTACGCCGTCCGCCCGTCAGCTCCCACGTCGAACAGGCCGACCACCGCTCCCGCGTAATCTATAAGCCACGCCACGATCATGTGGTCGTGGCCGATCTGCGTCTCGAACTGGCGCTCCACCGCCAGCTTCAGCGTCCGCACGAAGCCCCCGACGGACTGCACCGCCCGCTCGACTGCGCCGTTGGCCTGGTGCTCATCCACCGGGCTCTCCTCCTTCACGACCTGGTAGGTCCCGCCCAGAGCCTCGATGACCGTGTTCTTCAAGTCCACGATCGAGGTCTCCTGGTCGCTCTTGAAGATGAAATGCCTCACCCCCGTGTACCGGATGGCCTCCGCCACCCGCTCGATGATCCAGCCATCCTTGGTGCCTTTACTCGTCACTGCGATCGATACTGTCCATCGACCTTTATGCTCGCGCAATACCACCGTCGGTTCTGCTCGAGCATCGTCTCCTCCAAAGAACGCGTAGTCCATGGAGATCGCGTTGACCAGATGAGCTCGCTCAGCATCCAGTCTACGACGGTCTGCATTGCAGCCCCGTCCTCCAACGCAGTCGCCGCACCATGCCCTGAACTGCACGTGGCCTGCCGCCTCGTGCGCTTCCCGCTCGGCCGTCGTGGGCTCGAACGGCCTGGGCACCACCGTCACCGGCGGGTCACCCATGTCATCATCCTCCTCCAGCTCGGGCGCCTCAGGTTCCGCCGCCACCGCCGGCGCTGCTGCTGCTGCCCCTCCGTCCTCAGGAAGAGGGTAGATCTCGAACTCGTCGTTGGGTCTGACTGCGGGCGCGCATGCCGGTCGTTCCCCGACATCGCGCTCAGGTCCGGAGCCGACCGCCCCCGACCGTCCACCTTCTTGAGCTTGAGGCAGTACACTCCACGTCGCAGGTGCACAGGTAGCGACTTGCCGCTCACTGTGTGCCTCACGTAGCTCTGCTTCGGCCCGAAGTAAGCCTCGTGCCCCTTCTCCACCATCTTCGATACCGCCAGTAGCATTCGATGCACCGCCGTCGACGCGCACCTCAGGCGTCGGACCTCGCCGTCCTCCGCCATCACCTCGATGATCTTCTCGCCCTCGTCGTGCACCAGCTGACCGTTCGCCGCTCGGTAGCTCGTGCCCGACTCGCTGGACACCGTCGGCCGCGTCTCCACGTCCACGAACCACTTGTTCGGAACTACGCTCGCAGCCGCTCCAGAGTCCACCGCCGCGTAGAAGTAGTCGCCATCCTCGTCCATCATGCTCAACTCCAGCGTGCAGAACTCCAGGCTTCCCATTCCACCGGGCTTCTCAGTCTCCGGCTCCTGCTGCTTCGCACTCTCCTCCAGGCTGTTGGCTCCACGTCGCGTTGGTGCCAAGTTCTGGGATCCGCAGTCCACCCGCTTGTGACCCCAGCCCCAGCACAGTGAGCCGTACCCTTGGAAGCCCTGCTTTGGTTTGTCGTCTCGCTTTGGCCACGGCCCGGACGGCATCTTGTCGCTCTTGCTCTTGTCCTTGCCCTTGCCCTTGCCCTTGCTCTTGCCGCCCTTGCCGCCGTCCTTGCCGTTGCCCTTCGAGCTCTGGTTGCCCTGACAAGCCCCGCCACCTGGAGCCCAGCAGCCCCTCGTCATGTGGCCCTTCTTGTGGCAATTCTTGCACTCGACGCCCCTGTTGTCCGACTTGCCGCCGCCCCTGAGGCCGCTGATGTCCATCGGCATTGGGCCGTCGTCGTTCTTCTCGCACGCTGATGTAGGTCCTCAGCTTGTTCGCATTCAAGACTAGGTGGTCCTCCAGCACTCCTTTCGTCATGTTGATCAGCACCGACGTCTCGATGTCCTCCTGCATCGCATGGCCAGCGCGCTTCTCGTAGACTCGCAGTCTCTCTTCCCACCTGGCCACGTGGCCGTTCAACTCCTTCGCGTCGACTGCTCCCGGTTTGATCAGCGCCCCCAGGATGTTTCGCTTTCGCCCAGCTCCTTGAGGGTCGAACCGCCGAGAGATCACTCGCCATGCCTCGAACCCGTCGTTGTCCTTCGTCGCCTGCACCAGGTCCAAGGCTTCGCCCTCGCAGAGCTGAGCCAACACCGCGCGCAGCTGTCTGCCCACGCTCTTGGCGTCCTCGCCGTCGTCGAGCAGCCTCTCGATCTCGTCCCGATCGGCTTCCACCAGTGCCTCCTCTTGGTCCTGGCAGTACTCCATCGACTCCTTGATGCCGGTCGCCACTCCCTCCAGGAAGTTGCCCAGCTTGAAACTCCATGTTGACCACTCCTTCATGTCCGACTTGAAAGGCACCGGCTTGCCAATGCCCTTGATGTCCACCAGCTGCACCTAGGTCTTTCTCGCCTCGCGGTCCGCGATGATCGTGCCCTGCAGCCTGTTGGTCGTCTCGAGCTCCTGCAGTCGTTGTGCCTGCAGCGCCGCCACCGCGTCCCGCTGCCTTGTCAACTCCATCGTCATCCCCTGGACTTGCTTCGCCAGGTTCCTGTGCTGCTCCTCCGCCATCCTCACAGGTGGCCACGCAGCCTATCTCGAAGTTGCTTCTCACACACTTCTTGCAGCCACTGTCCGAGATGCCCCCAGATGCGCTGCAACCTTCTGATCCTGCGGCAGCTGTTGGCCAGCACCCGCCACTGTACCACAGCACGGTCCACCACGTGCCAATCCTCCACCACGAGCTCGTTTTCCACGAAGCCCTCGTAGTTGCTATCTCGGCGCGCCGCGCGCAGGAATCTCTGGATATGGATCGGTAGCGGATCTGTTCTGGGAGCCAAGCTCCGCTACCATGACTGGATGATTTTGAACCAACACGGATACGAAGCGCACAGAATCGCACGCAACCGTTTATACACTATGTCTTGCTACACCTGTGCCTCCCCATCACAAGTCATATTAGAACATTGGACATGCGGTCAATAGCACGTGGCTGGCCGACACTCCGGCCAAGTGGACGACTGCTTGCATGGGTGCGTTCGGGACGCATGCACGACAACGCTGGGAGACCGCGAGACAAGTGTTGCGTCGAGCAGGGCTACGACGCTATCATCACGCACTGGGATGGCGCAGACTCCGCCAGGATTGACCCCCCCCCCAATTGGCTCCGAGACGAGCTGGTTCTAGATGCAGCTACGGACTGGCGTCGACAATTTTACAACGCTGATGTTTGCTTGCCCTTTATCAAATAGCAGCACTATGGCCTGGATAGTAAACGCTGGCAAACGAGCCAACCTTCTGGGCGCGAGTAGTTTAGCTCGCTTCCCCTCCCAACTCCTTTTCTCCCTTTCGGGGGCGGGTTCACCCCTCTACCCGGGCATGGGCGGGGAGCCCCGCGGGCGATTGGAACGCCCAAGACGGCCTCGGCGAGAAGGCACAAATCATTGATTTGACATATGCGTTGGTCCCGTTTCGGCCTCGGGGGGGGGGGGGGGGGGGGGGATATGGCACCCAACCCTCCTTATTTGATCGAAGTCCTCAAAACGGCCCAAAGATGACCCCCGACACTCCCAGAGGGGCCCAAAAAGGGCCCCAAGAGGTGCCCAGGAGGGCTGAATAGGCCCCCAAGCGGTCCTCGATACGTTCCCAAGGGACCCCCAAGAGACCGCAAGAGGCTCCTCCGTCCGAAGCGCCCAAGACGCTCCAAAACGACCCTCGGACCGCCAAGTGATCCTGGGGGGGGGGCCCTCAGCCAGACCCCCCTACTATGAAAGGGGCCTAAGTTCGCCGTTGGAGGCGGTCGAAATTCCCAGTAAGTAAAACAAATTCATGCACAAACGCTAGAAATATACTGCTAACGCGACAAGGGAATGGAGGGGGAGAGGGGCGGCGCTCGCGCGGCCCCCTCCTTTTCCAATGAGCGCTCGACAGCAAAGCACGACGCGGCGGGCGCCCCCCTCTGATCGACCCTCGGAAGGAGCGGGGGCGAGAGCAGGAGCAGGCAGGGGCGAATTACCGATCGAAATGACCGCGCGCCAGATACAAGGGGCAGAACACACGCACACACACACACACACACACACACACACACACACACACACACACACACACACACACACACACACACACACGCACACACACACACACACACACACACACACGCACACACACGCACACACACGCGCCACGCGCACACACACACACAGCCCCCCCCCCCCCCCAAAAAAAAAAAAAACAGAGGGTTCCCAGGCTCGAGTTCACCCCGGGCCCCCACCCGAGAAAAAGAAGGGGAAACCAAGACCCAGAACAAAAGTGGCGCATTTTTTTGGCGGGGGGTGGCGCAGAGACACGCCCCGCCCCTTCCCCGGGCAGGGCGCCCGCGCTCGGGCCCCAAGACCAAGGTAGCACAAGTGGAGTTTCGCGATCAAGTAAGCGACGAAGCTCTCGCGCACGCCACGGCGCGGCGGCAGCGCGGCGGGCAAGAAGACAGAGCGAGAAGAAGATGTAAGCAGATAAGGGGGCATCAGCTCTCGCCGACGCTACCGCCTCTGCCCGTGCCCATCACGTTCGCTCGTCTCCAGTCACAGTCACCGCTGCGACGCCCCCCCGTAGGGAAGTGGGCGGCTCCCCCGCGGGCGCCCAGATTCACCCCCTTCATGAACCCGCCCCGAGGGTCGGGGCGGAGCTGCGCGGCCGGCCGCAGGTTCGCCCGAGCTCGAGGCCGCAGCCCGCCCCCGCAGAGGCGATATGAGCGCCCAAAGCGGCCAGCGAGACGCGGGCGACACCGAGATGCTAGAGCTCGCGAGCCGCGCCCCCCGCGCTGGGCAATCGTTGGGACACCCTCGCGCGCCGGGGCGCTGGTCCGACGCAGCCGTCGCGGAGGGCAGCTGGCCGATCGCGGCGCGGCCGACTCCCGCGGGGGGCGGCTGGGGCCCCACCCAGGCACGCCCCCCGAGGCTTTCGCGGACGTTTGCTCGCGCAGTAGCATCAGCCTTCGCCAGCGCAACAGCAGCATCGGCATTCGCCGACGCAACGTCGCAATCGGGGCGCCACCCTGACAGGACGCCTTCGCCGGCGCGCTCCTTCGCGGGCGGCGGCGCGGCGGGCTCGCTGAGCAGACGCCTCGGCTGCGAAGCATTGCCGCCCATTTCTCACCCGGCAGCCAGGCGAAGCACCGTTGCATGCCGAATGCCCTCGCCGCTAGCAACCCTCGCAACGCCCCCGCGCGCCATGCGCGCCTGCAAGGGGCCGTGGGTCTTCTCGCCCCACCAGGAATCGGCATCCGCGAGGTCAAGAGGAATGATGCGATGAACCGATCGGGCGTCACACGCATGTATGCACTCGAACCACTGCGCGCCCCTCTTGCGATCAGAATCGGGTTTACATGCCGTCGCGCACAGAACAGACTCGCGCGACGCTCGGAAGTTTCATCCTTCTCACATTTATCAACAAGGCCACTTGAGACACTCTTCGTGGCCTTACCCTTTAGCCTCACACGCTCTCAGGGAATAGGACCAAGCTAATCGCGCGCCTCGCAGAACGAGTCGCACGCACTCGCCAAACCACAGGAAACCAGGCAGTCGCCCCTCAATAGCGCCGATCACCTGGGCCACCGCACCACAGCTGCGCCCCTCGTCGCCAGGGTGGGATGGAGCAAGGCAGGTGGGACAAACTCCACTCGGGCTCCTTGCGGGGAGGTCACTCGGCAAACGAACCTTGCGCCTGGGGCGCCCGGGCGCAAGGCGCGGGCCCCCTGCTTGACGACCCCCCCTGACGACGGCGATCGCATTCGCTAGCTGCTCGACCCCTACACGGGGGAGATCACCCCATCGCTTGGCGCTGCGCTTCTTAGGTCCCTAGATCGTTCAATATTGAATGATCCTAGCTGCTCTACAGCAGGCAGATCTGGTCCACCCCAAGCAACCCAAACTGCTCAGCGTCGCGAGCATGTGCGCAAGAACCCGAGTCGAGGGACAGCTCGGGCACCCGAAAAGCGGTCAGGTAGGCAGCAAGAGAGACAGGAGGAATGTTCCAGCCAAAGCTGCGCCCCGGCAGCGAGGCCGATATTCGGCCGCTGCCTGGGTCTATCAAAGCGAAAAGCACCTGGAAGGACAGGCCCCAAAATACACGAAGGCCCCGGGAGCCCTGCGGGGAGACCTCCGCGCACCGGCCTGCCGCAGCGTCCCAGCTATAGACTTGCACGCACGTCTTTGACGAGTCGCAGGCCCAGACACGTCTGACTGAGTGGATTAAGCCAGGCAAAGTCTTGCTCGCAAGAAGGAGGAGGACGAGGAGGGGGAGGAGGGGGAGGAGGAGGAGGAGAAAAGACTGCACCGGCCGCTTCGCGCCAGCACGCGGCCTCCGGGCCCAGGAGAAGAGGGGGGACAGGGAGGAGTAGAATGGAGGAGGGGGGCGGGGGGGCAGCAGGCAGGCAGGCAAGCAGGGGGCACCGGGGGGAGCACGGCCGCGGGGTGTGAGCCACCTGACCCCGCTGGTTAGGCGCGCGTGCTCGGGCGGGAGCATGCACTCCAACCCGAGCACGGAAGCGTATTTTAGATTTTCCCAATGGCAAGCTTAACCTTTTATGGGACGGGGTCTTTGCTTTGCTGGATCACCCTGATCGCCGACGTCTGCTTCGAGGAATCCCACCAGCCCTCTGGGCGCAGGTGGTCTAAAGCATTTCCTTCTCCATCCCCCTTCCTTCCTTCCCCTGCTCGGGGGGTTCACCTCCCCCACCCCTGCGTCTGGACGGGCTCCGCCGCGATGTGACAGAGGATCCTTTTTGGTCCAAGATGGCTAGCGAGCGCAAAATGGCTTCCCAGATGGTCCAAGATTGCGGCAGATGGGTCAAAATAGCCTCCGACACACGTCCGGAAGGCCTCAAGAGGGCCCCACGACGGTTTCAGATGCCCTCCGAAGCCTCCAAGGACCCCATCAAGAGGCCAAAACCCTTCAAAAACCAAAGGAAATCCATGTGTTTTGCCTTCTCGCTGTTTCGCCTCCGATGGGCTCTCGAGGTCTCAAGAGGGCCCCAAGACGGCCCAAGATAACTCTAAAAGAACCCCAAGAGGGTTCCAAGAAGGCCCTTAGAGGACCTCAAGAGAGCCCCGAGAAAGAGCTCCAGGAGGCCCCCAAGAGAACCCCAAAAGAGCCCCAAGATGGTTCCTAGTTTCGAAACGCACGCGAGCTTAAGATACAAATCAGCGCAACAGCCAAAACGAGTCATCGAAACACCCCTCACCCCTCATCGAAGCACCATCGTAGCTTGCACTGGCTTCCACGTTAAACTTCCACGCGGGAAACTACGCGTGATCCTTGTTTTCCCGAAGACGGCCGCGCGACTGCATGCGTCCTGCCGCCCCTGATTCACCAACTATCCTGCTGATCGTTTCTGGATGGGATGGCGGGGGCACTTTTGGCATGCGGGCTCGCGAAGCAGGTCGAAAGCCGTCCGAACACTAGTCGGGCCGCGACCAGGCAGCAAGAAAAGAGAGGCAAGCGAAGCGAGCGCGCGGGCAGCCACCCAGAAGAACAGCCAGAAACGAAACTCCCAACCCGGTGGCGTGGAGATCCCGGTGACCACCAGCAATTTAGCGCAGCCAAAATGGCGCGGCGGCGCGACCATAAACACGCAGAGGTCAATCACTCGGCGTGAGTCCGCACAAGGCACCGTCAGAGACGAGCAGGACCGACAGGCACACCCCGACGACGTCCGTGCCGTGGGCGACACAACTTCATCGTGTCAGCGCAAGAGTGAAGAGGGACAACCTCGTCACAAATAGGACTGCAAACGGCAGTACCTCTTGTTTGCACAGCAGTTGCACATGTCGAAAGCGAAGTCTTTGCAAGAGAAAACAGCCGACGGGCGCGCCGAGCCACACATGCCGAAGTCCAAGCACCGTGGAAGTCAGCACCCCACTGAGCCCTTTCGGCCACCAGTGGAGGCCGACCCCAGTCAGGAGCAGGCCAGGGGCCACCTGACCGCCCATGGAATTCGCAGCGAGACCCCACTGAACCCATCGGTCACCAGTGGAGGCCGACACCAGCCAGGAGCAGGCCAGGGGCCACCTGACCGCCCATTCCCAGTGTGATCCTCGCATGGAATTCAGGCTGTCAGAGCACCACCAGACAGCAGCATTGGCGGCAACCCCAGCCGCGCGGGATAAACTCGGTGAAACGAAGGAGAGGAGGGGAAGTGCACACAAGGCACGGTAGGCACCCCGGCGCGGCAATTAACCGCCGCAGCATTAGGATGCAGGAGGGGGGGGATGGACACGCGGAAACGCCAGGCACAGAGGCACAAGGAAGCAGGAGGAGAGGACGGGAAAAGCACGCCAAGCACGGAAGGCACCCCGGCGTGGCAGCTAACCGCTGCAGCATAAGGATGCAGGAGCGGAGGGAAGGAAGTGCACGCCAGGCACGCGGTGAGAGAGGAGTGGTGGAGAAATCTATACTCGCGCAGTTGATGCTGACAGGGGCAATCACGGTGGGCTGCCAGTTCACATGCCCGGTTTGGTGTCAAAACCGAATCTGAGCGATACTGGGTGGTGCCCCACACTCAATGTTACTGTCGGACCGTTTCTCGGTCCATGGGCTCTCGGTTGCGCGGCTCCTCCTCCAGCCGTGCCCAGAGCACTCCCACCCTACTGCGCGCGGCCAGTGTCGGCGCCCACGAGATCCCGACCATCTCGCGGGGGTGCATGGCGCCCCCTGTTCGCGCCGACGTGATGTCCCACATGTTGTGCACGCACCTGCGCAGAATCGACACCCAGGCCCAATGAGTCGCTCATAGCTCGAACATCCCAACTGTGGCTGCGAAATGAAGTCAGGAAGGCGACGCAGGTTCGCTGGTCGTGCCGACGCGGGTCGACAGCGCGCGCGGCGCCAGGGGCAGCGCGTTGCACGGCAAAGGCGTGCCAGACGGCTGTGAACGACGCACCCAGGGTAACCTGAAGGTACCTGATCGTCTCGTTCGGTGACACTCCGCGGGGTTCCCACTGGGAGTCGTGGACCCAGGCTCTATAGAGCGGCCTTCCAGTGTGGGAGCCCCGTGATCCTGGATGCCGGCGATCGGCGAACAGCCTGGGCGCCCACTCAGTTCCCGTCCGACGCGTCAACGATGCCCCCCGGTTGGGCTGCCGACCCGTCTCAGCAGTCGAGCTCACGCCCCCACCCGAGCGGGGGGGGTCTGGCGCGCTTCGCATGGACGCAGGGGCTGCCGCGTGGCCGCTCGAGGTGCCCGCCCGCATCGAGTCGCTGGCAGGGGAAGGAAGACGAATAGGGGCGAAAGGGCCCCTCGAAACCAGCTGTAGGGTGGCTTCGTTGTCCCGCTCGTCAGGGAAAGGCTGCTCGATGGTATCCTCGACGGTCTCCTCCCCAGCAGTGGGGCCCCCTTCCTCCTGCGACTCGCGACTATCTTCAAACTCTTCCGGGCGGAAGCGACTGACCGTCGCAGAAGCTATTGGGATCCGAGGCGGTTGGGCGTTCCCAGGGGTCGCGTCGCCAGTGGGTCGCGTTGGACGGTCGGCAAGGTCCTCTCTGTCTTTTCTCTGCCCCTTCCCCTGCGGCTCGCGACCCATGTCGCACCCCTGTGTAGGTGACGAACTATCGCAGAATCCCTTGGAATCCGAAGCGGCTGGGTGTTCCCAGGGGTCGCGTTGCCAGTGGGTTGTGTTGGACGGTCAGCAAGGTTCTCTCTGTCTTCTCCCTGCCGCTCACGCTGCGACTCGCGACTATCTTCACACTCTTCCAGGTGGAGGCAATTGACCGTCGCAGAAGCTATTGGAATCCGGGGCGGCCGGGTGTTCCCCGGGGTCGTGTCGCCAGCGGTTTGTGTTGGACGGTCGGCAAGGTCCTCTCTGTCTTCTTCCTGCCCCTTCTCCTGTGGCTCGCGACCCATTTCGCAATCTTCCCGGTGCAGGTGACTAACCATCGCAGAATCTGTTGGAATCGGAGGCGGCTGGGTGTTCCCAGGGGTCGCGTTGCCAGCGGGTTGTGCGGGACGGTAGGCAAAGTCCTCTCTGTCTTAAGCCCCTCACCCTGCGACTCGCGACTATCATCGCATCCTTCCCGGTGGCGGCGACTGGCCGTCGCAGAGTCCGTTGGAATCCGAGGCGGTTGGGCGTGCCAACGAGGTCGCGTTGCCGGTGGGTTGTGTTGGACGGTCGACAAGGCCCTTCCTGACTTATTCCTGCTCCTCCTCCTGCGATTCGCGACAATATATTCGCGCTCTTCCTGGTGGAGGCGACCCATTTCGCAACCTTCCCGGCGTAGGCGACTAACTGTCGCATCTCCAAGAATCATGGGCAGCGAGGGAAGAGAAAAGTCAGTCTCAGGGGAAACGCCCAGCGCGGGCGGGGCGCCAGCCGCCAGCCCACCCGTCGGTGCGCCGGGCGTGCGTCGTGGTCACGCTACCCGGCAGCTTTGTTGCTCAGCCGCGCAAGCCAGGCTGGCCGTGGGGCTGGCCGTTGGGCTGGCCGTTGGACTGGCCGTGTGGCTGGCAGTCGGGCTGGCCGCGGGCCTGGCGGTCGGGCTGGCAGTCGGGCTGGCCGCGGGGCTGGCAATCGGGTTGGCAGTGGGGCTGGTTGCGGGGCCGGCAGTCGGTCGGGCAGGCCGCAGGGCTGGCCGCGGGGCCGGCCGCGGGGCTGGCAGTCGGGCTGGCCACGGGGCTGGCCGACGGGCTGGCCGTCAGGCGGGCCGACGGGCTGGCCGCGGGGCAGGCCGTCGGGCTGGCCGGGGGGCAGGCCGCTGGGCTGGCCGCGGCGGCCGCGCTCCGCCGCGGCGACGCCAGCCACCGCGCCCTCCGCCGCCGCCGCCGCCGGCGAGGAGCCGGCAGCGACAGCGACAGCGGCAGCAGCAGCGGCAGCCGCGACAGCGGCCGCGGTGCCGGCCACGGCGCTGCTGGCCGCCGCCTCCGCCGCGTCGGGCCGGCCGAGGGGCTGGCCGCGGGGCAAGCCGCGGGGCTGGCATTTGGGCTTGCCACGGGGCTGGCCGACGGGCTGGCCGTCAGGCTGGCCGCGGTGGCGCGCCACGGTTAACGCGGCGGCAGCCGCCGCGCCAGCCGCGGCGGCGGCGGCAAGCGACAGCGCCACTGCGCGCGCCACCGCGGCGGCGGTCGCGGCGGGGCAGCTGCGGCCGGCCGCAGCGACGGCGGCGGCGCCAGCGGCAGCGGGCGGCGGCGCCCAGCAGCGCGGCGGCGGCGGCGCTGGCCAGCAGACCACCGGCGGCGCCCAGAGGCCGGGGGCCGCGCCAGCCCCCAAGCGGCGCCGGCCGGCAGCGCCAGCGGCGGCCGCGGCAGCCGCCGCGCAGGCGAGCAGGCCAGGAGGCGCTGCGGCGGCGCCGGCGGCAACGGAGGCCCGCGCGAACGCCAGGCGCCACGGCGCCCGCGTCTCCCGCGGGGGCCCGCAGCGCGGGGAGCGCCAGGGGCGCCAGCGGCGCAAGCGGCGGCGGCGCCGGCCAGCAGGCCGCCGGCGGCGCCAGCGGCCGGGGGCCGCACCAGCCCCAGCGCAGGAGGCCCTGCAGGCCCCAGGCGGCGCCGGCCGGCAGCGCCAGCGGCGGCCGCGGCAGCCGCCGCGCAGGAGGCGCCGCGGCGGCGCTGGCGGGCCGCAGCGCGGGGAGCACCGGCGGCGCCAGCTGCGCGGGCGGCGACCGCAACGCGAGTCATCCAGGCGGCCGCCCGCTGCCGCTGGCGACGCGCCGCGGCGGGCCCCATCGTCGGGCGAGCCCGAACCTGGCCGGGGGCGCGCCGAGATGGCGGGGGCAGTTTTTTGATTGGCGGCTCCAAGGACAGATGCAGAGAGCGGGACGGTCTCGGCTGGGGCACAGGGCGAAACAATTAGCAGCAACGGCGCATAGGCCGCGGCAGCGGGTGCACGTGCCAGGGACAAAATGACCCTCATTAAGATGCGGGCGACCCGTGAGCGTAGACGCAGGCATCAGAAGGAAACAGACGGAGGAGAAGTCGCACAGTGGCGCCAGCTCGAACCGTACCGACCAGCGCGCAAGGGCGTGGGTCACGCTGCGCTGTGGCAGCACGGAGGGCCAGTGAGGCCGCACCGCCCATCACGACGAGGAGGCGAAGGAGCGAGGAAAGGCGGCGGGCACGAGAACACGCGCGGACAGAAGAGGGGGGGAACCGAGGAACGCCTCACTCACATGGAAAATCGGGCATGAGCGACCGACCAATGGCAAGGAAACGTCGCCCCTGTCGAGCTGGCAGGGCCGGCAGGGCCGGCAAGGCCAGCAGGGCCGGCAGGACCGGCAGGGCCGGCAGGGCCGGCAAGGCTGGCAGGGCCGGCAGGGCCGGCAGGGCCAGCAGGGCCGGCAGGGCCGGCAGGGCCGGCAGGGCTAGCCGGGCCGGCAGGGCCGGCAGGGCCGGCATGGCCGGCAGGGCTGGCAAGGCCGGCAGGGCCGGCAGGGCCGGCAGGGCCGGCAGGGCCGGCAAGGCGGGCAGGGCCGGCAGGGCCGGCAGGGCCGGCAGGGCCGGCAGGGCCGGCAGGGCCGGCAGGGCCGGCAGGGCCGGCAGGGCCAGCAAGGCCAGCAGGGCCGGCAATTATAATTAACTGCGCAGCGACCCGCAATGCCGGCAGGGCCAGGGCCGGCAAGGCCTGCAGGGCCGCCATGGCCAGCAAGGCCAGCGGGGCCGGCAAGGCCGGCAGAGCTGGCAGGGCCGGCAAGGCCGGCAAGACCGGCAGGGCCTGCAGGGCCGGCAAGGCCGGCAGGGCCCGCAAGGCTGGCAGGGCCGGCAGGGCCGGCAGGGCCGGCAGGGCCGGCAGGGCCGGCAGGGCCAGTTGGCAAGGGCAGCAGGGCTGGCAGGGCCGGCAGGGCCGGCAGGGCCGGCAGGGCCGGCAAGGCCGGCAGGGCCGGCAAGGCCGGCAGGGCCGGCAGGGCCGGCAGGGCCGGCAAGGCCGGCAGGGCCGGCAGGGCCGGCAGGGCCGGCAGGGCCGGCAAGGCCGGCAGGGCCGGCAGGGCCGGCAGGGCCGGCAGGGCCGGCAGGGCCGGCAGGGCCGGCAGGGCCGGCAGGGCCTGGCAGAGCCGGCAAGGCCGGCAGATAGCCGCGCAGCGACCGGCAATGCCGGCAGGGCCTGCAGGGCCGGCAAGGCCGGCAGGGCCGCCATGGCCGGCAAGGCCGGCATGGCCGGCAGGGCCGGCAGGGCCGACAAGGCCAGCAGGGCCGGCAGGGCCGGCATGACTGGGAAGGCCGGCAGGGCCGGCAAGGCCGGCACTGAGATGAATGTCGGCTTTGTTAAGGCTTATGAGCTTTATAACGAGTTGCTAAGATTGTTACAACGTTCATACAACCCTCTCACAAAGCAGCAACAAGCTGCTGTAGCTAGTAAGCTGGTTTGTCATAGTTAGCTAAAGCCAGCATGGTTTTCATTACTTCAACATAGACTGTATAAAGGTTTATCGGTTGCTGAATAGTTTATGGTTTATGTTGGATAAATATGATAAATTTGATAACTCATTCATCTCATGTTAACATAACTGCTTATGTTAGTTTAACGTAGTTTTTTGTTTGAAAATTTGAAGTCCAACAAATAGATGCTAAGTTAACATAAATTCTCGAATAGGCGAACACGATGCTCAGAATAGGCTAACATGAAAAATTGTTCCGAAAAATGTTGACCTCGTTTTTCTCAAAGGCCCAACATGAACAGATCTCCACGTTTCAACATAGCTCCCGTTGCAAACCAAACGTTGAAATTTTTCGAACCAAACATGGCTCCCGTTGCCAACCAAACATAGCTCCCTTTGCAAACCCAGCTCATGTTGGGAATCCAAAGAACATGTCAGAACTCATTTGTCGGTGAACAAGCTCTGAAAAACTTGGTGAGCTTTACCCAGGGATAGTTCGGAGGACTCAACATCAGCACGCAGAGCAGATATTCAACATTGAATTGTGAATAAGAGGTATGGGCATCGGACACGACGATTTCGAGAAATATTTTGTGATTGTGCAGTTGCATTCTACCATCCGTAGTTGCAGAATTTTCGGCTTAAGGCATTCGCTATAGCTTCCAGCAGCTTTCTTCAGCTATGTCTCAGCTTACGGAAGCTTTCAAAACTGAGTTCCAGAAGATTTTGAGTTTGAAAGAGATGAAGGCGAACGAGCATATGGATATGCTGATGACCTGCCTTCTGGCACACAAGTTGGCGTACACCGTGAACAGTATCGAGCCGAATTTTTTTCTCGCACACAGTGCGAACCGTGGAGGGCTTCTTCTGAGCCCGCACAGTGTGCATCGCAATGCTGCTCGGATCCATGCAGCTGGTGCCGACATGCGCCAGCTATCAAATGCCGTGCGCATTGAGCTTGGAGTCAATTCGCCCGTCCGTTGGCAGCACGTTGCTAAGAACAAGGCGCTGGTGGACAGAGCCGATGGGCTTCTAGCGCCAGTTAATGGCTCCGAGCGGTACGTTACAGTCGGGTGTGGACACACCACGGCTTTCTGCAAGTTGGCAGGGGTGCAGGGCAGGACGTCGGAGAAGTCATTGCAGATGGCTGACTCAGATTCGATTGACGTGCAGAAGTTGTCCCAGAATGCGCAATTCAAAGCCATGATCGAGAAAGGCTGGGCGTGGGAGGTGGTCCCAAGCATCATTGACGAGCTGTTCCCAGGTTTCGCTTCAGTAGCCCAGAAAGCTTTAAACACTCAGAACCACATCGGCACGGAGGTCGGGGAGCTGGAGACCTGCACGACGTTGGCAGCGATTGCTAATGACCCAGGGATGCGCCAGGTTGCGGATTGGAAAGCCATGGCTATCGAGAACGTAGTTTCGCTCAACATACCGAGCGCAAAGTACAGCAAGACATTGCTTGAGTTTGTTGAGAATTTCGGCGGTGGCGATGGCGCTCCTCTCGTGTCGTTCATGGACTCGGTTGCAAAGCAACTTGGTTGCAACGCCACGTTGGGGCAAGCTTTCTGGGAATCGATTACGAACGCAGCTTTCGCATCGAAAACCAACATGTATCCTTTGACTCGGGTGGCACTTGCAATTGCAAACCTCACGGGCGACAAGGTTGAGGACGGCGTGGCGCGCTTGCTTGTGAAGAATGACGTCACGAAGGTTGCTAGCAAGCCTAAGACGGCTGAAGCAAATACTGCTGAAAGCATTCTTGGCGAAGCCATGGATATCGCCAGGGGGCTTGATGGCATCGATGCGGCGTTGCAGCCATTAGGGCAGCTATTCGTGAGGATCGCGTTGAAGCTCACAGGTAAGGAGAAGATGGGTCGGGAGGGCAAGTAGCTTAAGTGGGGCGACATCTGCATTTCATTCCTGACCAGCCTCAGCGACCTCAAGGGTCAGACGGTAACTTTCGACGAGCGGTCTAAGCATGCGGTCTCGAGCGGCGCTGCAGCCGCTGCCAAAGCGAAGCCGAGTGCATCCAGCACGGCGACGCTCAGCGACCATAAGGACCCGACATGGATTGCCAAGAAGGCTGGGTATTCGGTCGGGTGTCTAGTAGTCCAGAAGGACGTTGCAGCCCAGAGGCTTTACACTATCTTCAGCATCGGCCAGGCTGTCAAGCTTCGCGAAGCTATTAACCACGACGCGAGCCGAGAGGCACACACGGCTGATATTACATTTGAGGATCTTCTTCAGAAGTGGTCAATCTCTAAGGCTGCACTGTCAAAACAGATGGATGGTGATCAGCAGCGCCCGCAGCAGCTGTACATCGACAAGCAGAAGGCTGCGTTGTACCGAGCTCTCCTTGAGCTAGATGCCAAGCACGTGGGCAAGCATAAGCTGACGTTCTGGCGGAAGCCAGATGGGGTGTGGACTACTAGCGCGATCAAGCAGGGCCAGCTTACGTTGGTCCCAGTGGCACCACTCATCAACATAAGTGCGAAGAACAATGGGTCTGGCATTTCACTTGGCGAGCATGCGATTGACAAAGACACAAAGGTTCACTTTTTTGTGTTGCCTATATCTAAACCGCAAGACAATGACACCAGCACCCAGTTCGATGAAGCTGCATTGGTGGCTGCACACTGGTGGGTCGCGCCAACCTACGACAAGAAGCAAACCAACATGGCTACGAGCCACGTGTCACACGGTGGCTTAATGTTGCCAGTGCTGACCAACACCACCGACATCGGGCCCAATGTGAAGCTCTAGATGCTCGCCAAGCCCAAGGCTAAGGAGGTGCCAATCCATGAGCAGGTCGCCAAGAAGCAGAAGAGGGCTTGAACAGCATCCATCAGCCACGGGTGCTAGTCTGCAGAGGGGTGCGTTTTGCATCGCACTTTTGTAATCTCTCGAGCTCTACTCCAGAGCATCCCAGCACTCTGCAGTGCTATAGTCATATGCTGCCGCGCAGTAGCAGGGGAGAGCAAGGAGGAGCGAGGATGAGGTCGAGCTGTTGCCCCGTCGGCTAGCACGAAGCTTTGATGTCGGGCACATATATTTTGCGTGCGAACGGGTTTACCAGCCATGCGCTTATCAGGCAGTTGACGCAGTCTTTATGGACAATCGCACTTGCACCGACAAAGAAAAAACATGGCGGGTGTGTAGCGAGATGCGGCGGGAGGTCAGCACTTGCTGATCTGATCCTGACTGGTCGCCCACAGTCCTTTGGCATGCAACCGTCCGCATCATACATCCCCTCAAGCCCGCGCGCCCCCACCGTTGCCCTCATTGGCCATGTCTCCCCATCGGCAACGTCTTTGCGTTCAGGGCGGCGCCGAACCAGGGGGGGGGGGGGCAGGAGAGATGATGATGAGGGGGATGTCACAGAGAGTACGAGAGAACGAGAACGAGAGAATATAGGGTGCATGCTGACTTCAGTGAGTCCGTCCGAATATATTGCAAGGGGCATGCGAAGACAGCCAACGGCGAAGCGAATGGCATCGGGTGGCAACTGGCATGCTATGTGATGCCATGCGGGCGGCCCTCTTGGGCTCACCCTGCGTATGCTATGGCATGCCATGCTTATCCAGCCCCCGAGCGTTCGAGGACTGTCCAGACCAACGAGTTGATGCGCCATGCGGTGCAGATGAGCCTAAGTGTCAGTCGCATCTGTCGTCGTTCTCCTCACCCCCCTCCCTTCTCCTTACCCTGGCTCCGTGGCCTCTCTCGCCCATCTGACGTCGTCCACGTCGCGTCCCCTTTCTAGGACGCAATCGAACCTCAGCCGTTAGGCTCAAACGACCAGGGATAAAGCATCACGGCTTGCTGTTAGCATAATGCAGAAAGCAACGCTTGAACTTTCTCGCACCGTCAAGCTAGAGGGGATAAAGCCAGTTTGGCGGATTCACAGGCCATATGATATGGCGACTGCCGGCGATGGCACGTTTGTCCGAATCTCACCTGCGCAGTATACACTGAACAGCCTTTTGGCTTATAGGGACGATGACCTCCCACGCGGGCTGGAGCAGCAGGCAATGGTTCTGAGCAGGGGGCTGAAGTCGTTGATAGCCCAGCGGAATGAGAAGCAGTCGGACGAGCTCAAGCAGGAGCAAACCCAGGCAAAGGCCGCTCTGTTCAAAACGCCACCGAAGCAAACGAAGCTTGTGAGGACTCACGCCGAGAAGGTTGACATGAGGCGTGATCCTGGTGTCATGTGCCTCGAGGTGGTAGTTCACGATAAGGCTGTTCACATTGACGTTCTGAGGCCAACTCACCCGTGTGACAACCTCTTCGTTGCGTACGAGCCCGAGGCTTTGGCTGCGGCAATTCACATTATGAGGACAATGGGGTTCGATGAGCCGCAGAAGCGAGATCGATTGCCTGATCTGCCTAAGGGTGTCCACCACAGGAACGGCTATGTACTTGCAAAGTTCCCAAGGAGCACAGATGGCCTGAACGGCTACGGCTACAAGAAATGCAAGACGGTTGAGGATGCGGTACGGTTCCTCACGCAGCCGCAGCCCCCCGATGGTGGGCTCCCCGATGCGGGCGATGAGCCCCCCGATGCGGCTGGTGAGCTTCCCGATTCGGATGCAGAGCTTCCTAATTCGGGTGCTGAGCCTTGCCATGCTGGGCTTCCCGAGCATTCCCATGACTAATGCTGCAAGTGTATATATATGCACTAAGCCTTGAGGCTGGCAGCGCCCGTATGATTGGGGTCTGCGGGCTTAGCACTTCGCTCACCGAGTATGAAAAACAGTCATTGCTCATCAAGCCGATTGGCTGCGTTGATGCGTTTCCGTTTGGGGCTTGGGGTCGGGGACTACCATTGTAGTTCAGCCGTTATGCTTCAGAGGCTCCTCCCCCCAGCGCTTGCGCGCTTCGTCCGTTTCATCAGCCACCGCGCGGTGGCTCCCAAGGGCGCCCACCAGGACAGCAAGGCCGCGCTGAAGCAGCAGCTGAAGGACATGAAAGCCAGCCGCAACGAACACAAAGAGCGCGCAGCTGCGCTTGGGCGATTCGCGAAGGTGATCGCTAACAAGGTGGAGACCAATAAGCATGTTCGCGAGATCTTCGCTGACGTCAGGAAGTTGCACACCTTGACTGAGGGCACGTCGACGCAGACCAAGCCGACTAGCCTCGGGCGCCTGCAGAGGTTGTCGGCTCTCCCCGAGGTCGTGGAGGCAGAGGCGGCGGACGCAGCCCCCCCTGGCGGTTGGGGCACAAGCTCGTCGTCATCGAGCTCGCAGTCGTAAGCTGCATGGCGCAGCTGGTATGCCCGTGGGCAACAACTCTCTGTGGACTGTGATCGTTGTTGCGTGATGCTGTCGACATTGTGGGTATCTTCGAGGGCGGCTGTCGCCCATGAAGATGCACGCAACGGCGATAACAAGCCACTGCAGCGATCACAGACCACAGCTCATGGGCCTCAGTGGCTATTTCACGATGTGCCATGCGTTCGCCCGTAGCCACCATGGTGCTATTTGCGCTCGAAGCGATCACGAGTTCATTGTGCTGATGTTGTGGTCTCGCGCTGTGATCTTGATACAATTGCGAATGAGGAGGAGGAGGGGGATGAGGAAGGTGAGGATTAGTTGCGTGATGCACCCGATGCTGTGCTATGCAGAATGCCATGCAATCGGCCCAAACCTCAGAATGCTACGTTATATGCAATGCTGTGCTATGCATGTGGCTGGCTTTTTCTGAAGCAGTGTAGCATATATGTCCAGCCAGACCCCAATGCCAGCATTGATTCGCCAGCCAAGCACTTTCAGTTCGTCTATGATGTCCTCCTCCTCACCCCCCTCCCTCCTCCTTCTCCTGGCACCGCGTCCTCTCTCGCTCATCTCATGGGGTGGCCCCCCCGCCTCACCCCCCCGCAATATGTCATCTCAGCACATCGCTATTCAGAAAATCAGAAGACATTGCTCCCACACAATGTAGCGACGCGATCTTCACCCGCAGTTGCGGAGGGCGGGGAGGAGGATGGGGGTTGAAGGCGAGGAAGCTGGTGATGAGGTTGATGGCTATGATATGGTATGCCAATAATTTGGTGCAAACCTCAGATTGTCATGTTATGCTTGTGGCGCGATGCAATGCTATGCTCTGCGCGTTTAGACCATGTCCAGTCTCAACCCCCCACCCAAAATCTCAAAATGACATCTTTAAAGCAGGCTCAGTCCATGTGGGTCGTCGTTCTCCTTACCCCCCTCCCTCCTCCTCCTCCTGGCTCCGTGGCCTCTCTCGCTCATCTCATGGGGCGCCCCCCCGCCTCACCCCCCTCACATGTCGTCGTTCGCAACAGCATTCAGAGCATGCCACGCATGATGACACGCCACAGGCCGTGGACATGGGTAACGCCCGACGCCCGCAGAGTCACCAAGAGCACCCCGATGTTGTTTCATAGGTGTCATTGTAGTTTCATATGATGATTCGGTTTCGGTTGGGGCCTCAGGTAGGTTGGTCTTATGTTCGATCGGGTCGAACAGTTGAGCTGGACCTCCAAAAGTTATGTTCGGTTGGGTCGACCATCCGATTCGGGCCCCCGAAGGCAATGTTCGATCGGGTCGAACACTTGATTTGGGCCCCAAATGGATATGTTCGATCGGGTCGAACATCTAATGTGGGCCCCGAAGGTCTTATTGGGGCCTCAGATGTTATCTGGTGAGGCCGCATTGGGACTCATGCACTGGGGCAACCCAGTCAAGACATCCATGCCTCATCCGCGCCTCCCCCCCTCCACCACACCTCCTCCGTGTCAGCCGTTTTGGCTCCAAGCGCTGCTTCGAGCAGCGGCTGATTGCACATCGGCGGCGCGCCTTTCTTTCGCGCGGCATCGCCATCTGGTTGCAGCGCCATGGACGTGTTCAAGAAGGACCTCATGCTCGAGAGGAAGCTCTCGTTCCCGAGACAGCCTGACGGTCCTCCTCCGACCAAGCTGCGACTCACGACGCGATCTGCAGTTGTCAGCCTGGACTTGGCAACGGTCTGCGAGCGAGTTGGCGCCATGGAGTACAATCCATTCAGGCATGCCACCCTTGTCGTGATGGCTGACGACGTTCAGAACAGCATATTTCTTCAGTCATGCAACGATGAGGTGCTGGAGACGGTCCAAGCTACGGTTGGCAGCTACTTCAACACGGGGGTCGCTCACTACGGCGGTTTCGCGTGGAAGTCCACGCAGAAGACCCACGGCGGCGACGGGGGCTCGCTGTACATCTTCCGTTGCGAGGACGGGTGGTGCGGCAGCGACGCGATGTGGACGACGGTCGCCGAGCGCAAGAGCTACCAGCAGGCCGCGACGATCATGTTCTGGAGCGCCAGCGCAGGCGCGGACTTCGAGGACGCACCGCCAGGCGCTCTACACTTTCCATGGTGGAGCGCGTCGGAGTCGGACGGGATCCAGATCCTCAGCGGCCAGGCGGCGTACGAGGCCGTAATCATTCAGAAGGACGACGGCGGCGGCAGCCTCAGGGGCGGCGGCGACAGCTCAAAGGGCGGCGGTGACAGCTCTAAGGGCGGCGGTGACAGCTCTAAGGGCGGCGGCGGTGACAGCTCTAAGGGCCGCTCCAAGGAAGAGGCGCCTCGCGGGAAAGGCGGCCATGGCGGCTGGATGCCGCGGCTGGCGACGCTCATCACCGACTACTGGCGCAAGGACTGGGCCGCCTTCGAGACGCACGCGAAGGAGTGCTGCGATGGCTCTCCCGCCCTCCGCAGGCTTCTCGGCTGGGATTAGGCTGCCATGATCGGTTCAGCGTTTGACTACAGAGACTTGGTAGTCAAACGGAGGCGCCTAGCGTTTGACTACAGAGACTTCAGAGTCAAACGCAGGGCCGCCACCGTTTGACTACAGAGACTTCAGAGTCAAACGCAGGGCCGCCACCGTTTGACTACAGAGACTTCAGAGTCAAACGCAGGGCCGCCACCTTTTGACTACCAAGTCTTCAGAGTCAAACGCAGGACCGTTGCGTTTGACTCTGAAGACTTGGTAGTCAAACGCATCTTGCGTCCTGTGCGCCCGCGCTCCGTGCTGCCGTCGCTGGGGCCTGTCGGGCTGGCTGGTGCGCCCCCAGAGACCGTCGGTGTTCGTCCGAAGGGGTGGTGTCCGAGCCCTGATCCAAAACCAGTCCGAGCACCCGTGGGCCTCCCAGGAGGCCTCTACCCACGGGACAGGAGGATGAGGGGTGAGGATGAGCAGAGCGTGAACGGTCCAATCGCCCCCCCCCACTGCGCCCAATCAGACGACCTCTGGAGGCGCCCCCGTTCCTTAGCACAGGCACGATTTCGCTTATATAGCGCCCTCATTGCCGTAGGCGCCGAGCCACATGTCAGCGTGGCCAGTTGGGTCCATTGGTTTTGGCTCAGTTGTGTTTGAACTCGCTCATGTTTTGAACTCGTTCAGCTTCGAGAAAACGCGGTTCAGATCGTTGGTGGCCCGGCGCAGGCCCGCATTAGAGCAACTCTTGCTCTGCGCCCATATGACGGCGCGGAGCCTCAGCAGCACGCCCAGAGCGTGCATGATCAGCGCGCCCAGAGCGCGCAGGACGCGGACGACGTCGCCGTCGGCGTGCAGGATGCGGACAGCGTCGCGAGGTGAACCAACCTCCTCCTCACCCTGCTCATCCTCCTCGTCCGTCCTCCCTCATCTTATCCATCCTCCCCCAGAGTTCGTGTTCCTCCTCGCCCTCCTCCTCATTCTCCTCCTTCTCCCGCGTCCATGAGGAGGGGGAGGAGGACGAGGAGTCGAATGAGAGGGATGATGAGGAAGATGAGGAGAAGCAGGAGAAGGATGAGGAGAAGGAGGAGGAGGAGGGGGAGTCATGCCCTCCTCCTCGACTCAGCGGAATGTCTGAGTGATCAGTGGAGGTGGGGGAAGGGAGGTGACAGCGAAACTGTGGTGCGCCCGACGCTGTGCTATGTTATGCCATGCGTGCAGTCCGAACCTCATAATGCTATGCCATGCGCGTGGCTCGGTGGAGTGCTATGCCACGCACGCAATGTCAACATGCAGTGCTATGTCATAGCATAATGCGAGCGTCACCGCCCCTCCTACACCCCCGACGTAAGCAGCCCATCAATTTCAGTTCGTCTATGATGTCGTTATCTCCGCCCCCTTTCTCCCTCTTCTACTGGCTCCGTGGCCCCCCTCGCTCGTCTCATGGGGTGGCCCCCCACCCCCCCCTCCAGTCGTCGTGGATGTCGTTATTCCGTTTCGGTGCTGTTTCATTCCGTTTCAGTCCGTTTCGGTGTTGTTTCGGTGTTGTTTCAGGAGAAGGAGAAGGAGGATGAGGAGGAGGAAAAGAAGGGGGAGAGAGGAGGAGAATGATGGGGAGGAGAAGGGTGAGAGGAGGGGGCGAATGAGGAGGAGGAGGGGGAGGAGGGGGGTGGGAGGCGGTGGCGGGCGCGCCTCAGCGCAGAAAGGCGCGGACAAGCGCCGCCGCATCGGCTGGCGCCAGCCGCGCCCGCAAGAGCGCGGCGCAGGCGACGCCTGCGGCGACCGCACTCTCGCGCGGCATCGCCGCGGGAATGGGCGGCGGCCGAGGGCCCGAAAGGGCCTCGACGTCGCGGGTATACATCGCCACCACGTCCTCGTCCACGAGCCATATGGCTCGTGGATGAGGGCCGCGGTGGATGGGCCTGCGCGAGGCCAGCCTTATCGCCCACGTCTCGGGGATGCCGAGGGGGGTCCCCGACGCCCCCGAGCCCTCCGACAGGAGGGCGCCCCATGGGTCGGGCTCGTCGACCCAGATATTGTTGATATCCACCATATCAGCGATATCTGGGATGACGAGCCCGACCCATGCAGCAAGGGCAACTCCAAGGAGGAGCGGCTTGTAAGCCGAAGCGCAGCGCGCGGGCGGCGCCCCCTCCTCGAGGAGGAGGAGGAGGAATATCATGATGACGACGACGAGGAGGAGGAGCCAGAAGGATAAGGAGGAGGAGGGAGGAGGAGGAGGAGGATGCGGAGGAGGAGGAAAGGAAAGGAATGAGGAGGAGGAGGATGAGGAGGAGGAGGAGAAGGAGGAGGAGGATAAGGATGAGGAGGAGGATGGGGAGGAGAAGCGCTTCAACAGTCAAACAGTTGTAGTTCTCCTCAACCCCCCTACTCCATCTTCTCCTGGCTCCGCGGCCTCTCTCGCTCATCTCATGGGGTGGCCCCCCACCTCCCCCCTCCAGTCGTCGTGGATGTCTTTATTCCGTTTCGGTGCTGTTTCATTCCGTTTCATTCCGTTTCGGTGTTGTTTCATTGCATTTCATTCATTGCCGTAAGTTCATGTCCGTTTCATTCCGTCCCATTACATTTCATTCCGTTTCATTACATTTCGGTGTTGATTCATTCCGTTTCATTCCGTTTCGGTGCTAGCCGTCTCCCTTGGCGCCACATAGCGTCGCCATGTAGCTTGCCATCTCATCTCATCCATAGCCGTTTGGCTCACGAGCTTGAAGGCTATCACCTCGCGAGCCCGAAGGCTGGGTCACATCAGCGCTTAAGCTTATACGGACACCAGCTGGATGGCCAGCTCAAGCTGCAACTGCAGCTTACTAGTCAAGGAGATCGGTAGTGTGAAAGCCTTTTTCAAGGCTCGGGCATAAATGAACAGCAGCAGTGATCCCCCGCTCCAGAAGAGCGTTGCCGACACTCTGATGAGCATGCTGAACAATATAAAATGTTTCGGCCCAGCCGAGGCCACCCAGATCGTTGACGCGTTGAGGGGTGAGCCGTACGGCGAGGACCAGACCAAGCGGATCATGGCCATCGTCGACAGCAAGGTCGCCAAGGGCAGCGGCCCCGTCAAGCCAGAAGGCTCTGGTAAGCAAGCGCTTAAGGAGTGGTGGTGTTACCTAACGTCTTCGGGCTGGGATGTGCTCAAAAACCCCAAGCTTTCGGTGAGCCGCAAGATGGCGACGATGGTTGAGCGCGCCATGGCCGTCGGTTGCAACGATCCTGCCCGGCATACGTTCAGGTGGGGGACAGCCCTACTAGCAATCGCGCATTACGAGACCCCACCCGAGCCAAAAAACAACTTTGGGATTTACTGAAAGACTTCAAGGCTTGTTTCAAGTCCGAAAAGAAGGAGTTCGGGTTCTCGCGCATCTTGGAATACCCAGCTTCGCCATCGGAGCTCCCAACAGACATCTTCCAGTCCGCCTACCCTGATGATGACCAGCCGATCACGATCGAGCTCAAGGGCATCAACACTGTCGCTGACAGCATATCGTTGCGCTCCAATAGTAGCAAGCTGAAGTCGTCTCTCGAACCAGGTGTTACAGCAAAGTTCCAAGCAGCAAAGGAAGAGCTTGGCACCGCCCACAGCCATGACATCACACCAGCGCCCACAGCCGACGCACGCACCGCATCACCAGCAGGGGCGCTCATGCCATCACCGACTGACCCGTACGAGATGGGATTGTTCTACGAGTACCAGCACAAGTTGCTCGAGTACCGCAAAGAGAAAAGCCAAGCGGCTGCGCGGGGCCCTGAAGCACCTCCCGTGAAAGAGCCACGAGCCAGCTCGGCTGTCCACCGCGCTCCTGATGGGACGCTGAAGGTTGCCAAACATGAGGCGCCGGTCAAACATGAGCTCGAAACCCCTAAACATGAGGAGCAGGACGCTGTATAGGCTGAGCAGCACGAACCCGAGGGCGATGCGGAGCACGACGCCGCCGATGATGACGACGGGCCGTGCTTAGAGGACTTGGACCCCCACGCCCGTGCTGCGATCGAGGCCCTCAAGAAGCGCAAGGGCAAGCAGAAGGAGGAAGCGAAGGCGAAAGCCGCAGCTAAGAAGGAAGCTGCGAAAGCAGCTGCAGAGAAGGACGCTGAGGTCAAGACTGAGGCGCCAGCACGGAAGCGCCCAGCAGCAGCCGCTGCTTCCATTAAGCCCGCCAAGGCTGTAAAGACCGAGCCTGCCGCGGCTGCAAAGGGTGTGAAGAAGCCCCGTGCGGCTACTGCCGACTTGAAGCCGATCCCGAAGTCAAAGATCATGAGCGCAATGCCGTCGATGCCAAAGGACGGTTCGAACCCACCGCCAGTGGTCTACAAGCAGGGCATAATCTACACGAGCCGCAAAGCTTTTCGCTCCCGTGCTCTCAGAGAGCGTGGCAATTCATTATGTTTAGCGAACTACCGCCAGCCATCGCACCGCTTCGTCGAGATTGGCTGCCCCCCTCACCCCTTCCCCCGCCGACCCCCCCTCCCTCCCCGCGCCCGAACAGTTTCATGTTATTATGCGTTGGGTGTCTTGGGTACGTCCTCCTCCTACTCCTACTCCTCCTCATCACCATCATCCCTCTTCGTAGTGGTGGAAACACTCAGGCTGTTTTGAATGTGTTTTGACCTTATCCTCCTCCGCCTCCCCCCCCCCCTCCTCCTCCTTATCATCCTTCCTCCTCCCCCCTCCGTCCTCCCTCGCTCCTTCCTCCCTCGCTCCCTCCTTCCTCGCCCCCTCCACCTCTTAAGTGTCTCCCTCCTCCTCCTCCTTCTTCCTCTTGCTCCTCCTCCATCTCCCTCCTCCTCCTCCTCCTAGCTCCTCCTCATCCTAGCTCCTCCTCGTCCTCCCCAATCCTCGCCTCATGTGTCCATCGTTCGTCTTGGGATCGGGGGCCGCCAGGGCCATGAGCGAGCGGGAATGGTGGCGAGGGTAACAGAGTATCTCGCAGAACGCGCCTAAAGCCTCATGGGCTGGTCGGGCTACTACACCGAGAGCTCCAAGGGCTGGGGGGGGCCTAAGCCGACCGCTGAGGCGTGGGCTGCAGCCGTCAAGGCGATCGACGACGCTGGGGGGAAGTCCTGAGACTGTAATTGTTGCACTATCATATATATAGCCAGGCTTTTCGCAGAACATACAAGCACTGCGTGCTAAGTTTCGGCTAACACCTGGCTCTCGAGAACGGGCTGTCAGTCTGGAGGGGCGTGTCAAGAAAGAATGTATGGTTCTCGCTTCGTCGATTGCGCGCCCTCGTTCTGGAGCGCGTGCTGGCGTCTCCGTCCGTAGCCCATTTCGCTCAGACCTCGGGCTTTGCAGCGTCTGCCGCAGTTTCGGATGCAGCCGCCGCGGGCTGCTAAGCTGCGCAGGCTTAATGAGTTCCGTCGCTCCAAGCCTCACTGTACGGCTTCTGCTTTAGCGGCAATTCTGGCGGACGTGAGGGACAATGGGCTCCCAGAAGTCATAGATCGGAATTCCATGCGTGCCGCGAGGGATGCTGTTACCACAACTGTCGGCCAGTACGGCCCTATAGTACAAAGCTTTACGTGCGTTGATGCAGAGGAAGAACCAGCTAGCATACCCATCGCCTGCCCGTTCGCATCCTTAGCGGCAGCTGTCGAAGAGAGCGCGAATTTTCGGAAGTTTTTGAAGCGCCAGCTGATGCTTCACCCATCGACGCCCGAAAAGCCATGGAACTTGATTTTGTATTCTGACGAAGTCACACCAGGGAACCCCTTATCACCAGCCAACCAGCGAAAATTCCAATCTATTTATTGGAGCTTCTTGGAATTCGGCGTGAGCGCGCTCAGTCACGAGGAGAGCTGGTTTGTGCTGATGACTGAATTCTCCTGTTCTGTGAATTCCCTCTCTGCTGGGTTAAGCCAAGCATTCGCTGAGGCTATTAAATGTTGTTTCAAGCCTGATGGCTTTCATTTCCAATACGGTGGAATGACCCTTGACTTAGACGGGGATAGCTTCAGGCTGTTTGCTAAAGTCGGCGTGGTGTTGCAAGACGGGGGCGCTCATAAAGCTGTTTGGCAAGCAAGGGGCGACGGCGCGTCCAAGTTTTGTATGCTTTGTAAGAATATGTTCACAGCCGATTCAAGGGTTGTTGATGAGGATGGTTCAGCCATGTTGCGTTGCAACGAAATACATCTCGATGAGCTCGTGGCGTCCACTGACCATGAGCTTCGCACCAATGCCAGGTATCTGGAGCGCATGTCGCGGACTCTGTCTAATGAAGAGTTCGTTATGTTGCAGCAGGCGCTGGGCTTAACGTTGTCTAAGCGAGGCTTACTGCTCGCTAGAGCCTTAGACAGGCTGATCAACCCAACAGAGGTGTTTATGCATGACTACATGCACGCGCTGTTCGTCGACGGTGTTGTGAATCTCGTGATCTACCTAACTTTCGAAGAGTTCATATCTGCTGGGCTTAATGGCGTGTGGGAGTCATTCTCTGACTTCCTGGCAACTTGGGTGTCCCCTGGAAGGCTTCACGCTACGCATTTAGACAGCATTTTCAATGCTGATCGGAAGGACAAACACAGAAAGGCCCAACACGTAAAATGCCAGGCGTCTGATGTATTGTCTATTCGTGGCGTGCTGATGCTATTCACTCAGACGGTCCTGCGACCTATGGGGGCAGCCAATGCGGCTTGCGACGCTATGATAGCTTGCGTTCAGCTGTCGCAGCTGGTAGTTGCAACCAGTCGGATCGACGTGAGCCCAGCGAGGCTTCCAGGTTGTGTTCATAAGTTCTTGGAATATTTCACTGCTGCTTTTGGATATGAGTCTATGACACCAAAATGCCACTGGCTTCTCCACCTCCCTGAGCTACTCGAAAGAAACGGGAGGCTCTTGAACTGCTTCGTCCTTGAGAGGAAGCATAGAATGCCAAAGAGATACGCCACCGAGCTGGCGAACATCTCTGGGTCAGCCAGCAAGTCGTTGCTGAGCGAATGCGTTGCCCATCACCTGTCAGCAGTAACGAGCCACAGTTTCAATTATGACGTCGGCTTGTTGCAGGGCCGCAAGGCGCCCAAGAAGAGCAGACAGCTGATCTTGGACGCACTGGGTTTGGAAGGTGATGATATCCCAGTGAATGTAGGTAAAGATTCTCGCTTCAGCCAGCTCGGCTTATGCACGCAAGGGGACGTTGTGCTTTTGAACGGCTCCGATGGCATACTTGCCGCCCGCGTGAAGTTGCATTTCGAGGTCAGTGGAGAAGCTGTTTCTATGATGGAGGCAGTGTGGAAACTTTCTGAGACTCCAGTGGAGTGCTGGGGGACCAAAGCTATTTTGGCTGCAGTAGAACACTGCGTGTACGCAGACGGCACCGTCGGCGCTATCCTGCCATTGGGGTTTTCATGATGGGCTTTGCTGGCGCTTTGCGCTCAGGAAAAAAGAATTCGCATACGCTTCGCGTAGCCCCGCCGCACAGACCATCCAGAAACGATGTCTGCGCATTTAAGCCATTGCGGCTGAAGGCAACGAACAGTTCTCCTTCTCCTCCTCATCCTTCTTGCTCCTGCTGCCTCCTCCTCCTCCTGCAGGCACCTGCTGCTGCTGCTGCTCCCCCCCCCCCCCCCAAAGCGGCATGCTGAGACCGCGGGGCCCCGACGACGACCACGGCGACAGATGCAGAGACGACATTCGGCGGCGGACCTGGTGCTACGCGCCCGCCCCTACATATGCGGTGCAACCTATGTGGTGCAACCTATGTGGCGCATTATGTGCTGTGGTACAACCTATGTGGTGCATGCTAAGCGGTGCAACCTGTAGTGGCGCAACCTATGTAGTGCGGTGCAACCTATGCGGTGCATCCTACGTGGTACAACCTACGCAGCGCAAACAGATGTGAGAAGTAACAAAGGAACTTATGACAACGTTGTATTTTTATGGTTTGTTAAAGCGAACGGTAAAGTTTATAAAGTTTATAACTCTGTTTTGGATAAGTGCTGATAAACTTTATAAGCTCGCTAAACGTTAGCTAAACACCCTAAACCTGAACAAACCAAGGATGCATCTCAGTAGGCCTACCCCCTAGGCCTACCCTAGGCCTGCCCCTGAGCCTTTCCCCTAGGCCTGCACCTAGGCCTTGGGCCTACCCTGCCTGCCCGACCCGACCGCTGGTCAGGGCCCGCCCGACCGACCCGAACCGACCCGCCCGATAGGGCCCGCCCGACCGACCCGACCCGACCCGCCCGTTAGGGCGCTCGACCGCCGGACCCGCCCACTTCAATGTCCCGCCCGCCCGACCCGACCCACCCGCCAGGGCTCGCCCGCCCGACCCGACCCGACCCGCCCGTTGGAATCCCCCCGCCCGACCGGGCCCGCCCGTTAGGGCATGCGCGTTAATGCCCCGCCCGCCCGGCCTGGCCCGCCCGTTATGTTTCGCCCGCCCGACCCGACCCGACCTGCCCGTCAGGGCCCGCCCGACCCGACCCGACCCGACCCGCCCGCTAGGGTTCTCGCGCGTCAATTCGATCATGCACCACCACACTTTAATGTCTCGCCCAACCGACTCGACCCGCCCGCCAGGGCCCGCCCGCCCGGCCCGACCCGACCCCCCGCCCGCTGAGGTCCGCCCGCCCGACCCGACCCGACCGGGCCCGCCTGCGAGGGTTCTCGCGTGACAACTCGACCACGCACCGCATTGCAACGCCCCGCCCGCCCGACCCGACCCGCGCGTTGGGGCCCGACCGACCCGACCCGCCCGTTAGGGCCCGCCCGCCCGGCGCGACCCGACCCGCCCGTTAGGGCACCCGCGCTTGAATTCGACCGTGCGCCACCTTGCAACGTTCCGCCCGCCCGACCCGACCCGCCCGTCAGGGCCCGGCCTGCCGACCCGACCCGACCCGCCCGATAAGGCCCGCCCGGCCCGACCCGACCCGACCCGACCTGCCCGTTAGGGCTTTCGCGTGCGAGTTCGACCGCGCACCGCACGTTTCGACCGCGCATCCGCACGTCAAAGGCCCCGCCCGCCCGACCCCGCACACCCTTTTTATGATTCCGCCCACCAAGCCACCCCAGCCCGACCCGACCCGCCCTGTCAGGGCCCGAACCCACCCGACCCGAACCCGCCCGCTAGGGCTCTCGCGTGTCCAACCCGCCCGCCCGACCCGACCCGCCCGTTAGGGCCCGCCCGACCCGGCCCGACCCGCCCGCCAGGGGGCGCCCGCCCGACCCGACCCGATCCGCCCGGTTCAGTTCTCACGCGAACTTGACCATGCACCGCTTTTCAATGTCCCGCACGCCCGACCCAACCCGCCCGCCAGGGCTTGCCCGACCCAGCCCGCCCGTTGAGGTCCGCCTGCCCGACCCGATTCGACCCGCCCGTTAGGGCAGTCGCGCGCGAGTTCGATCATGCGCCACACTTTAATGCCCCGCTTGCCCGACCCGACCCGCTCGTTAGGGCCGACCCGCCCGACCCGACCCGACCCGGCCCGCCCGATAGGGCCCGCCCTTCCGACCATACCCGACCAGTTTGTTAAGGTTCTCGCGCCTGCACTCGATGGCGCCCCACCCGCCCGACCCGACCCGCCTGTTAGGGCCCGCCCGCCCGACCCGACCCGACCCGCCCGATCGGGCCCGACCGACCCGACCGACCCGGCCCGCCCGCCCGACCCGACCCGACCCGACCCGCCCGCTAGGGCCCGCCCGCCTGACCCGACCCGACCCGCCCGTTAGGGCACTCGCGCGTGAATTCGATCATGCACCGTACTTCAACGCTCCGCCCGCCCGACCCGACCCGCCCGCGAGCGACCGCCCGCCCGACCCGACCCGACGCGACCCGTCCGTTAGGTCATTCGCGCGTCAATTCGGTCACGCACCGCGCTTAATGTCCCGCCCGCCCGACCCGATCCGCCTCGCTCAGGCCCGCCCGCCCGCCCCAACCGGACCCGCCTGTTAAGGGCCCCCCCGCCCGACCCGACCCGACCCGCGCGCTAGGGTTCTCGCGAGCGAACTCGACCAGGCGCCACGCTGTAATACCCCGCCCACCCGACCCGACCCGCCCGTTAGGGTCCGCCCGCCGCGACCCGAGTTCGCGGCGTTGAACTCGATCGCGCACCGCATTTGAATGCCCCGCCCCGACCCGACCCGCCCGGCCCGGCCCGCCCGTTAGGGCCCGCCCCCGCCCGACCCGACCCGACCCGCCCGTTGGGGCCCGCCCGACCGACTCGACCCGACCCGCCCGTTAGGGCATTCGCACGAGATTCGATAGCGCCCCACCCGCCCGACCCGACCCGCCCGTTAGGGCCCGCCCGACCGACCCGACCCGATCCGCCGACCCGACCCGACCCGCCCGCTAGGGTGCTCGCGCGCGAGTTCGATCATGCACACACATTTTCACGCCCGCTCGCCCGACCCGACCCGCCCGCCAGGGTCCGCCCGCCCGACCCGACCCGCTTCTTCGGGACCCCCCCCGCCCGA
Source organism: Prorocentrum cordatum (assembly GCA_963575745.1). Classification (NCBI taxonomy): domain Eukaryota; class Dinophyceae; order Prorocentrales; family Prorocentraceae; genus Prorocentrum; species Prorocentrum cordatum. The sequence goes on along the minus strand of CAUYUJ010019030.1, from coordinate 34,361 downwards.
CCCGACCCGACCCCGCCCGCCTGTCAGGGCACTCGCGCGTCAATTCGATCATGCACCACCTTGCAACGCCCCGCCCGCCCGGCTCGACCCGCCCGCCCGCGCCCGCCCGACCCGACTCGACCCGACCCGCCCGTTAGAGCCGTCGCGCGTGAATTCGATCGCGCACCGCACTTTAAAGCCCCGTCTAGAGCCCGCCCGCCCGACCCGACCCGACCTGCCCGTCGCCGGCGACGTCGTCTTCTTCTTCGTCCTGTTGTGTCCGCTCTCGTTCCTGGCGCCTCTGTCTCCGCTCTCGTGCTCGCATTCGTTCTCGCGTTCGTTTCGCCTCCATTTCCACCTCGCTGTCGCATGTGGTCTCTTCTTCGTTTCGCTCTCGTTCGCGTCCCCTTTTTTCCCCCACTTCCGAATTGGGGTTCTTGTTTTCTCCGGACACCCCGCGCAGACCTCAACCGCGCCCCCTCTCCTCCTCCGCATCGCTCACCCCCACTCACTCCTTCATTCATCATCATTGCCATCTTCATCAACCACGCACTCACAAACTTTCATGATCACCATCATCATCACACTCACACGCTGAATCCCTATCCATTATCACCACTCATCCACTCATGACCATCATCATCAGCATAGCCATTTTGTCAGGCTTGCCAACGTGCGTGGCTTTTGGCAGGCGGCGCCCTGCTTTCTCTCTCTTCTCCTCCTGCGGCCCCCCCATGGTCGTCGCCGAGCGGCTCGGCACTGTCGCAGGACACGTTCGCGCTGGGCGGGCGGTTGCGTTGTCGGTCGAGGCGCAGCCTGGCGATGGTTTTAAGTTCAAGATTGTGGTCCAGGCTGCCCCTGGTATCATTGGCCCCTCGGCCCATGGCCACATCTTGCAACGGCTGCGCGCCGTCCAGGAGCTTGCCAATAACGTGATCACGGTCGACCGCGGGCACGTGTTCAGCAATGGCATCTGTGAGGTCTTGCGATGGCTTCGCCCCCGGCCTGGTGGCGTTGGTGACGCCGCTCCTCGGCCTGATGACGTTGGCGACGGCGAAGATGATGACCGCGGCGGCAGCCCTAGACGGCGACGGCACCGACATGGCGAGCCTGATGATCGCGACCCATGGCGGGAGGATGGCTCTGACCCGTGGAGCGTCGGCGGCCTTCCTCGCGGCGGTGGCGGGAGTCTTTTCCGCAAGTTTCCTCGACGCCATGCTGATCAATCTGGTGGCCCTGCTCCTGCCGACCTTCCAGTGGCGCCGCCTTTCCCATTCAACTCTGAGGCTCCCGCTTTTTATCCTGCTCAGGCTGGTGGCGCGGTTCCTCTTGCTGGAGCTTGCTCTGCTGGCCTTCCTGATGCCCACGTTCGTTTTGATAGCGCTACGATCCTCCTCTGCGAGCGGGCCGGCGAAGAAGCTGTGCATGCAGAAGCTGCTCATGCAGAAGCTGTTCACGCAGAAGCTGTTCGCGCCGAAGCAGAAAGCTGTTCATGCAGAGGCTGCTCATGCAGAAGCCGTTCATGCAGAAGCTGTTCAGGATGCAGGCGTACCTCCTGTGTCTCTTCTTGTGCTCCTCCAAATCATGCTCGACAGGCGCCTGGAGGAGTTTGTGGAGTCTATTGGCGTGTACCGTGGTGACCCGCGAGTGCCGCGCCCTCCTGGTGGCGGTGCTGCCCCTGCGCGTTCTTCGGATGACGTTCCGCCTCGCGGGCCTGCCCGCGACGGTCCTGATGGCCCTGCAGGTGCGGCTGCTTCCATTCCGACAAATGCCGTGGCTCTCCCAGGTGGTGGCCCGGATATTCCAGCCTCTTCGCTCACGCCGCGTGGGCATAGACGAGCTTCGGCCTCTGAACTGGCTCGGCTTCAACACTTTCGGAGGGAAGTAATTGGTATTTGTCATGAGGAGGCAGCATTTTATCGTACTCTTCCCCGCTCTGAGAACGGCTCTGGGCCTCCGTCGCGTGCTCGTCCTTTACCAAGAGATATGCTCTATTGGGATCTACGGCTTCATGTCGGGGGAGTGGCTTCGGTGGTCTGGCCCTGATTAGGGTCGGCACGGCCAGGTGGGTGCCTTGCGCGGGCGCCCCTGGTGATGCTACATACCCCATAGTGCGGGACACAGGGGAGGGTGACTTGGTGGTTTGGCCCTTTTTTGGGTCGGCGCGGCCAGGTGGGCGCCCCGTGCGGGCGCCTCTGGTGACGCCCCAAAACCTGGCGGCTCAAGAGGACGAAGCTCGCTGCAAGCCCTGGGGGTGACAAGGCAAAATCATCATCATCATTTACTCATCACTTCGTTATCACTCACTTCCCATCTTGACGATGGAAGATGTCTCAAGCGGGGGCCTCGTCTGTGAGTGAATAGTGAGGACGTCTCAGGCGGCGGCCCCCTCCCTATGGGCCCCGCAGATCATGTGGGCCCCACAGATCATGTGACTAATCCGAGGCGGGTCATGCAGAACTTGTAGCTGTCGTCACTTTTGACTTCCTCTGGCTCGAGTATAGGGGAAGTCTCAGGCGGGAGCCTGGTCTGTGAGTGAATTGCGAGGAAGTCTCAGGCGGGAGCCCCCTCTCTATGGGGCCTGCATTTCAAGTTGGCAATCCGAGCGGGCCATCAGAAACTTGTAACTGTCGTCACGTTTGACCTCCTCTGGCTCGAGTGTGGAGGAAGTCTCGGGCGGGGGCCTCGTCTGTGAGTGAATTGCGAGGAAGTCTCAGGCGGGGGCCCTCTCCGTATGTGGCCAGCATTTCACGTTGGTTACCCGAGCGAGTCATCGGAAACATGTAACGGTCGTCACTTTTGGGCTCCTCAGGCCTGAGCATGGAGGAAGTTTCAGGCGGGGGCCACGTCTGTGAGTGAATTGCAAGGAAGTTTCAGGCGGGAGCCCCGTCCCGATGGGGCCCGCACTTCACGTTGGTAGCCCGAGGGGGTCATCGGAAACTTTTAACTGTCGTCACTTTGGGGCTCCTCAGGCTTGATCATGGAGGAAGTCTCAGGAGGGGGCCTCGTCTGTGAGTGAATTGCAAGGAAATCCTCGGCGGCGGCCCTTTCCTTATGGGGCTCGCATTTCGTGTTGGTAATCCGCGCGGGTCATCGGGCACCTGCAACTGTCGTCACTTTCGGGCTCCTCAGGCTTGATTATGGAGGATGTCTCAGGCGGGAGCTTGGTCTGTGCGCGAAGCGCGAGGAAGTCTCAGGCGAGGGCCCCCTCCCTATGAGGCCCGCGCTTCATTTTGGCAATCCGGACGGGTCATCAAGAACTTGTAATTGTCGTCTTTTTGGGGCTCCTCAGGCTCGAGTGCAGAGGAAGTCTCAGGCGGGGGCCTCGTCTGTGAGTGAATTGCGGGGAAGTCTCAGGCGGGACCTCCTCCCTATAGGGCCCGCGTTTCATGTTGGTAATCCGAGCGGGTCATCGGATAGCTGTAATTTTCATTATTTTTTGGTATTCAGTATTGAATTTGGAGGAACTATCAAGCGGGGGCGTCGATGTGAGTGACTGGCGAGGAAATCTCAGTCGGGGGCTTCTCCCTATGGGCCCCGCACCTCATGTTCGAATCCGAGACGGGTCATCGGCATTCTGTAACTATAGTCGCTTTGGGGCTTTTCAGGCTAAAATCCGGAAGACGTCTGAATCGGGAGCCTCGTCTGTGAGTGAATCGCGAGGAAGTCTCAGGCGGGGGGCCCCTCCCCATGGGGCCCGCACTTTACGTTCGAATCCGAGGCGGGTCATCCGAGCGAGCCTTTTGGGCTCCTCAGCTCCTGCGGCTTGAATACGGGGGAAGTGTTAGGCGGGAGTGTTGTCTGTGAGCGAACTGCGGGTAGCCTCGTCTGAGCTGGTCGTCAGCAAATTTGCCGTTGTCATGGGCCTGCGTGCCCGAAAGGGTGATTGAGGAGCTGACGACGACGACGACGACGACGACGACGACGACGACGACGACGACGACGAGGCAGCGGCCGGGCGCAGGGGTAGCCCCTTGTGTCCGTGCGGGGGGTGGTAGCCCATCCTCGGCCGAATCGGGGGCAGGGGTGGCCCCTTTGTCTCCGGGCCGCCGGCCCCCTGCGTCTTCGAGCTGAAGGGCGCGAAGCGCTTCGAGCCCTGGGACCCTCTAGTCGCGCTCTTGGGCTGCATGCGCGAGGGCATGCGCTTCCCGCCAGAGGTCCGGTTTGCTTGGGAGAAGACGTTGGCCTCGGACAACCGCGGCGCCCTGGGCCCTCGGCACCGGCACGAGAAATTTCGGCTCGGCTTCGGTATGGGCATCTACTGGGAGACTCTCGCGAGGTGGATCAACGCGCGTGCTCGTCGTGACGCGCGGCGCCTGGGCGTGCCCCTTGTTGTCCAGCAGGCCGTAGACGAGCGCGGCGCGATTCAAGGCGACCCAGACGCAGGCCGCCGCCTCCTGAACGTCCCGAACACGCGCAAGACGGGGGGCGTCCACGGCGTCTTGCCGGCACACGTCGGCATGGAGGTTTTGTTCACGGCCGCGCAGGAGGAGTTGAAGAGGAACCTGGGGCTCGTGCAGGAGCAGCGGGCCACCGTCGCGTCCTTCGAGTTTCACGCAGACGACGAGCGAGATTACGAGGAGCGCGCGCCGGGCCAGCTTTTTCGCCCCCGCCACCTACCGCAGGGAATCTGGATGCAGGTCCACGGCTTCAAGGAGTCCCCGATCTACAAGGAGGTCGCCGAGGTTCCGCTGCAGAGCGCCGAGGGCGCCGACGACGACGGCGCGGCCGAGGCGCGGGCGAGGGGCGCGCTCACGTCCAGGCCCAGCGAGCAGGAGCTCACGTGGCAGAGCTCGGGGCCGCACGTTGTGCGGCGCTCGGGGTTCACCCTGGCGCGCGTCCTACCTGACCTCCACGCTGTCGCAGGGTCAGACGATGCGCAAGGGCGTCACCGCCGACTGCCCCAGGGATGAGGACGCTGGTCGCACGGCCACGTCGGACGGGCAGTGGCGTCTGCACCTTTACGTCATGTTCCTCCGCGCCACGCGCGCGCGGAACATGCTGATCCGCGGCCGCCCGCGCGAGACTTCCTGGAGCGCGGGCCACCGGCGCCCCTGCGGAAGGCGCTCGAGGAATTCGACAAGAGAGCAGTGGACCCGAGGGCTGAGGCGGAGCAGCTCGCGGCAGGGCTGGGCTTCGTGCTGCCTCCCGCCTGAGCGCGGCCGCGATTAGCTCGGTGCCTGCGGGGTTGCCCCAACGGCTTGCTCTCGCGCCCCAGCAGCTCGCGGGGTTGTCCCGACGTCCTGGCCCGATGGGTTGCCCCGACGGCTTCGCGATTTAGCCGTCGGCAAACGCGCGCGCGATTGCCCGGGCGGCGAGGGCTCCGAGGGACATCGATTTGATTGCGCCGACCGGGGGGGGGGGGGGGGGGAGGCGCACGGTGAGAAGATGCGAGCGGGGGGTGAGAGGGGGGGGGGGGGGGGGGGGGGGGGGCAGGGGGGGGGGCATGGGGGAGGGCGATGATGAGGAGATGGGGAGGTGGAGGAGGAGGAAGAGTAGGGGGGGATTATTTGAGGGATGAGGAGAGGGCAGAGCAGAGGGCGTGAGGAGAGTGTCCGCCAGGGAGAGAAGGACAGGGCCAAGGGGAAGCTAAACAGATTCTCGTGCGGGGTCCTACCGTCGGAGTAATCGTTATCGCCTTCCTTTCGATTTCGTTCCGCTGCCGTTTCTGACAGCATTCTCGATTTCGTTTTCCCTTTCGCTTCCCGGGGCGCGCGGAACGTGGCAGACTACGCAGGAGCACGGCTGAACACGCAGGCGCACGGCAGACCAAACATATTCGCGGCCGACCAAGCAGAAACACGGCTGACGATGCAGGGGCGCGGCGGAGCAGGCGGGAACACGGCTGATCACGAAGGAACAGGGCAGAACACAAAGCACCACGGCAGAGCACAGAGGACCACCGCAGACCACGCAGCAGCACGGCAGAGCATGCGTGAGCCTGGCAGACTGCCGGGAGCATGGCTGACCAAATTAACCGGGCCTTCCCAAACCAAACGGGCCTTCCCGAACCACCCGGGTCTTCCCAAACCACAACGGCTGGGTCTTCCCAAACCTACCGGGTCTTCCCAAGCTTAATGGACCCTCCCAAACCACCCGGGTCTTCCCAAACCACAGCGGCCGGGTGTTCCGCAGGCCTTCCCAAAACCACCCGGGTCTTCCCAAACCGCAACGGCCGTGTCTTCCCAAACCAACCGGGTCTTCCCAAACCACAACGGCCGGGTCTTCCCAAACACCATGTTTTCCCAAACCAACCTGGTCTTCCCAAACCTAAGCCCGGGTCTTCCCAAACCGAAGCTTTGGGTCTTCCCATACCAACCAGGTGTCTTCCCAAACCACGAGAGCACGCCGGGCTTTCCCAAACCACCACGGGTCTTCCCAAATCAAAGGTTTTTCCCAAACCACACCGGCCGGGTCTTCCCAAACCAACCAGGTCTTCCCAAACCACACCGACCGGGTCTTCCCAAACCAACCGGGCCTTCCCAGACCAACCAGATCATCCCAAACCAACCGCGTCTTCCCAAACCAACCGCGTCTTCCCGAACCACGAGGCCCAGCTCTTCCCAAACCAACCGGGTCTTCCCGAACCAACCGGGCCTTCCCAAACCAAACCGGGTCTTCCCAAACCAAGACCCGTTCGGTTTGGGAAAGACGTTCCTCCGCCTCTGGGCGTCATCCATGGGTAACGTCAGGTGGGCGTATAAGTAGGCTCGGGGGGATGCTTTTGTGGGTCCTCGGCGCTTTCCAGCCTCGGGATGCGTACCAGCAGCTGCGCCTAGCCGAGAGGCGTCCGAGGGTGCCCGGATGGTACCCGACGGCCGCCGGAGACCCGCGAGCCAGGCGACGAAGACACGCTTGGGGGGATAGGCTCAGGGGGGGGGATGCATCGACCTTCAGTCGCCCATTCCACGCCGACGGGATCCTGGGGTTTCGCTATCGGGGCCTAGGGCGGATCTCTCCGCGATGTGTCGCCGAGTCCAGGTCGATGTTATCCCCCTAACTAAGGTGAGCCAGGCCCCCACCCTCGTTGCCCCTCAGCCCAGGAACGCGGAGCCTCGCTGTCGGGGCCTACAGTGCGGATCTCTCCACGATGCGTCGCCGAGTCCAGGTCGATGTCATCGCCCAGAGCCCCCACTCTCGCTGCCCTTCAGCCCAGGGCTTTTTCCACGGGACCAAGCGTTCCATCCCGAGTCGTCTCTACGGCGGCCCCAGGGGGCCCGCTGTCGGGCCCTGCAGGGGGCCCCGAGAGCAGCGGGGGACTTCCGCGGGCCCTTGACGTTCCCCGCGAGCGCGGGAGGGTCGCACGCCGGCCAGCGTCTCGAGGCGGCCCACGAGCGTGGGCGACGCAGCCGCTCCACGAGGCTGCCGCGCACCTAATTACACCAGGCAGCGCCGCCCCGCACGTCCAGAGCCTCCGAGGCCCGACCCTGCGGGGGGCCTCCACGCCGGCCGGAGGCCGTCGCGGGCCACCCGCGGGGGCTCGACTAGACGTGAGAGTGACCTTTCGCCGGAGTGACCTTTGGTGCGGGCACGGATGGGTACCCAGATGGCCGAAAACGAAGCAGTGGCAGCTGCTTGCGCACCGAGGTTTGATCCCCCCGCGGCCCCCCAAAAGTCGCGCACCAAAGGTCACTCTTACCCGAGGGGGCGCAGGGGCAGGCGCGCGGCGCGCGCTCCGCGGGGCGCCGTCGCGCGAGGCTGCGGGTGCACCCGCAGGGGCGGCCGCTCGGGCGCCCCGGGGCCCCTCGGAGAGGGGGCGGCGCGAGGGCGCGAAGGGAGTCCCGCGCGCGTCGCGGCCTGGCCAGAGCATCCGGGGGACACAGAAAACGAAGTTTGAGATAAGTCTAAGAATCTATGTTAAGTTCAATCTAAGTTGAGTTCAACCCAGCAGAAATCTAAGGCAACGGAGTTCAAGCTAAGTTATGTTCAACAGATCAGAACACTTTGAGTACATTGTAAGTACAGCCTGAGTGCATAAGATGTGCTCAACATGTACTTGAAGTCGTCCGATCTGTTGAACACAGCTTAGTTTGAGTTTAATTCTTCACGCTTCGCGTATCCCCACCAGCGCATCTCAAAACAGCAACTCTTGCGAAGCATGCCGACAGTCGTGTTTTTCAGGCGTGTTTCCGCCTGCCCCCGCATATCTCCCCTGTTCCTCCTTCCTCCCGCCTCCTTGTACATCCTCCTTGTGGTGGGAGCGGGAGAATGACGAGGCGGAGGAGGAGGGAGAGAAAGCGCTCCTCGTGGTTTGAGTCGTTTAGGGTTTCTCGTCCTGGTGTGAGTCGTTCGGGCCCTTCTTCCTGGTGTGAGTCGTTCGGGCTCTTCGTGGTGTGAGTCGTTCGGGCCCCTCCTCCTGGTATGAGTGGTTCGGGCTCCTCGTGGTGTGAGTCGTTCGGGGCCCTCGTCGTGGTGTGAGTCGTTCGGGCCCCTCGTTGTGTGAGTCGTTCGGGCGCTTCGTCCTGGTGTGAGTCGTTCGGGCCCCTCCTTCTGGTGTGAGTCGTTCGGGCTCTTGGTGGTGTGAGTCGTTCGGGCCTCTTGGAGACCTTTTGGGGCCTCTTGGGGGCCTCTTGGCGGCCCCAGGGGCTCCGAGAAGCGTCTTGGGTGCCTTGGGGGAGCCTCTTCGGGCCTCTTGGGAGCCTCTTGGAGGCCGTTTGGGGCGTCTTGGGGGCCTCTTGGCGGCCCCAGGGGCTTCCAGGAGCGTCTTGGGTGCCTCGGGGGAGCCTCTTGGGGCCTTTTTGGGGGCCTCTTCTCTTGGGGGCCTCTTGGAGGCCTCTTGGGGCCTCTTGGGGCTCTTTGGGAGGGGTCTGGGAGGTATCTTGGGGCCATCTTTCGGCCGATCGATCAAAGATGGGGGAGGGTTTTTTCTCCGGCCCCCCGTCGGGGCCAGAATCCTCGTGAGGGGTGTCGTTTTTTAGCCCTCCCAGGAGTCGAAAAAGACCCCTCCAACGACCCGCGGAACCCCCCTCTCCAGGTCAAGGGGGAGGGGGTAGGGGGAGGGGTAAACCCCTCCCCGAAGGGGAAGAAGGGGGGTTGAGAACAGAGCGGGCTCTCTGAACCACTCACGCCCAAAGGGCTGGTGGGACTTCACTCGATTTCTGACGGGCTGAACTGAACTTCGAATGAACTTCATATTGATTCCTGGACTTTTCTTAAACTTAGTTTCGTGCGGCTGCCGCGCGCACTCTTTTCACCCACCTTTTCGAGGCCAAATTACAAATATGCGGCCCATATCGGTCACTCGAGAGAGCGCTTTGGGGGGCCCCTCGGAGAGGGGGCGGCGCGAGGGCGCGAAGGGAGTCCCGCGCGCGCGGGGCCGGCGCCAGCAGGGGGCCCCAGGGTGCCTCACGGCCGCTCGGCGGGGGGCGGCGAGAGCCGCGCCTCGCGCATCGCGGGGCGCGGGCACGCGCAGTTGGTGCCTCCAGGCCTCCAGGCCCCGTGGGCCGCCCCTCTCCCCGCCTGTCGCTCCGGCTCGAGCCGCGGCCCCCCCGGGAGCCCCGAGCGCTCCCAGGAGCCCGCGCGCGCCCCCCTCCGCGGGCCCTCGGGCCTCCCGACCGCGCCCCCGAATGGTCGCCGCGGGATACGTTCACACGGCGCTGCTCAGGAGCGACGGCACGGCCGTGGCCTTCGGCGCGAATTACGACGGCCAGTGCAACGTGCCGGCGCTGGACGGTGGCCTGAGCTACACGCAGGTCGCCGCGGGAAACTATCACACCGCGCTACTCAGGAGCGACGGCACGGCCGTGGCCTTCGGCGCGAATGGCTCGGGCCAGTGCAACGTGCCGGCGCTGGACGGTGGCCTGAGCTACACGCAGGTCGCCGCGGGAGGATATCACACGGCGCTGCTCAGGAGCGACGGCACGGCCGTGGCTTTCGGCGGGAATCGCGCCGGCCAGTGCAACGTGCCGGCGCTGGACGTGGGCCTGAGCTACACGCAGGTCGCCGGGGGATTCGAACACACGGCGCTGCTCAGGAGCGACGGCACGGCCGTGGCCTTCGGCGGGAATAACTTCGGCCAGTTCAACGTGGCGGCGCTGGACGGTGGCCTGAGCTACACGCAGGTCGCCGCGGGAGGATATCACACGGCGCTGCTCAAGAGCGACGGCACGGCCGTGGCCTCCGGCTTGAATCACTCCGGCCAGTGCAGCGTGCCGGCGCTGGACGGTGGCCTGAGCTACACGCAGGTCGCCGCGGGATACGCACACACGGCGCTGCTCAGGAGCGACGGCACGGTCGTGGCTTTCGGCCGGAATGACGCCGGCCAGTGCAACGTGCCGGCGCTGGACGTGGGCCTGAGCTACACGCAGGTCGCCGGGGGATTCGGCCACACGGCGCTGTGCAGGAGCGACGGCACGGTCGTGGCTTTCGGCCGGAATGACGCCGGCCAGTGCAACGTGCCGGCGCTGGACGGTGGCCTGACGTACACCGCGCGCCTGCTCGTCGGCGCGACGCTGCTCCTGCAGGCGTCGTTCGACGGTGGCGCGGTGCTTGGCATGAAGGGAACGGGTCCCGAGGGGAACTGGCCCTGGACCCCGGGGCCCAGGCCGTCCCCCGGTGGAGCAGACTTTCATCCTGAGCCGTTTTCTGACAGCCCTGGGGCGCGCGGGGGGCCTGGGGAGGCGAAAGTCACAGCGGAAAGCTGGAGGATCCGTTCCCTTCCTGGCGAGGTGCGCTTCCTGACCCTGGGCGGGGTGGAGCGCTGCAGGGTGCGGGCGGCGCCCGGCGCGCCGCTCGCCGGCGTGCGCGACTGGCTGGCGGGCGAGCTGGGCGCGGGCAGGCTGGGCCCCGGGCTCGGCCGCGCCGACGCGGCCCTGCCAGGCGGACGGCTCCTGAGCGGGGCCTCGGCGGGCGAGACCGTCGCGGACGCCTTCGCGTTGTAGACATCGGGTCGCCGCCGTGCTTCGTCTTGGGCCCCAGGGCGTCATCCAGGGGTAACATCAGGTGGGGGTATAAGTAGGCTCGAGGGGGGGATGCTATTGTTTGTCCTCGGCACTTTCCTGCCTCGGGATGCGTACCAGCAGCTGCGCCTAGCCGAGAGGCGTCCGACGGTGCCCGGATGGTACCCGACGGCCGCTGGAGACCCGCGAGCCAGGCGACGAAGACACGCTTGGGGGGATAGGCTCAGGGGGGGGGATGCATCGACCTTCAGTCGCCCATTCCACGCCGACGGGATCCTGGGGTTTCGCTATCGGGGCCTAGGGCGGATCTCTCCGCGATGTGTCGCCGAGTCCAGGTCGATGTTATCCCCCTAACTAAGGTGAACCAGGCCCCCACCCTCGTTACCCCTCAGCCCAGGAACGCGGAGCCTCGCTGTCGGGGCCTATAGTGCGGATCTCTCCACGATGCGTCGCCGAGTCCAGGTCGATGTCATCGCCCAGAGCCCCCACTCTCGCTGCCCTTCAGCCCAGGGCTTTTTCCACGGGACCAAGCGTTCCATCCCGAGTCGTCTCTACGGCGGCCCCAGGGGGCCCGCTGTCGGGCCCTGCAGGGGGCCCCGAGAGCAGCGGGGGACTTCCGCGGGCCCTTGACGTTCCCCGCGAGCGCGGGAGGGTCGCACGCCGGCCAGCGTCTCGAGGCGGCCCACGAGCGTGGGCGACGCAGCCGCTCCACGAGGCTGCCGCGCACCTAATTACACCAGGCAGCGCCGCCCCGCACGTCCAGAGCCTCCGAGGCCCGACCCTGCGGGGGGCCTCCACGCCGGCCGGAGGCCGTCGCGGGCCACCCGCGGGGGCTCGACTAGACGTGAGAGTGACCTTTCGCCGGAGTGACCTTTGGTGCGGGCACGGATGGGTACCCAGATGGCCGAAAACGAAGCAGTGGCAGCTGCTTGCGCACCGAGGTTTGATCCCCCCGCGGCCCCCCAAAAGTCGCGCACCAAAGGTCACTCTTACCCGAGGGGGCGCAGGGGCAGGCGCGCGGCGCGCGCTCCGCGGGGCGCCGTCGCGCGAGGCTGCGGGTGCACCCGCAGGGGCGGCCGCTCGGGCGCCCCGGGGCCCCTCGGAGAGGGGGCGGCGCGAGGGCGCGAAGGGAGTCCCGCGCGCGTCGCGGCCTGGCCAGAGCATCCGGGGGACACAGAAAACGAAGTTTGAGATAAGTCTAAGAATCTATGTTAAGTTCAATCTAAGTTGAGTTCAACCCAGCAGAAATCTAAGGCAACGGAGTTCAAGCTAAGTTATGTTCAACAGATCAGAACACTTTGAGTACATTGTAAGTACAGCCTGAGTGCATAAGATGTGCTCAACATGTACTTGAAGTCGTCCGATCTGTTGAACACAGCTTAGTTTGAGTTTAATTCTTCACGCTTCGCGTATCCCCACCAGCGCATCTCAAAACAGCAACTCTTGCGAAGCATGCCGACAGTCGTGTTTTTCAGGCGTGTTTCCGCCTGCCCCCGCATATCTCCCCTGTTCCTCCTTCCTCCCGCCTCCTTGTACATCCTCCTTGTGGTGGGAGCGGGAGAATGACGAGGCGGAGGAGGAGGGAGAGAAAGCGCTCCTCGTGGTTTGAGTCGTTTAGGGTTTCTCGTCCTGGTGTGAGTCGTTCGGGCCCTTCTTCCTGGTGTGAGTCGTTCGGGCTCTTCGTGGTGTGAGTCGTTCGGGCCCCTCCTCCTGGTATGAGTGGTTCGGGCTCCTCGTGGTGTGAGTCGTTCGGGGCCCTCGTCGTGGTGTGAGTCGTTCGGGCCCCTCGTTGTGTGAGTCGTTCGGGCGCTTCGTCCTGGTGTGAGTCGTTCGGGCCCCTCCTTCTGGTGTGAGTCGTTCGGGCTCTTGGTGGTGTGAGTCGTTCGGGCCTCTTGGAGACCTTTTGGGGCCTCTTGGGGGCCTCTTGGCGGCCCCAGGGGCTCCGAGAAGCGTCTTGGGTGCCTTGGGGGAGCCTCTTCGGGCCTCTTGGGAGCCTCTTGGAGGCCGTTTGGGGCGTCTTGGGGGCCTCTTGGCGGCCCCAGGGGCTTCCAGGAGCGTCTTGGGTGCCTCGGGGGAGCCTCTTGGGGCCTTTTTGGGGGCCTCTTCTCTTGGGGGCCTCTTGGAGGCCTCTTGGGGCCTCTTGGGGCTCTTTGGGAGGGGTCTGGGAGGTATCTTGGGGCCATCTTTCGGCCGATCGATCAAAGATGGGGGAGGGTTTTTTCTCCGGCCCCCCGTCGGGGCCAGAATCCTCGTGAGGGGTGTCGTTTTTTAGCCCTCCCAGGAGTCGAAAAAGACCCCTCCAACGACCCGCGGAACCCCCCTCTCCAGGTCAAGGGGGAGGGGGTAGGGGGAGGGGTAAACCCCTCCCCGAAGGGGAAAAAGGGGGGTTGAGAACAGAGCGGGCTCTCTGAACCACTCACGCCCAAAGGGCTGGTGGGACTTCACTCGATTTCTGACGGGCTGAACTGAACTTCGAATGAACTTCATATTGATTCCTGGACTTTTCTTAAACTTAGTTTCGTGCGGCTGCCGCGCGCACTCTTTTCACCCACCTTTTCGAGGCCAAATTACAAATATGCGGCCCATATCGGTCACTCGAGAGAGCGCTTTGGGGGGCCCCTCGGAGAGGGGGCGGCGCGAGGGCGCGAAGGGAGTCCCGCGCGCGCGGGGCCGGCGCCAGCAGGGGGCCCCAGGGTGCCTCACGGCCGCTCGGCGGGGGGCGGCGAGAGCCGCGCCTCGCGCATCGCGGGGCGCGGGCACGCGCAGTTGGTGCCTCCAGGCCTCCAGGCCCCGTGGGCCGCCCCTCTCCCCGCCTGTCGCTCCGGCTCGAGCCGCGGCCCCCCCGGGAGCCCCGAGCGCTCCCAGGAGCCCGCGCGCGCCCCCCTCCGCGGGCCCTCGGGCCTCCCGACCGCGCCCCCGAATGGTCGCCGCGGGACGCGTTCACACGGCGCTGCTCAGGAGCGACGGCACGGCCGTGGCCTTCGGCGCGAATTACGACGGCCAGTGCAACGTGCCGGCGCTGGACGTGGGCCTGAGCTACACGCAGGTCGCCGCGGGAAACTATCACACCGCGCTACTCAGGAGCGACGGCACGGCCGTGGCCTTCGGCGCGAATGGCTCGGGCCAGTGCAACGTGCCGGCGCTGGACGGTGGCCTGAGCTACACGCAGGTCGCCGCGGGAGGATATCACACGGCGCTGCTCAGGAGCGACGGCACGGCCGTGGCATTCGGCGGGAATCGCGCCGGCCAGTGCAACGTGCCGGCGCTGGACGTGGGCCTGAGCTACACGCAGGTCGCCGGGGGATTCGAACACACGGCGCTGCTCAGGAGCGACGGCACGGCCGTGGCCTTCGGCGGGAATCGCGCCGGCCAGTGCAACGTGCCGGCGCTGGACGGTGGCCTGAGCTACACGCAGGTCGCCGCGGGAGGCGGCCACACGGCGCTGCTCAGGAGCGACGGCACGGCCGTGGCCTTCGGCGCGAATTACGACGGCCAGTGCAACGTGCCGGCGCTGGACGTGGGCCTGAGCTACACGCAGGTCGCCGCGGGAGGATATCACACGGCGCTGCTCAGGAGCGACGGCACGGCCGTGGCCTTCGGCTTGAATCACTCCGGCCAGTGCAACGTGCCGGCGCTGGACGGTGGCCTGACGTACACCGCGCGCCTGCTCGTCGGCGCGACGCTGCTCCTGCAGGCGTCGCTCGACGGTGGCGCGGTGCTTGGCATGAAGGGAACGGGTCCCGAGGGGAACTGGCCCTGGACCCCGGGGCCCAGGCCGTCCCCCGGTGGAGCAGACTTTCATCCTGAGCCGTTTTCTGACAGCCCTGGGGCGCGCGGGGGGCCTGGGGAGGCGAAAGTCACAGCGGAAAGCTGGAGGATCCGTTCCCTTCCTGGCGAGGTGCGCTTCCTGACCCTGGGCGGGGTGGAGCGCTGCCGGGTGCGGGCGGCGCCCGGCGCGCCGCTCGCCGGCGTGCGCGACTGGCTGGCGGGCGAGCTGGGCGCGGGCAGGCTGGGCCCCGGGCTCGGCCGCGCCGACGCGGCCCTGCCAGGCGGACGGCTCCTGAGCGGGGCCTCGGCGGGCGAGACCGTCGCGGACGCCTTCGCGTTGTAGACATCGGGTCGCCGCCGTGCTTCGTCTTGGGCCCCAGGGCGTCATCCAGGGGTAACATCAGGTGGGGGTATAAGTAGGCTCGAGGGGGGGATGCTATTGTTTGTCCTCGGCACTTTCCTGCCTCGGGATGCGTACCAGCAGCTGCGCCTAGCCGAGAGGCGTCCGACGGTGCCCGGATGGTACCCGACGGCCGCTGGAGACCCGCGAGCCAGGCGACGAAGACACGCTTGGGGGGATAGGCTCAGGGGGGGGGATGCATCGACCTTCAGTCGCCCATTCCACGCCGACGGGATCCTGGGGTTTCGCTATCGGGGCCTAGGGCGGATCTCTCCGCGATGTGTCGCCGAGTCCAGGTCGATGTTATCCCCCTAACTAAGGTGAACCAGGCCCCCACCCTCGTTACCCCTCAGCCCAGGAACGCGGAGCTTCGCTGTCGGGGCCTACAGTGCGGATCTCTCCACGATGCGTCGCCGAGTCCAGGTCGATGTCATCGCCCAGAGCCCCCACTCTCGCTGCCCTTCAGCCCAGGGCTTTTTCCACGGGACCAAGCGTTCCATCCCGAGTCGTCTCTACGGCGGCCCCAGGGGGCCCGCTGTCGGGCCCTGCAGGGGGCCCCGAGAGCAGCGGGGGACTTCCGCGGGCCCTTGACGTTCCCCGCGAGCGCGGGAGGGTCGCACGCCGGCCAGCGTCTCGAGGCGGCCCACGAGCGTGGGCGACGCAGCCGCTCCACGAGGCTGCCGCGCACCTAATTACACCAGGCAGCGCCGCCCCGCACGTCCAGAGCCTCCGAGGCCCGACCCTGCGGGGGGCCTCCACGCCGGCCGGAGGCCGTCGCGGGCCACCCGCGGGGGCTCGACTAGACGTGAGAGTGACCTTTCGCCGGAGTGACCTTTGGTGCGGGCACGGATGGGTACCCAGATGGCCGAAAACGAAGCAGTGGCAGCTGCTTGCGCACCGAGGTTTGATCCCCCCGCGGCCCCCCAAAAGTCGCGCACCAAAGGTCACTCTTACCCGAGGGGGCGCAGGGGCAGGCGCGCGGCGCGCGCTCCGCGGGGCGCCGTCGCGCGAGGCTGCGGGTGCACCCGCAGGGGCGGCCGCTCGGGCGCCCCGGGGCCCCTCGGAGAGGGGGCGGCGCGAGGGCGCGAAGGGAGTCCCGCGCGCGTCGCGGCCTGGCCAGAGCATCCGGGGGACACAGAAAACGAAGTTTGAGATAAGTCTAAGAATCTATGTTAAGTTCAATCTAAGTTGAGTTCAACCCAGCAGAAATCTAAGGCAACGGAGTTCAAGCTAAGTTATGTTCAACAGATCAGAACACTTTGAGTACATTGTAAGTACAGCCTGAGTGCATAAGATGTGCTCAACATGTACTTGAAGTCGTCCGATCTGTTGAACACAGCTTAGTTTGAGTTTAATTCTTCACTCGATTTCTGACGGGCTGAACTGAACTTCGAATGAACGTCATATTGATTCCTGACCTTATCTTAAACTTGGTTTCCTGCGGTTGCCGAGCGCACTCTTGTCACCCACCTTCCCGAGGCCAAACTACAAATATGCGGCCCATATCGGTCACTCGAGAGAGCGCTTTTTTGGGGGGCCTCTCGGAGCTTGGAGCCGTCTCGGGTTCATCTTGGTAACCCCAAAGCCGTGCCCTTTTCTGGGTGACCCCCTGGGCCCTCCTGGAGCTTTCCTGGGGCCCTCCTGGGGCCGTCTTGGGACCTCGAGGAGCTCAGAAGGATAACCCTAAAACCGGTCCCTTTGTAAGGTGACCCCTGGGACCTCCAATGGCGTCTTGAGGACAGATTGTCGGGGCCCTCTTTTCGCTGTGTTGGGGCGTCTGGGTACCCTTTCGGGGTCCTCCTGAGGCCCTCAAGCGCGCAGCAGTTGCGCCCCGAGCACACGCTTAACATGGCTGGCGGAAGTGGCGCGAGCCACGACGGATAATGGGCAGGCGGAGGTGGCGGCAGCTTTGCGAATAGTCGAGGTCGGACGAGGAGTAGGAGGAAGAAAAGGAGGAGGAGGAGGAAAGAGGAGGAGGAGGAAAGAGGAGGAGTGAGGAGTGAGGAGTAAGGAGGGAGCAACGGGATGGACATGGGCAACCCCCTTGCTTGTTTCGGCAAGGATGGACAGTCATACGTAGCATGTCTTTTGTCAGCATCAGGCTGCGCCTGATTCAATGTGATGCCGTGCTCCCCAAGCAGAGGGGTTACGCAAAATCAAACGTAAACAAAACTCGAGTCGTAGCATACGTGCGCACGTCGCACAATATTTGGGGGTGGCTTATTAGGCCGCGACGGGCGATGACATTCGCGAAAAAGTGTGAGATTTGAGGCTCACGGTGCGCCCGCACGTCATGGGTGCGCTTCTGATTGCTAGAAGGACTGTTTATAGGGGCTTCTGAGGAGGGGGCATCGGACGGAGGGTGCATTGCAGCATCGTTGGTGCAACCCTGATGCGTTGCGATCATACGTATCCTACACAGGGCCTTGAGCGATTTGAAGCTGAACCACCCGTGTCTCTTTATCAGCGTACACCTCGTCTTGTTTCCTCTCCTTCCCCTCGTTGTCCCCGTTGTCCTTCTTCGCCGTCGTGTGTTGTTGTTTTTGTTCTTGTTGTCGTGTTGGTTTTGCTTTTGTGGTTTGATAGTAGTGCTGTGCTTGTTGCTTTTGGTTGTCGTTTTTGTTGTTGTATGTGGTTGTTTTTGTTGATGTTGTTGTTGTTGATGATGTTGATGTTGCTGTTGCTGTTGTTGTTTGTTTGTGTTTCTGTTTTTGTCGCGACGAGGTCGTTTGACTTGTTGTGTTTGTTATTGTTGTTGTGTTGTTTGTCGTGTGTTTTTTGCCAGTGACCAGGCCAAACGCCAAACGCGCCTGGTCCACACCTGCAAGAAACGCAGCACTATTCGAGCGTCAGCCCCCATCGATACTTTTCGGAGATTGCATTTGGCACATGATGCATGTTTGTTCCAGCCACAGACTTGCCAGCAACTTTTTTCATGTGTTTAGCGAATTCCTCTTTTGTGAACGTGGCACCCCGCCTGATACTCAAATATCACGCACGATAAGTCGTGTGCCACATCCAGTGCAGCTTTGGTGCTGGGTTGAATAGAAGCATATCCTGTCGCTGGCTTGCATTTGTGAGCCAGAAGTATGTTCTACAAAACTTATTAGTTTCTTCCACGCAAGCGGCGGCAATGTCGTCGGGCATGAATATGTCACTCTTGTAATCATCTATGCACAGCTGCGCCTGTGTCATGAAATCCAAGGCCTCCGGAACCTTATCGTAAAACCGCCCGACCTTTTTCCAGTTGCTGCCAGATGTGGTGCAAAAGTACAATCGCATGTGAGCAACCACAGTATGCTTCCAAGGCAATAGTGCAAAACCCCCAGATGCACAACTTGGAGCTCATCAGCCTCCAGGTTGTGGTTTGTTAAAAACGGAAGCTCCGTGAACAGTGTGTGAAGTGGTTGCTTTCCAATTCGCCACTGCGTTGGCGTGACCAATCTGGTTTTTTGCTCCGCACCCTCCGATAAACCAGTCGGCCACATTGCCTTCGGCAGCCGCGTGTCGCACGGAAAAAGTTCACATGGGTCTGTTGTATTGTAGCTTTTGAGGCCTAGGCCTTTGAAGAGCCAGTCGAGGTCCCTCTTGACAGACCAAATCACAGCACTGAAATCGTCGGTGTCCGAACATAGGGGCTCCCCAGCAACCACAGCTTCGCTGGAGAACGGGTCCCACCCTTGATCGTTCCAATCCGTCCGAGGACATCGCCCTTCGTACAACGCTTTCAAAGACCAGCAAACGTTCTTCAATACAGTAGCAGATGTATTTTCAAGCCCTGGAATACCACTGACCTTATTGTTTTCGAACATCGAGAACATCAACACCTTCACTCGCATGGTCGGCCTGTGGGCCAACAGCGATTGTATCGATACGCGTTCCAAGCTCTCCGCACCAAGCTTGCCCACTCGAACCACTCGAACAGCGTCGCCGTGAAGGCTCAGCGGTATGCACCGCCTGGTCCAGTCCCGCCGATGACACATGGGGTGGTTCTGTACCCGCGGGCCCCGCCGACGAACTACTTCAGCCCACAGGAATTGCAACAGATCCTGCGAGCCACCCCCTAGGAGTTGTTCGTCGAATCGCTGTGGGTCGTACCTGAACATGCGCGAAAAAGTTGCATGAGGGTCCAGGATGCCCGCGCCAACTGTCTGAATCGAAGCGTGGGTCACTCTAATTTTGCGGACCTTCACGCGCGCTTGGAATCGTCGGGGAGGGGGGCACGAAGGTTCACCGATCCATCTTCTGAGTTCTGATGACACGTTGCCGGCGCGTCGACCCGCGCTCCCAGGGAGGCGACGTGTCTGATTGAAGATGGCATGTTGTCCGTCGTGTCGCCCATTGTCTATCAATGCGTTTCATGTCACCGTATGCCGCTGCTGTCTCTGCCTGCGTTTCAATTGCGCCCATGTGCCCCCGGCCCCATTTCCGAACCATCCTTGTGGCCAAGGGCGCGTCGAACCGAGCGTCCCTGGAATCGGCGTGGCTTGTTGCATCATGGCCTTAGGGATATGCCGACAACTCTTCGAGTTTACGTTTCTTCTGCTGCCTGTCAGGCACGTGAACGAATATGCATAGAAGTGCGAAACAAAGCGCGTGACCGCGCGAAGGCTGGATTTGGGCCAATATGGTTACGGAGGAGGATCGGATTGGCGCGGCGTGGAGTGGAGTGGGCGCCCCCAAAGGGGCCCCGAATCTAAAGGGGCCCCTCACGCAACCCTGAATCTGCCCGAACATCTTCCCGAATGGCCTCACGACTTCACTGTAATATTCCAGGCCATCACGGAGTTGAGGAGAACATGCGCGAGTTCACACGAATTGTCTTCACTGTTCCACCGAGACGTGCACCCCGCGAGGCCTCTGAGAGGGCGCCAACAGTTCAGCGCGACGCCCCCGCAAGAAGGAACTTGGATAGGAATGGTTCCTGGGGCGTTCTCGCCGCCGCGGCTGGATTTGCCATTGCATGGGTGGTCCAGCGCGTCCCTGGACACGCCTTAATGCCATGCATCTATACGCACGTGCGAATTGCATGTTGCACGCGCTCTGCGCTCAACTATAATATGTATTTGCTCGGGTTTTCTGCATCGTCCTGCGCAGGTTTGAGCGCGCATTGACTGTGCATGCGTCTCAATCGCGGCTGCCCAGAGAACTGTCGACGACGATTGGGAAATTGCTGTATCCCTTCGAAACAAACGACGTTCCCCGCTTTGGAAACGACGGGGATATTCAAGACCCCCTCTCTGTTTCAAAAGTGATACTGTCGTTTTCGTGATGGGAAACAAGGCAACGTTCCGATCGTGGCCATAGCTGACCACGGATGTGGTCAAGTGCTTGCACGACGCGTGCCATGCATGTTTTTTTTTCGTTTCGGATGTTGCTGTTGAGCATGTTTGTTTCACCATATGTTTTTTGTCTACACAAAATCCAGAACCTCGTTGCGCTGGTGTATTCCCGATTTGGAGAATTATATGGCGTTGTAGATGTGTTATGGATCTGCTGTATATAATGCACTCTACAACATATATATAACTGATATGTTGTAGATCTGTTGCAGGTTTCAAAATCTACAACGTATATACACCACATCCACAGCGCTCCATATTCGCCAGTATCGCACATCTACCAGGTCAGATAGTTGTTGGAATTGTTGCTGCAAATACAAGAGGCGGTGGTGTACCAACAAACACACAGGCACACGCAATTCTGGATACAAAAAGATGCATGACGCATCGCGCAATGACATTATCACATCAGCCATAATGGAAACAGGCCCCTTAAACGGAACAACTGCATCAGGGCCACTTATGTCACGTGGGTGCGTTGTACAACAGTGAGCAAGCGTGCACATAACTGGGTTACTAGTTTGTTGTGTTGGATTGTGAGTAACATAGAATTTGTTCGGGCGGGCTCGTCCGCGTTCAATCAGAGATCAGTCTAACTCAAGCGGCGACCGCCGCCCGCAACCCCATGAGAGCCGCGCCGACACCTGCGGCCCCCGCCCCCCTCTTTCGCAAGTCCAGCTGCGAGAGGCAGCCCTTGTGCTGAAGAGCCGATGACTTGGAGCATTGCGTTTTCTGAATGTGTTCGACCAGGGCCTCCATGTGCTTCTCGGCGTTGGGCCCGTAAACCGATCGTTTTATCGTGGTCGCGTGGGCCCGCTTCTGGCTCGCCCCCCCCCCCCGCGGCCGCTGCCTCGGCGCGGCCGCCCTTCCCCTGCGGGGGGCCAACCAAGGAAATTAGAAATGGCGGGGGAGGGGGGGCAGGACATCGGGCGCCAGAATCCACGTCAGAGGGCGCCATCCCCCCCAACCCCCCTGCGGCCCTTAGGGGGGAATGGGGGTCGGAGAAGGGGGGCGGGAAGGAAGGGGGGGGAAGGGGGATGCAGGAGGGGCGGTGCATGCATCGATTTCAACCTGAGCTCCTCAGTCTTCGCCAACTTAGGGTTGGTGAGCGCCTTGGCGGCCTTGCCGCGCTGGGGGGCGGTTTGCTTCGGGGGAGTCTGCAGCTTCTGGGTTTGGGCTCATCCTGGGGGGCCCGCTGCGCCTGCTTCCCCGTTGTGCTGGCGCTTGGCCTGGGAATTACCGCGCTGCTTAGCCCTAGATTTTTCGCGAGCTGCTAAGACTGTTTTCCGACGCCTCTGCGCGCGAGGATCTGGCGGATCCTCTGACGCCTCCTCTGACGCCTCCTCGAGCCTGGGAGAAGTGGGAGCCTTGGCGCGAGGAGCTCCTTCCTCGCCATCGCCCATGCCATGCTCGGCGACGGCGCCCAGGCTCATCGCGCTCATCGCGGCCGCAGCAGCGGGGGACGGCGCCGGCGACTTGCGTCGAGGCGCAGCGGGCGCCGAGCCCCGCGGTGACATCATCGGGGAACCGTCCGAACCGAACGCGCCCTGGCTCTGCCCGTCCTCGCGGTAGACGATGCTAGAAGGTATGGGCATCCCGCTCTGCGCATCATTCATGCCAGCCTCCAGCGAATCGACGAGGGCAAAATCCGAACGGATCATGTCCAGGAGCCCGCTCTTGCGATGGAAGGTCGCGGCGGGCTTGGCTTGGGGCGCGATCGGGGCCTTCGGTTGCGACGCCGCCGCATCGCCACCGACCTCGGGCGGCTGCCCTCTGTCAAGCTCCACCTTCCTGACGAGGGAGTCGATGGCGATCCGATCTGAGGCCCCGCGCTGTCGCTGGAATGCCGCCGACTTGCGGCTCCGAGCCTTCCCGGTGGTCGTGTCTTCGTCGAGCTTGATCTGTCGGACCATCGCAACGCATTCTCGCACGTGGTCGGTAATATTAGCGGCAAGGAGGTCGTCGCTTTTCGGCATGGTTTCTTTGACTGAGGCTTGGAACAGAGTGGTTTACAGAGCGCACTTTTTGATGCCGCGAGCCACCAGGAGTTCCAATATTATAGACACTCGGAACACGTGCATCGGCAACAGTCTTGAAGCATCAGAAACCAACGGAGTAATGACATCCTCGATGCCCTTTTTGCCAGCAATCTCCTTCGAACATTCAATGTAATGGGGTTCGCGGACAGTTGGGTTCGCAGTCTGCCGGGTGCGCTTTGCACTCGTGGCTAACGGACGCCTGAAGATTTTGAGCCAAAATGGCTAGCGACAGAAGGGGGGGCAGGAGGGAGGAGTACAGACACTGGATAGATTGCTCGCCTACCCTTTGGGTGACGAGAGGACGGAGGGCCTAGTCGCGTCTTGCCCAGTCGGCACTTGGAAGGCGTCAGGGCGGGCGGGGTCCGAAGGGAACTGGATGGGCGCACGACCTGGCCTGGTCTTCTGGCACATTGTTTTAGCCGCAACATCCGAGCCAATGCTCAGGGCGTTGGCCCGCCACTTCTGTCTGGGCGCGCGCGGCGCCCCCTGCTTATGCGCGCCTGGCGCTGTCGAGGCCAGCGCGCCTGAAACGACGATGCTGCGCTGTTGCGTCCTCCACCTCGTTTCATCCCAACCCTCACCCTCCTCCCCCCCCCCCCCCCCCCCCCCCTCCCCCTCACCCTGCTCCTCCTCCTTATCCTCCCTCGTCGACCCTCTCCATGGACGGCGTGCGCCGCTTGCCCTGCTCCACCATTACCGCCTCGAGGGCGTCGCTCGGGCCGACGACGGACTTGCGCAGATTCATGGCGCGGCTGCGCATCTCGCGAGTGCTGTCAGATCCACCTGAGGCTTGCATATTGGTGCCGAGGCGCTTCCGCGCCAGCGTGACCCTGTAGATGGCGTCGAAGCTCTCCTGTGGTGCTGTGGATGCGTTGCAGACATGTCGTAGATTTAATTTAAACTCTACAACAGATCTGCAACGCATGTTCCACGTCGAAACACACGTGCTGACTCGTCCTCATCCTGCTACTGCCCCTCCTTCCCCTGCTCGTCGGCGTCGTCGCCGCCGCCCTCCCCCCTCCCCCCAAGGGGGGAACTGGGAAGGGGGGGTGAAGTGGAGGAGGGTGAGGGCGCGAGCTTATTTCTCCGAAAGCTCCTGCATGAGGGTGAAGTCCTTGTCGCCGGCCTTCACGGACGAACCCGTCTTCTTCGGCGCTTCGATGGCCGATCACTCGTGGCTCAACGGCTCGGACGTGAGCGGGTCCTCCTGCTCGCAGATCATACTCGAGAAATCATTGTCGTGGAAAGCGTCGACCGTGCGCTTGCCCGTGTAGTCGCGATCCCTGATGTTCGCCCTGGACACCGCGTGGGTGTCCTGGTGCCACTTATTCGTCTTCTCGTTGAACACGAGCCCACCAGCGTCGACCGCCTTCTGGGCCAGCTCCTCTTTGCCGTTGCATTTGCCCCCGACCATGCTCCACCAGCCCATGCCAGTCATGGCCTCCTTGTCCTCGTCGCGCACGAGGTGGGGCTGGGCGAGGCTGACCGTCTGCGACTTCACCACGAGCCCGTCGCCTTGCCTCGCCTTCCTCGACGCGCAGGCGTTGATGATCTGGTTGATCTCCGCCTGCTTGCCCTTCGTCGCGTTCTGTGGGCCCATCAGCCAATCGAACCGCTCGACGAGCTTGGGGTCCAGCAAGTGCCTGTTCTTCGTGAACGTGTACCTCTGCCCGCGCGAAGTCGCCCTCTCGTCGACCTCGCCGTCGGGCTTGTCGTCCTTGTCGTCGAGATCGCCCGCCGCCGGTTCCTGGGAGCGCCACGCCGCGGGCCGCTTCACGGAGGCCGACGCCATGGGCGAAGCTTGGGGCGCCTCTCGGGTGGCATCTGGAGCTGCTGACCGAAACTGGATGTTTCCAGGATGTCGCAAATCCGGCCCTGGGCTCTCGCGCGTGTCGCGCGGCCCTCCGCGTGCGCGGGGCCTGCGCCGGCAGGGGGCCCCAGGGTGCCTCGCGGCCGCTCGGCGGGGGGCGGCGAGAGCCGCGCCTCGCGCGTCGCGGGGCGCGGGCACGCGCGATTGGAGGTGCCTCGAAGCATCCGGGCATCCAGGGGCGCGGGCCGCCCCTTTCCCAGCCCGCCGCTCCGGCTCGAGCCGCGGCCCTCCCGGGAGCCCCGGGCGCTCTCAGGAGCCCGCGCGCGCCCCCCTCGGCGGGCCTTCGGGCTTCCCGACCGCGCCCGCGAATGGTCGCCGCGGGATGCGAACACACGGGGCTGCTCGGGAGCGACGACACGGCCGCGGCCTTCGGCTGGAATCACGCCGGCCAGTGCAACGTGCCGGCGATGGGCGGGGCCCTGAGTTTCGCGCAGGTCGCCGCGGGGCGCGTTCACGCGGCGCCGTTCAGGAGCGACGGCCCCGCCGTGGTTTTCGGCGCGAATGGCGCCAGCCAGTGCAACGTGCTGGCGCTGGGCGGTGGCCTGAGCCACGCGCAGGTCGCCGCGGGGAGTTCCCGCGCCGTGCTGCTCAGGAGCGACGGCACGGCCGTGGCTTTCGGCGCGACTGGCGCAAGCCAGCGCAACGTGCAGGCGCTGGGCGGTGGCCCGAGCTACACGCAGGTCGCCGCGGGGAGTTCCCGCGGCCTTCGGCTAGAATGACTTCGGCCAGCGCGGCGTGCCGGCGCTGGGCGGCGGCCTGAGCTGCGCGCAGGTCGCCGCGGAAAGTTCCCCTGCAGTGCTGTTCAGGAGCGACGGCGCGGCCGTGGCCTTCGGCTGGGATGACCTCGGCCAGTGCAACGTGCCGGCGCTGGATGGTGGCCTGAGCTACGCGCGGGTCGCCGCGGGATACACGCGGGTCGCCGCGGGATACGAACACGCGGCGCTGCTCAGGAGCGACGGCACCGCCGTGGCCTTCGGCTGGAATCGCGCCGGCCGGTGCAACGCGCCGGCGCTGGACGGTGGCTTGAGCTACACGCAGGTCGCTGCGGGGCGCGTTCGCGCGGCGCTGCTCAGGAGCGACGGCACGGCCGTGGCCTTCGGCGCGAATGGCGCCAGCCAGTGCAACGTGCCGGCGCTGGGCGGTGGCCTGAACCACACGCAGGTCGCCGCGGGGAGTTGCCACGCGGCGCTGCTCAGGAGCGACGGCGCGGCCGTGGCCTTCAGCGCGAATGGCGCCGGGCAGCGCAACGCGCCGGCGCTGGGCGGTGGCCTGAGCTACACGCAGGTCGCCGCGGGATTCGTTCACGCGGCGCTGCTCGGGAGCGACGGCACGGCCGTGGCCTTCGGCTGGAATGACCTTGGCCAGTGCAACGTGCTGGCGCTGGACGGTGGCCTGAGCTACACGCAGGTCGCCGCGGGATGTCTTCGCGCGGCGCTGTTCAGGAGCGGCGGCGCGGCCGTGGCCTTCGGCTGGAAACGCACCGGCCAGTGCAACGCGCCGGCGTTGGGACCGGAAGGCGTGCACTCGGCGCTGCTCTGGAGCGACGGCGCGGCCGTGGCCATCGGCTTCAACGGCGCCGGCCAGCGCGGCGCGCCGGCGTTGGGCGAAGGGGCGCTGACGCACACCGCGCGCCTGCTTGTCGGCGCGACGCTGCCCCTGCAGGCTTCGCTAGACGGCGGCGCGGTGCTTGGCACGGAGGGAACGGGCCCCGAGGGGAACGGGCCCTGGACCCCAGGGCCGCCACCCATGGGCCAGCTCCGGGGCCCGTAGAGGACGAGAGCCTGGCGAGGCGAAAGTCGCAGCGGAAAGCTGGAGGGCCCGTTCTCTTCCTGGGGAGGCGCGCTCCCTGACCCTGCTTGGATGGCCGCGGCGGTTGTTAAGTACTTAGCATACTTACTACGCTAAGTTAAGTACTTCGAACTTACAAAGCGGACTCAGGTAAGCACGTAGTTAGTGCTTACCAAGTGGCCCACTTAGTATCCATTTAGAAGTAGTTAGCTAAGTAATTAGCGAACTTAGCTAACCACTTATTACCACTTGTAACCAGCTAGCTGAGCAGGTTATACGTAACTTAGCGACTGCCGGGCGTTTGTTTGTTTTTTTTTTCAGGGTTTTGCACAGGGGAAAGTGGTAGCCCCCACCCCTGAGAAGAGCTCCGTCTGCTTGTTGAGCGCTGCAGCGCTACATAGCTAGCGCCTTCGATATGGAGTCGTTACCATGGATTCTTGCATTTGCACATCAGCACCGCTGCAGCGCTGCCTTGTGATTCATATGAATACGAAGCGCTGCAGCGCTGCATTTGACAGTTTGCCGCATGTTTTCTAGTTGCGCGTTGATCGGATCCTCTTTATCGGCCAGCTCCGTTGCAGAAGAATTTGAATGCACATGTAATTGCATCATTGTTGCACGCGTTGTATTTGACGGTTCGCATTGCGCGCCGCAGCGCTCAAAATTTGATGGCACATATGTTATTTTGCGCCGCAGCGCAAAACATGTTTGCATCGCCATGCCGCCTTGCGCTGCATCGTGATGCGCGTGCGTGTCTTGTAAGCCTTGGGATGCAGCCCATGTCTGATGTTGCGCTCGCAATTTACCGTGCCCTCCAAGTCGATATTCACGAACGCCGCGCGCAGTCAGCTTGCCTCGAGCTGCGGCTGCGCGCCGCATCTGCAGGCCGCGCCCGCGGGCGCGCGCGTTGCTTTCGGCGCCGTCGCGCTGGCGATGGCCGCGCTGCAGGCGCGCCAGGAGGAGAAGATCTTGCAGTACACTGAAGATTGCAATGCCTCGGGGAGGTTGGCATCGGGGTGCGACCACCTGAAGGAGTTTCTGCCGGCGGAGGTCCTAGCGCATGCGCGGCAGGCCCCGCCCGCCCAGATGGGCATTGACATTGAGAACCGCAGTGGCTCGTTAGTGGACCCTGCGCGGGCTCACAATTTAGGCGCGAAGATTTGCGCCCGGGGCTTCGTCTCGGCCGAGACGGCAGGGGCCGCGGCCTTCGAGGCCCCGCCCGAAGGGCCGCAATTGCAAGAGACCACGCTGGCGAACGAGCACCTTTCGCGGCTCAGTGGGGGTCGGTGCCCCCCACTGGACTCACTGCGGTGCACGTCTGTCGGCGGCTCCCACGCGAACGCCTTCCTCCGCTGCGCGTTGGCCGGGGCACTGACCACGGTGAAAGAACTAGCAGACGCTCGGGGCAACATCGACTCCGCGCGGCCGCGCGCGTTGCGCCCGCAACTTGCGACGGCAGTCGGCGAGGACATGACATGGTGGATCTTAAAGCACGCGGTGGCCAGCCTGAAGGGTCTCAAAAACTTCGCGCAGAGGGCGTCACGCGCCGGCGCCAGGGAGGCGGTCCACGAGACCGATATCATTCGATCAGGTGGCACCCTATCTCCGTTGTTCATACATGTAGTAAGGACCAGGATGACGCATGAGGAGGGCGATTGGGAGGGCGTGGAGGAGGAGTTTGGTGGGAACAAGGGGCTAAGCATGATAGGAGGAGTCACCGTGCTGCAGCACGTGATCGGCTCGGCCCTTGCTGCAGGCAGGTGCGCGGATGCTCTTGGCACACGGCCTCGCCGAGGGTTCGAGCAAGCCCGCTTGGCGCGACATCGCCGACCAGGCGGGCCACGCGAACCCACCTTGCAAGGCTTGGATCGCCGACCTGTGCAAGTTTGCTGAGCTCGGGCCAGAAAGCGGAGAACTTTTCCGTGAAATAGATGGGGTCCGAATGTGGACGTCTCGGGATAAATTTTGATGTGCGGCTCCGGGTCCTGGCGCAAGTTGGATGCGAGGGGGAAGCGCGGGGGGTCGCGCCCGTGCGTCGTGGCGACGATCGTGAAGGCCGGTTACTCAGGCGAGCAAGTGGTGGACAGCATGTGCAGAACCATCCATCAGCCTGTCGGCGCTTCCTCCCCCCCTGCATGCGCTTCAGCGCATGGGCCATTGTTGCGCATTGCGCTGCATTGCGAGAATTGCATGCCCATCCTCTCCCTGCGCTACAATGCTAAGCATGCTCCCAAAAGCAATCGCTGAAGCGATGGGCGGATCAAGGCGAGCGAGACCACCCTCGTCGCGAATCCTGCCCGCAGGGGCGGATGTGGCGGCGGCCGACAACCTCGTGGCCGACGCAGGGTCGCTCTCGAAGCGGTTGGATACCGGGGCGGTGGGCTTCTTGCACACCACAAATTAGGGTGTCCGCTGTGCCATGCACCTGGCGAAGAAGCGAGCACCAGGAGACCGCAGCTACGCACGCGTAGCAGATCTCCCACAGGTATCTTCTCACGCCTCATTTCGTTTTGTCTGTTCCCTTCCTCCGTTTATCGTTTTGCAACATCGCTGCAGCGATCCTCCCGAGAGGTGTTCATCGAGGAGCTCGGGGGGCCGGCCCAGTTGCAGATGACAACATTGGGGGTCGAGTTCGGCAAGGTCGCGCCGACCGACAGCCAGGCTGGCGGTGGCGCGCCGCCCGCGGGCAACGATGCAGGCGCGCCGCCCGCGGTGGTGGCGTCGTCGGCCGTTGGGCTGAATAGCGACATCTTCCGCGCGCGGCGCGCTGGGTTCGACGTGGGGAAGCACGTCGTCCAGAAGAAGGACGTGGATGACGTCTTCATGCAAGGTGCTGTCCACCTCGGAGAATGGGGCCACCGCCCAGCAGAAGCTGCACGGCGACCTGGTTGGCGAGGAGATCGGCATTGCGCGGCTGCAGCCGCCCCGCAGCCCAGGGGGGCAGGGGGGGTCATGAAATCCAGGGGCGGTTGCGATGACGGCGCGGGCGGTGGTGATGCCGTGGGTGGAGGTGGCGGCGGCGACACTGTACTGTACTTAAGTTGCAATTGCTGGGTTGTTCGATGCGCTGCAGCGCGCTTAAGAACAGGACGCCGAGTTGGCGGATTGCAGTTGGCAGCTTGCCCGAGAAATACAAGGTTGCTTCCAGGGTGCAGGAGCAGGTGCTGTTCGCGAATGAGCCCCTGCCGCCAGCCCATGAGGGCTGGGCGATGGATACGTTCAAGGGGGCATGCAACATGGCGTCGCAGCCCCAGGCGCTGAAGCACCAGGCGAAGATGCTGGACTTGGAGACCGTGCAGGACCCGCCAGCCGCGCGCTGGAAGCGCGCGTTCCAGGCTGGAGATTTCGTCAGACATGTGCTTCCGCAGTCGTCCGCGCCCCCCAATCCCTCTCCCCTCCCGCCCGCGACGTCGCGCTGCAGCGCTGCGCTGATCCGGCTTTACTGGGGATCTCCAGGCGCGTCACGCCGCAGCGACGAGGTCACCGACGATGCCGACTGAGCCGACTGCGCGCCATGTGGCTCCGTGGTGGGAGTCGTCGCATCTCGGCCGCGTCCACAAGGGCGAGCACAGGCTGCTCTGCAGAGAGCATCTCGCTGGGGATAGTTGGCAACTACGAGTTCTTTATGGGCCCCCAGTTCGCGGGGCCCCAGGCCGACGCCTCACGCAACCGCGACGCGCTCGCCTCGCCCATCTGGGTGGTGGCGCGGGGCGGGGACTCCGGCGCGCTGCTCAGGGCGGAGGCCGAGGTGTTCGGCAAGGGTAGAAATGACCTTCAGGTGGCGGTGCCCCAGATGGTCAACGCCGTGGCGCTGACCAAGGGTGATTCACTGGTGGCGAAGCCGTGTCCGCGGCTGCAGCCGCGGCCAGCCAGCGGGCTCTGGGCGGCCCGGGCTGGCGATATTTAGATGCATGTATGAGCGCGCGGAGGAGGGCGAGGCGGACGGGGGGAGGGGGGAGGGGGAGGCGCGAGGCAAGGTAAGACTTGGGAGGAGGGCGACGACGGGGAGGAGGTGGGCGGCGTTGATCAGGAGGAGAGACGGCGAGCGCGCGCGGTTCCGAGTCATTTTCAGAGGCCACCGATTGTTGTAAACAGTGTATGGGTGGATGTGCAGCTTGATGTCGACTGTGGCGCTGCAGCGCGCGGAATGCGCCATTGCGCTCGCGTCGTCTTTCCAGCGACTGCACCATGTGCTTTGCGAGCAGACATTCCCACATATATGCCGCTGCAGCGGCTCATCATTGTTGTGCGTGTTGGCGCTGTCGTTGCTCTTCCTTACTCACCAGTGGTATATTTGACATGCGCTGCAGCGCGCCTCATCATGCGTTGCTCCTCCGCGTGAATGAACCACCGCCACATGCATCAGCGTTCCATCACAGCTACGTTGGCGCTGCAGCGCGATCGGGCGCGGGCTGCAGCCTCAGGTCGCGCGATGACGACGATCAATCGCAATGATGCCATATTGCGCGACGCGGCGACGGGCAGAGAGCTGCGCGTCAACATCGACGTGATCGATTGCCGTGAGTGTATCACTGTGCGCAACGAATCCCTCAGCGCGTGGGTGTGCGGCCGAGCTAAAGCTCTGCGCAGCACCGCCTTCCTCGGTTGGCTGAAGCAGCAGCGTGCCGTCGCGGCTTTGGCGTCGTCGGTGCCATTCGCCGCGGCGCCGCGCCGTTCGACCACGCGGCCGGGCCGCGCGAGTCGCAGGGCTCCAGAGGCGAGCGGCCACTACTCTGATAAGAAATTGGAACTGCCGCGTTTCAGCGAAACGCGCGCCGCGACGCCCGAAATTTTCGCCCCTCCACCCTCGCGCTGCCGCTCGAAGCTGCAGGTCGTCCTTCACGAGTAGGGCATGGAGTGCATCAAGAACAAGCTGCGCGCGGAGGTCGATGATGCGACGTCGCCGCTGAAGCGGCCGCGGCGGCGCGCTCCTGCATGTCCCGATGGTGCTCGTATCCACTGGCCGGAGAAGATGCAGGCGCGGCGGGCCGCGCGCACCGCGGCGGATGGCGGCGGGGCCAGGGCGGCGCCTTTCCGCGTGAAGTCGACCAAGCAGGTCGCGCGGGAGCACGCCGTGAAGCGGTGCAATGCTGACGAGAGCGACGCGGAGAACGCCGACGACGAGGGGGGCGCGTCGGAGGCGGAGGACGCAGTGGCGGCCGAGGAGGGGTGCGCGTCGGAGTGAGCTGCGGCGCGTGGTCGGCAGCGCGGGGCGCGCGATTGCGGTCGACCGCGTCGCCGCGGGGCGCGCGATCACCGTCGGCAGCGAGGTGGAGAAGGACGGGGGGCGCATGGGGGGGGGGTGAGGAGGGCGAGGGCGAGGGCGAGGACAAGGAGGAAAAGGAGGAGGATTGGGAGAGCACTGATTCAATGACGGCGAGGGCCATGGGGAGGGAGAGGGGATGGAGGAGGGGGGGGGGGCTCGCATTGCGCATCTTTGCTGCTGCATATGGTTTATCTCCGTTTGCGCGCTGCAGCGCGACGACGCTACGACCGCGTGCGCACCTCGTGCGTTGCATATGCTCTGCCGCCATCGATGTGCGATCTCACGGCGCTGCAGCGCTTGGTTATTTTGCGTGTGATTGGCGCGCTGCTATCATATGTCTGCATTGCGCTGCAGCGCAGGTGTGCGTTATGGTTGCAGCCCGCACGTGCGTTGCATATGTTTGTTTCGTTCTGTGCTGGGCACCAGGTGTTCGAAGTGGTCATCGGTGCCTGCTTTGCGTGGTCGTGCATGGTGCACCATGGTGCGTGATTGATTTAGTTTCGCATTCATTCATGCTCGCAGCATCTATTGGTCGGCAATCATGGCTTCGATTGCGCCGCCATGGCGGGTGCCGCAAGAACCAGCGCCGCCTCCGAAGGCGTCGCGGCCCGCTGCAGCGGCTGCTCAGCCGCCCCATCCGCCTCCGAAGTCATCGCGGCCAGCTGCAGCTGCCAATCTGCCACCTCCTCCGCCGCCTCCTAAGTCGCGGCAGCCAGGTGCAGCGGCTGATCCGCGAAAGCGCGCCCTACGCATAGGGGCGTGGAAGGCAGCGTTCGATCTCATCGCACACGCGATCAGGAAGGGGGAGTGGGAGAGTGCACGGGCGCTGTCGATTGAGTTTTACGCGCGGCCCAAGAAGCGGCCGCGAGCTGCAGCGCGCGCGCGACAACTGGGAGTGCCACAGCAGCACAGCACTTGCTCATCGCGCCACATCCATTGGCGTTATGAGCCGACGACGGCCTGGCGACCGAGGCGACGCCGACGGAGACGAGGACGACGATGTTGAAGACGAGGCAATGATCGTCCACCTTCCACCCTCCCCGTCGAATTTCGACACCGTTGGTTGCGGATCGCTCGCCGTCGCGCTATCCGCATATTTCTTGAATGTCGCTCGCCCTCGCAGATTTTGGCCCATGCTCTCGCTGTCCTAAGTTCCCACCGCTCGCTTCGCAGGCATCTGCTAGCGGTGGGCCGCGCCAGCATTGGCAGCACTTCGGAGGAAGGGCTACGTCGGGAGGGGGTGGCGTGACGCGCGCAGTCGGGGAAGCGCGGACGAGAGGAGGGGAGGGGCGGGTGATTGGTTGTGAGGGGTGCGGGTTGGGGCGCATGGGGGAGGGGGTGCAGTTCGCGGTGGGCGCGCGCGTGCTCGGGGGGCGCAGGAGGGGTTGTCCCGCGGGGAGGCGCAGGGGGGGGGGGGGGGGGGCAACGCTGGGGAGGCCACAGCAGTCACTAGCACGCGGTGGCTGGATGGGGGCGACCTTATTTTGGGCAGCGCACGTTGGAGAGGGGGCGCAGGGGGGGGCAAAGGTTGATTCCCTTGCCACAACGGCCGGGTCTTCCCAATCACCAGGTCTTCCCAAACCAACCGGGCCTTCCTAAACCTAAGCCCGGGCCTTCCCAAACCGAACTTTTGGGTCCTACCGTGCCAGCCAGGTGTCTTCCAAAATCACGAGTGCAGGCCGGGTTTCCCCAAACCGCCGCGGGTCTTCCCAAGCCACAACGGCCGGGTCTTCCCAAACCAACCGGGTCGTCCCAAACCACAACGGCCGGGTCTCCCCAAACCAACCGGGTCTTCCCAGACCACCCGGATCATCCCAATCCAACCGCGTCGTCCCAAACCAACCGCGTCTTCCCGAACCGCGAGGCCCGGGCCTTCCCAAACCAACCGGATCTTCCTAAACCGACCACTTCGGGGACTTCGGGACTTAGCCATTTGCAACTCTACTTGCATCGCGGTTAAGTTGGCTTGCGTCGTGGTTAAGCCGACTTACATCTCGGCTAACTACACGCAAGTAGATAGCATCCCGCTTATACTAGAAAATGGCTTGTATCGACATGCGCGTGATGTAAGTGCGTTGCAGGTAGCGTGGCGTGTATTTTGAAGCCACTTGGCAGTACATACGAAACTACTTGCGCGGACATGCATCCACTTGTTTGTACATGCGAAAACTTAGCCGTTCCAATCTGCATTTAACCCGTACTTATCTGCACCTTACCCGTACTTATCCGCACTTAGCTCGGCGTTGCGTGAAACATCGAACCCCGATGAACATGCATGCGAGGGGTCCAGACTTGCTGAATTCGTTTGAACCAGGGGCGCAAGCCTGAGGCGAGCGCTATTAAGCGACAAGGCCGTTGGCACCCCTCTGCGGCCATAACTTGTGGGGAAGTCTGAAGCGGAACGGCCGTTGGAATTCTTCCGTAGGCATACAATGCATTGCGAACACGGCGGCTGATAGGACTCTTACGTGACCATATATTGCGAGGCTGTCTTAAGCGAAACGGTTTGGGCCGACCGAAATCACCTCGGGTTCCTGCCACACGGTCGTAAATCCCACCAGCCCTCTGGGCGTAGGTGGTTCAGGGAGTTGCCTCTTCCATCTTCCCTTCTTCCCCTTCGGGGGGGGTTTTACCCCTCCCCCTAACCCCCATCCCCTGGACCTGGGGGGGGGGGGGGGGGTCGCTGGTAGTTGGGAGCGTCCAAGATGGCCCACGATGGCTCTAAGGGGGCCTCGGAAAGCCCAGGGTGACCTCCAAGATGGCTCAAGACAGCCAAAGACGCCTCAAGATGGCCCCGAGGATGCTCCAAAAGGCCCCAAGACCGCCCCAAGATGATTCAAATTGGCCACGCAGCCCACGGAGGCCCCCCAAGAGGCCAAAATGGCCCCAAAACCTAAGGAACATCAATGTTGTTTGCTTTCTCGCTTTTTCGCTTCCGATGGCCAATCGAGGCCTCATGGTGGTTCCAAGAGTGCCCAAGAGGGCCCCGAAAGGGGCCCACTATGGCCCCA
>CAUYUJ010019029.1:162500-189145 GCA_963575745.1 Prorocentrum cordatum | reverse complement strand
CCCATGGGAGGCCCCCCCATGTACATGCGTACCGCAGCAGCTGCAGACGTCGGAAGGGATGAACCAGTGCAGGACAATATTATACGCCTGCAAAAGACGCTGGGAGGAGCATTCAATGGCGCATGGGCCGCATGGGTCAAGCGGGCTGCCCTGAGACAGGGGCTCAGCGGAAGCCAGAAGAGCGACCCCAAACTGAACGCGGTCCAGACGTGCGCTGAATTCCTCGAGGCTTGGAGCGACGCAGGGCACGATGCTTACAGGATGGACAGGGAGCTTGGGCGCAGCGTTACTTGGACAACGGCCAAGGACAAACACATGAAAATCATACGCCGCGACTCCCGCGCACACGCTCAGCGCGACTACGACAGCAACAGCAGGCCCGCCCCATGGACAGCTGAGGGCAGAGCGGCCGCCGCCGCGGCCACATAGGGCCGTTGGGCAGGTGCCGTCGGGACAGCCACCCCCAGCCAGTGGCAGGACTGGCAGGAATGGAGCTCGTGGGATCGACACGAAACCCCATGGACGGACTAAGATCGGAAGGGCAAGGGCAAGCGGTGCCCCCCCAGGGGGGGCGACCGGTACACAGACACACGCGCCCGCTGGTGGGCAAGGGGCGACTCCTACACCCAGGGCTGACAGCGCCGGGCTTACCGGCCTCAGCACCTCTGGCGCTCCTCCTGGCCAACGTGCGATGTCCCCCATTCCCGCTCTTCGTGCCCCTGAGGGGCCAGTTTCACTTCGCCGCGCCAGGCTCAAGCCGCAATACCTAGGGGCAACCTCCGCTGGGGCGCAGGTCACCCTACATCTCACCCACAGCGCAGCATAGCAAGACAGCCCACACTGGACAAGTGGACCGACCCCCACTTTTTCGGGCCCATGCGCCCCCCCCCCCCCCCCCCCCCCCCCCAGCCCCCGACATCTCACCCCCTGAGCGACAAGGGATCCGCCCGCAGGACAGACAGGTCCCGGGCAGACCCACTTTGCTGTCTGACGACGACAGCCACCCATCCGCTGGTGGTGAGGGGATGGCCACTGGAACGCCCCCCCCCAATGCGCCTGCGGATCGACTTGTGCAGGTCACAGTTTTGGCAACATCGACCCTAGCGGCGATCAGCTGCGACCCCCGAGGATCAACCTTCAAGGACGCACCCATCTTCACGGACCTGAGCGGCGATCAGCTGCGACCCCCTGGACCAACCGCTGCTCCCACCCCAAGTGTGAGAGGGCCCGAGCAAGGGGAGAGGCGGCTCCCCCCCCGCCTCCCTCTGCTGGAGCCAGACGGGTGCCCCCCGCTCTGCGCGACGGGGGCCGCCGACGTCCTTGCTCGACAGTGGGGTGGCGCCCCCCTCCCAGGGCCGCCCTCGCCCATCGCTGTTTGGGGCCGGTTCCCCCCCCCTGCGGCGGTTCGTTGCGGCCCTGGAGGGCCACGTGGCTCACGGTGGCGGGCTCGGGGCCCGGGTGGCATGCGCCTGCGGCGGGCGTGGCCAGTCTGGTAGCTGGCGGCCCTCCTGCTTCTCACGTCGCAGCCCCCCCGGCACACCGCCATGCGACTACATCGCATCGCCCGAACCAACGCCGCGTGCCCCCCGAGGTATTGCTCAACCTGTGCTCCCGGAGACCCTCTGACTGGGTCCGGCTCGCATCGTGGTAACTCAGCTCCAGTGTATCTCTTTCCTCGCCGGCGATGCTCACCACGCCAGCGGGCCCTCCCACTCCCAATGACCGCGCCGTGCCGGCGCGCGCTGGGCGGGTCACCGTCGCACGGCGCCCTCGGACACTGTGATGCGGTCAAGTGGGACTGGCCTGTGTGCTGAGTGGTTCAGCCTTCAGCGTCACGGCAGCCTCTCAGGCCCACCTTCAAACCCCCCAGTGCGCTGCACCACGGTTCACGACTGCTCTGCCGGCTCGGCGTACGCAGGTCGTCCGTTTGGAGTTTGGCGCCTCATCGGCGATTCACTTCCTGCCCATCGAAGTCCGCGGGCCCTGCGCGGCTTCTGCGATGGCCATTTGAATTCTGGTCATTTTGTCCAGTGCACGTGCCCGAGCTTGCAGTGCACCAGCCAGTTCAGCGTCACCCAGCCTACGGCCGCCGTCTGAGTGGGCCGGCCGGCGCCTCTGCTTAGCAATTAGCTTCGCCCGTGGCCCGGACGTTGCCCTCGCCGCCTGACCGTCGTCTCGTGGCCGCGACCAAAAAAAACGCGCAACCCCCAACCCATCCAGAAACGATGCCCAGAGGAAGTGCCTCGATCAGGGAAGTGGACAGCACATAGAGGAAGGGCCCCCGAAGTGGAGGCCTCTTGGAGCGTCTTGGGGGCCTTTTGGCGGTCCCGGGCGCCTCTTAGAGCGTCTTGGGTGCCTCGGACAGCTTCTTGGGGCCTCTTGGGGGTCGCTTGGGGGCCTCCTGGAGGCCTCTGGGGCGCCTGTTGGGGCCTCCTGGGGCCTCCTGGGCGCCTCTTGGGGCCCTCCTGAAGCGCTCTTGGGAGCCTGGGGAGCGCTCTTGGAGCCCTCTTGGGCCATCTTGGAGTCATCTTGAAGCTTCGGATAGCCATCGGAAGCGAAATGGCGAGAAAGCCCAAAATACTGATTTTCCGAAGGTTTGGGAAGGATGTTGGCCTCTTCGGGGCCTCCTGGGGGAGCTCTCTGGCCACTTGGATCCGTCCTGAAGCGGTCTTGCGGCCTCTTGGAGCATCGTGGGAGCCATCTTGAGGCATCTTGGGATATCTTGAACCATCTTGGAGGTCATCTTGGGCTCTCCCAGGCGTTTTTGGAGTCATCTGAAGCACTGCCCCCCCCAGGAGGCCCAAATATGGTCAAACCGAAGTAAATCCAATGATGTTGGCATTCTCGCCGAGGCCTCTTGGAGCGTCGTGGGTGCTTCAGAGGGGGTCTCTTGGGGCCTCGTGGGAGTCTCTTGGGAGCCTCTTCGGGGCATCCAGGGGGCCTCTTGGGGGCTTCTTGGGGCCACATGTGGCCATCGTGGGGCCATCTCGGGGCCTCTTGGGGCCTCCTGGGCGCCTCTTGGGGCCACCTTGGAGGAGATCGGCCACAGGAGAGGGGGGGGTCGTAAAGTAGCCTCCCCCCCAGGAGGCCAAAATGGGGCCAAGACCTTGGTAAAACCAGTGATTTTGGCTTCCTCGCCGAGGCCGTTTTGTACGCTCCAACGCGTCGGGGACCCCCCCGTCCAGGTCCAGGGGAGGGGGTAGGGGGAGGGGTCCAAAGTCTCCCTCCCCGCCCGCGAGCCGTCTCGCTCACCCCCACCCGCTCCCCCAACAACATTATACGTAGGGGGGGCCCCACCCTAGCCCCCCCCGAGCCTGGCCCGCGCCGCTAGCATGATGCGAGCAATCGTCTCTTGAAGGACAGCTACTGGGGGCGCATCCGCCGACGCCGCCGCGACGCCGTTGCGCGCCCCGCCCGCCGCCGCCTGCGCGTCCGCCGCCGCGCGCCCACGCGCCGCCCGCCGCCGCCGCCGCCGCCCCCGCTGCCGAATCGCCGCCGCCACAGCCGCTGCCGCCGCAGTCGCTGCCGCCACCGCTGCCGCCGCCGCCGCCCCCGCCGCCGCCGCCGCCACCGCCGCAGAAGCCGCAGCCGCTGCCCCCGCCGCAGCCGCCGCAGCCGCCGCCGCCAAGTGTGTACTTTTGTATGTTTTGGTTGACAGGGAGGGGGAGGGGCCACATCGGAAGTTGTTGGGCATGCTCTGATTTGAGGCAGTGTGTGGTGTGTGGTGTGTGTGTGTGGTGTGGTGTGTGTGTGTTTGTGTTTGTGTGTGTGTTTGCGTGTGTGCGTGCGTGAGTGCGTGCGTGCGTGTGCGTGTGTGTTGTGTGTTGTTTGTGTGTGTGTGTGTTGTTTGTGTGCTGTGTGTTCTGTGTTGTGTGTCGTTTGTTGTGTGTTGTGTGCTGTGTGCTGTATGCCGTGTGCTGTGGGCTGTGGGCCGTGTGCTTGTGTGTGGTGGGAGGTGGGTGGTGTGTGGTGTGTGGTGGGTGGTGGGTGTGTGTGTGTGTGTGGTGTGTGTGTGTGTGTGTGTGTGTTGTGTGTTGTGTGTGTGTGTCCTGTGTGTGTGTGTGTGTGTGTGTTGTGTGTGTGTGTGGTGTGTGTGTGTGTGTGTGTGTGTGTGTGTGTGTGGTGTGTTCTTTGTGTGTGTGTGTGTGTGGGTGTGTTGTGTGTGTGTGTGTGTGTGGTGTGTGTGGTGTGTGTGTGTGGTGTTGTGCTTGTGTGTGTGTGTGGGTGTGTGGTGTGTGTGTGTGTGTGTGTGTGTGTGTGTTGTGTGGTGTGTGTGTTTGTGTGGTATGTGTGTGTGTGTGTGTGTGGTGGTGTGTGTGTGTGTGTGTGTGTGTGTGTGTGTGTGTGGTGTGTAGTTGTGTGGTGTGGTGTGTGTGTGTGTGTGTGTGGTGTGTGCTCCGGTCTTCCGTACTGCCCGTGTGTGTGTGTGTGTGTGTGTGTGTGTGTGTGTGTGTGTGTGTGTGTGTGTGTGTGTGTGTGTGTGTGTGTGTGTTGCATTGTTGTTTACAAGGGATGGTGGGGCAGAGTGTGGTTTGCATCGTCTTTTGCAAGGGATGGTGGTGGGGGGCCGCATGGACTTGGGTTGGCTCCCAGTCACCTGGGGGAGGAGGTGTATATTAATAGAGAACAGTGATCAACACGCCCTCCCCGCCCGCAAGCCGTCTCGCTCACCCCCACCCGCCCTCCCAACACAGACGTAGCACCCGAGCCGCGCCCGAGCCTCAGCAGGCTCAGTTGTCGCTTTCGGATGGGCAGCTACTGGGGGCGCATCCGCCGCCGCCGCCGCCCACCGCCGCCGCCGCCGCCGCCGCCGCCGCCGCCGCGCCGCGCCGCCGCCGCCGCCGCGCGCCGCCCGCCGCCGCCGCCGCCCGCCGCCGCCGCCGCCCCGCTGCGAAACCGCCGCAGCCGCAGCCGCTGCCGCCGCAGCCGCTGCCACCACCGCCCGCCGCGCCGCGCGCCGCAGCCGCCGCCGCCGCCCCCGCCGCCGCCCCCCCTCCGCCGCCTCCGCCGCCCCCGCCGCCGCCGCCGCAGCCGCCGCAGCCGCCGCCGCCGCCGCCGCCGCCGCCGCCGCCGCCGCCGCCGCCGCCGCCAACCAAGTGTATTCTGTATCGTTTTTTGACACGGATGCTGGGGGGAGGCCGCATCGGGTTGGCTGCGCATGCTCAGAATTTGGAGGCGGAGCGTGGTTTGTTTGGTTCTTTTTTACAAGGGATGGTAGGGGGTGCCCGCATGGTTCTGGGTTGGCTACCCGTCGCCTGGGGGAGGGGGTGTTTCTTAAGAGGAACAGTGATAAAGCCTTTTTCCCGAAAAAGGGAATTAGGAGGGGCAACGAAGGAAACACTCTAGACCACCTACGCCCAAACGGCTGGTGGGATTCACACCGTTTCTCCCAAGGAGGGTCCTTCATTTTACGCAAGACTGTGTGTAGTCCATCGCGGTAGTTATCCATCATAGTTATGCATGCTGTCCGATATTCTTCCAACTGTAGATGTCCACTGTCATGTCACGTGTGCCGATACACCCCCGCCAGCTGCCACCCTTGTCCATCACTATGCTCGACCATCTCGGAGGTGGACCTTGCGTCTGTGGGCAGCGTCATGTATTTGGCGTGCGCGGAACTGGGCCCCCTCTTCTTTCTCAATTGCCCCACGATGCTCGAAGCTGCTTATGGCTGGGTCTGTCGCCTATACCCTAGAGAGGGGTCCTCGTGGCCCTCCTCGCGACGTCCAGGGGGCAGGTCTGTGCGCATGGCATGGCTGGAACTGGCGTCGTGAAAAGTCGCGCGATGAGTTGTCGCCACGTTTTGGTCTTCCAGATTTTCGCAGATCGGTCGGGCTTGGGGAGTGCCGCAGGGAGGTGGAGTCGGGAGGTCCAGCCGCGATTCGCTGCGACATTATGGTTTTGCGCGATGTCGGACCTCAGGGAAGAATGCAGTATTTCGCCAAGACTGCCACAGCATCCTCGTCTGTTCGGCCCATCCTCAGTCAGTGGTTCCAGCTGGGGCGCCGCAGTCGTCTCAGCGCTGACATCCATGGATCTTGCATCCCCAATTCCGTCCTGACACTTGTGTCTGGCTGTAGAGGCGCAGCCCCGACACTCATCACCTGGCGATTCACAATCAACGCTTGGTGGAATCCGGCACCCCTCTACCTATCTGACCATGGGGACGTCAGGTCGGGACTGGTTGTCCAATGTTTTCCAAACGGCGTGCGGACGGGGACGAGCCACCCGCTTCGATCATCGGCGGCGCTCGCAACGGCGTCGGGGCGAGATGGGGGTGGGGCGGGGGGCTTTTCATGTGACCTCCCGTATTACCCGAAGCCTTCTCAGAACCCCCGCGCCCTTCGAAGAAGCCCCCCTGCCTTCTCAGGAAGGTGCCGTTTTTGCATCACCCACCGCTGCTTGCCGCCAAGATCGGTGAGGAGATGAAGTTGAAGGAGTTCGAGGTGGATGAAGAGATGAACGAGGTGAAGCTCAGCCTGCTGTTCCTCGTCATGTTCGGCCCGATCGCGCCCGAAGGCGTCTTCACCACGCTGCTCGCCAAGATGATGGAGTCCTGGTTCGACCTGTCGAAGCTCCTCTTTCTGAAGCGGCGGCCATTTCCGGACAAGGGCACCCAGAAGAGCAACTGGGGGGAGGACAGAACCCCCAACAGTGACACGTCGATTAGTGAATTGTCCGTTTTCGGTTCTCGAGAGGGCGCAGTGGCCGTTATTTTCCAGGTCTGCGCCCGCCAGGTTTGGGCCTCAGGGCGTTTTCACTAAGCACGTTTTACTAAAGGGAGGTCTGTCCATCCCCGAGCAACGCACACCGAGTTACCCGATGTCCACCCTTGGCCGCGGTTCTGGGCCTCGTGCGGGGGGCCCGCGTGGCCACGGCCCGGATTCGCTCCTCGGATGTCTTGTCGAAGCGCGTTTTGGGGGAGCAGCGGTTTGATTTGACACGTTGCATCGCAAAGGCTAAGACCAGCAAGAAAGAGAGGAATTCACTAGCAGCCCTACCCCAGGAAGGAAGGACGCCAGCGACTAACTCCCCACCTCACCAGTCGAAGCCGAACCACCGCCGTCCACAGCACAGGTGAAGTCCGCAAGAGGCACAAGCTCATCAAGCAACACATCCCTATTATTGGGATGGATGCCTCTTCTAAGCCGAGAGAGGTTGCTACGCGTGTGGTTGGAGGAAGGCCCGCCCTTGCAGGCCTTCGCCATCCCACCAAGCCTAACTCCGTCGGAGACACTGCCACAGTCCATGCAGCAGAAGAGGGTGACTTCGTCGGGGGTACCCGTCAGGTGGATTTTGTGCCCCTGAGGCTCCTGCACAAGGGCACACAGCACAGGGTTGCAACCTAGACAGTCCGCAGCGGGCTGCGGAGGGTCCGAACGCACACGAGCTAGACATCGCGTGCAAGCCCACAGACCGCGAATCCACCTGAATTCGTGGCCACGATCCCTTCTCTGGGGCGCCTGCGCCCCTCCAACAGAAGGAGCAGTGGACGGGCCCACAGGGGCCCCAGCGGAGGCGGGGGCAGGAGGAGGGGGGGCACCCCGAGGGGGAGGGGAGGAACTTGGATCTCCCCGGCCAGCCACGCCCAGCACCTCATCGGCGGCGCTGACGGTGGCGGCACGGGCGGCACTGCCTCCAGCAGCGGCGGCACTGGCAGCACCAGCGCGGGGGGCGCCTACCCTTCCCAGACGGCTGCTGGGCCTGGCTGGCGCAAGACTTGACCAAAGCAACAGGGCTTTGGCCGCGTAAATCAGAAAACTCCTGAGGCTGGACGTGTCTAAACTAAACTCAAAAAGCTCGTTCTCCGACGGACGGGAATGGGTCATCGCAGCCGCCTTAGCAGCCACATCAGCCCAGATGATTGCCTTTAGCCTTATACCAGTCCACAGAGAACGGCTCAAAACAATCAGCACTCTGATGACCTTTCACTTTTGTGACAGCAAGAGCGTCTTTTCTGGGCAGGTGGCTCAGAGCAGGGAGAACGGGTCCAGCATACTACGACCTTCTGCCAGAAACAACTTCCAGGGGCCTTTCGTTCACGGCCACGAGCCCTTTGTAGTCCGTGCAGAATTCTGACGCCGAGCTCGCATACTTGCAACTGGCCAAAAACCCAACATGCTCCGAAGCAGGACTCGTCTGTGGCAGCTTGGCCCCTACTTTGCCCGAGATTATAGCAAAAGGTTCCCCATCCTCCTGGAGGCATACACATGACCAACCTGCGCAGTGATGGACTTTGTGACCTTCCTTAAAACAGGACCCATCATGAAAGCACATCTTGTTTCTGAACGCCTCCAAGGGGGAGCAGCGGTGGAGTTCCCCGCCCGACACGCGGGGAGGGTGTCAGATCGTAGGGAAGGCAGCCCTGCATGGCGCGGCCGCCAGGCCCATGGCACCTCCGAGCGATATTTGAGAAGCCCGCCTTGAGAATCCTGCTCCGAAGGATGGACGAACGCTCGTCAATACCATCCGTCAGGAACGCACCAAGGCGGCTATTCCATCCAGACGCCAAGAACCCGCAGCAACAGCATACAGCAAGAGCAGACGTGAATAACATACGAGACAGAGCTCCGCATTGCCATACACCACGAGCAAACAGTAACAACACCCATTACATACATACATCTAGGACATACAGCAGTAACACGCACCGATGACATACGTACCAGGCGTGGCCCGTCAGCAACAGGAATCACTAACAGCCATCACGAGCAGACATACTTCACCGACGTCAAGGCCAGCTATCAAGAACATGCACCAAGAACATACACCAAGAACCCATATCAATAACATGCAGCAATGACGCACGCAGTTTGTAATGAACAGACCACCCGTCTTAAACATACATCAGCAACAAACATGGACAACAGACATCAACCCGGAAAATAGCAATAGCCAGACATCAAGAATTGATATCAAGAGCAGACGCCGGTAAGATACATCAAGGCGGGTATCACTGGCACACATGAGGAGCAGCCACAAGCCCCTGGCATCAAGACCATACACCGAGAGCGGCCACCACGAACACATACACACACCAATACCATACAGAAAGAACACAACAGTTTAGAACATAACACAGCAACCGACACCAGTAACCGAATATCGGCATCATTGACGTTCATCGTAGCATACATGTGGAACATGTGTCAGGACATCTAATAAATATGCTCCTCTCCGCCTCATCTTACACTTGCCTTTCTCGCTGCCTTCCTTGCTACACCCTGACACTGCGGCTTTGCACCGCAGCTATTTGTGCTTACAGGGTAGAAAAGGAGCGCGCCTGCCCTCGGCCGCCGCGTGTCGTCGGTCG
Source organism: Prorocentrum cordatum (assembly GCA_963575745.1). Lineage (NCBI taxonomy): Eukaryota > Dinophyceae > Prorocentrales > Prorocentraceae > Prorocentrum > Prorocentrum cordatum. The sequence goes on along the minus strand of CAUYUJ010019029.1, from coordinate 179,832 downwards.
TCGGCCGGCCGGCCTCCTCCCTTCCCACTCTTGAGTACAATTGCTTAACGGTTACTTGTAGTTCCATCGATGTCTCATCCCGTATCCTCTACTACTGAGCAGAGTCAACATGAGACCTTAATTCCTTTGTCATCTTACCCCGATTCTCAGAGGAAAGACTGGTTATCAGCCGAAACCCGCGACCAAGTCGCAACAGGGATGAGCTTTGATGAGGCAGCCGAATTGCCCGCCAGAGCCGAGCTCGCATCACAGGTTGTACAACATGACGGGCAAGAATCACAGGACGGCGGCCCGGGGAGGGGCCGCCCTCCCTCTTCTTCTATCGCCACTCGGGTCTCTCGTGGGAGGAGCAGTGGAGATGTTATAGATTTGTCCAGAGACGATTCTCCCTCTCGAATCCCGATCGGTGATCGTGAACAGACCCCCGACCCGACGAGGCGGGACGGCACAACAGCAAAGATAAGACGAGGAGCACTCTCGTCGTTAATTGCCGTATCTTCGGAAACAATATACTCCAGCCCGATTGCTATGCGGACTATTGTGCCGGCCGCTGGCCAAGCCAGTGGGTCGGGAGAAGCTGAAGGGTCCAGAGGCATGTGCCCCGCCGCCCCAGACGGATGGGGAAACGCACAAGGGACTCATCCCATCCCGATAGCCCTGAACGGACAGACCGGCCAAGACAGTGATGAACAGTTTGATGATGGAAACGATATTAACTCCATGGAGGAAGACATTGAGTATGCCAACTTTCAAGTGTCACTTGGCCGAGATTTGTCCTCGATAATGGATGCAGACCACCCCGTCCAAGACGAGAGGTGGCCCCCTGGGCAGGATACAATTGATTACGATCAAGTGGAAGCCCTCGGGGAAGCTTCTGCAATACCAGACTCCAACATTGAGAAGGTGACCTGACGCCCCAGGCGGTCGAGATGGAAATGGAATGTCAGACTAAAGCGAAACGTGGCCGGGAGATCACAGGACGAACTCCCGCTCCTCAACTCAAAGAAGCAAAAGAACGAGGATTATGATTTGAATGATCCCCCGCTTCAGGAATGGTTTCATCGAGCTGCCGTCGCCGCAGGCGATTGGCAACCATCGATACCCGTTGTAGTTGAGGATGATGAAATGATCACCCCCCCCGGCTTCGCTGGATGAGTTGGTTAGACAAGACGAGAGGGGCGGGGGGCTTCGAGATGCGGCTAGACCGCCAGAGAGTACGCACATACGTCCCAGATCGAATGCTTCGAGCCGGGGAAGGCCCAAGATACCCAGATCTGGAGCTCGATCCACTTCGAGGAGCAACAGCGCGATATCCACGCGTGAGACATGCTGGAACTGGAGCCCCAACTGCCCGCCCCAGGCGGAGAACAGGTGCCCCGGGAAAGCCCGCAAGCCGAATGGAGCCTGTAGGCGCCCAGCATGTAGAAATTGCTCAGATGTGTGCCCGAATTGTAGCAATCAGTGGTTGCGTGTAGACTGCATGCCGATGGAAGAGCACAATTGCTCGTGCCTTCTCACCCAGCCGATGCAAAATCAGGCTAGATTTGTTGAGGCCAAAACAGCAATCATTTCTGGCCCGCGAAGCCCAGCGGGCCGAGAAAGCCCGACTGGACAGAAGAAATGAATGCAGTCGTTGAGGACGTTCGGAGAACGCTCGAGGCTGAGAGGCTCGCAATGGCCCAGGCGGTCAGAGAGCGGGAACAAGAACTGGCGGAACAGATGCCCCACCAAACCGCGGCTGCCAAGCAGCGCGCGGCTGACGAAGAAGCCGAGGACAGATATATGCTGAGATGATAGCCTCAGAACGACAAGCCGTTATGACGGCAAACAGTCAGTCTGGTGATGCCACGACCGCATCCGCTGCTGTTGCGGCGGCAAGAATAGAAGGAGAGAGGATCGCCACAGCCTGCACGAGAGAGACAGGAGCTCCAAGAACAACTTCAAACTGCCAGGCTGGAAGCGGCCAACGCCCAGGTTGTAGCTGCGACGATGATTGATCAGAATAATCAATATCGAGAAGAGCTTAAATTACATGAGAACGCCAGAGCATCTCTTCAGCGCGCGCAGTTGAGCGACAGTGCGCGCCCACCGGCCAAGCCGGCAGGGGCGAGTAGACGGCCATCGCCGGCGGCCCAGCCGTCCAGCGCAACGCCCGCGCAGGCCCAGTCTGACTCGACGACCGCGGTCAGCGTGATGCCGCCAATGTTGAAGGTGAGGGCTGCGCCGCAGCCACGGCCCGCAAAGTGGGGCGAGGAAGAGAGTTGCTCGATTTGCTTTAATCCGAAAGTAGGAGACTGCGCCACTTGTGGACTGCCGGGTTGCAAAGATCACTTCGACGCGAGCACTAAACGGCGTTCTACATGCACTCAGAAGAAGAGTTTGCCGGCAGAACAGGAGAAGCGGGTTGAGCACTGGCAAAGCACAGTGCTGATCATGACTTTCGGGCCCAACAGCAGAAGCTTCTCGGCGATTGCAGCGCTGGCAAACTTAATGTTGAGCGAATGAAGGAGCAAGCTGGGGAGCTCAGAAAGGTCAGTTGCCAGCGTCCGGGAGAAGGATGAGGCCCTGGCAAGCGCAGTTGCATCAGAGAAAGAAGCGACGAAGCTCAAAGCAATCACCACAAAGCCCTTTCCGAACAGAGAGAAGGGACAGGGACAATTGCCCAATTTTAGTTCATTTGATATGCCTTTGCTTTCACAGGAAACGCCCATGAGACCTGTCATGCGACCCAACTTTACTGTTCCCGGCCCTGCAATCGAAGGTCCGGCCAAGCCGAGTACCTCCGAGAATGGTTTGCCAATCAGTGTGAATTTCACAGTTACCAATTACGACATGGCTTTTGTCGATTATCATCCGTTCTCCAAGGGCGGACCTGTGGGGCCGCCAGCGGCCAAGCCGTCTGGCGGAAACGAAGACCATGCGCCAGCGGCAACGCCGCCGGGCGGGGCAGGACAGGACAAAGATGGAGATGACAGTAGTGTCGCACTAAGTACTGAGATTTTGTCGGCACTCAACGATGCTATCCGCGACCGGCCAGAGAAGCCGCCCCCAGGGGGTCCGGGGGGGCCTGGACCCCCAGGCGGTGGGGGCGGTCGTGGCGGACCTCAGGGCCCAGGAGGGCCACGTGACCCGGGAGGCCTTGATGAGAGTACACCGTTGGGCCAGTGGAGACAGGTTGGAAACAATCAGAAAGTTGGTCTGATGGACATTCCCGATGTTACAAACATACGGGAGTGGCAGATGCACGCAGTCCGCGCGATTGCTGGATCATCTCCTGAGATCCAAGCAGCGCAGCGTTGGATTGCGGAAGCTATGGGCCCTGCAGCGGATGATGAACAGTTTCAAAACCCAGGTCGTTTTCAACGTCTGGACATCATGATCGCCACAAGTTTGACTGAGAAGTTCACCAACATGCGTAGGAATCGCGGTCTGTCCAATCATCGCATACACTTCTTCAACAGATCAGTCGAATGGAGTGCGGCGCCCAGAATGAGGAGCTCTTGACGGGACGCGAGATGGTACGAGCCATGTGCTATTGGTTTTCTGTTAGATCGGAGTTAGGTCAACATCGCATTTCGTGTGATATCTTCAAGGTAGTCACTGGCCCCAATAAGCCAGATGCTGACTTTTATCATCTCTATAATGGATGGACAGACGTTTACCAACAGCTCTACGGTGTCCGACCTCCATCTGATGAGACGCGAGCTTCGATTCCTGCACTTTTATCGAGCAATGCAGGAAGCCTAAGAAGTTAGATTTCGTTTGCCAACTTTATGACTTGTCCAGGGACAAGTTAGGAGAAGGCGTAAGGTCTTACGAATGGCCCATGACTCAGATTGAAGGGATGATGTTGCGAGATAAAGAAGAATGGAACATCAGTATGCATGAGAGCACTCTGAACCAACGTGCCCGACAGGCGCGACTGGGCGGAGGTGGAGGCAGTAGCGATGACAATCGTCGATGTGCCAACGGCAAAGCCGTTCCGGCAGAAGTGGCGGCACGTCTCGGGAAACCCACGGATGTGATGAAGAGTGGTTTGACTATGGGCGAGACGACGTGCAAGTTTGTGCGCAAGGGCCAGACCTGCCCGAACGCAGGTCAGGGATGCCCATGCAATCATAAGAAGTCCAAGTCTGCCGCGCCGGCCCAGCCGGTTGCGGGGGCCAAGTCGAATGCTGCTCCAGCTCAGAACAGGAACCCCAGAGGGAGATCTGAGAAACCCGATGGCCGAGGCCGAAAGGGGCAGAACCGATCGCAGACTCCGACGGGCGGCCGTGGGAAAGGAGCGCAACAACGGGACAGGAGCCAATCCAACCGTTCGCGCGGAAAAGAGAGCACACTGCCATGTTATGCTTGGTCGCGGGATTCCAAGAGTTGCCGTGGAGCTGCAGACGGTTGCAATAGGCAACGCAGAGGCTTAACCGGCGCAGAAACGCTCGAGCGCGATCAATATGAACAATCGAAGCTTGATGCTGGACAGTCTCTAGGATATGAGCGAACAGTTAAACAAGCCAATGCCGCGGCTGCCAATGTCTCCTCCGCTGCGGGTGATATTGGCTCTAGGGCCTCTAGTAACAGCTCAGAGAAACGCAAGAAGGACGGAGACCAAAAGAAGGGCAGAGGCAAAGGCAAAGACGTGATTTGTCGCCCTTTCAAGGAAATAGGCAAATGCACGCGTGGAAAAGATTGTTGGTTCGCCAAGACCACGACTGGCCATCCGCGACATTGGCTTCGCACTGGCGGCCCAGCCGCCAGTGCTGAAGGACTGATTGGTATAATGTTGTTAAGGATACTCTTTCTTATCTTCCTCGCTCGGTGGATGCGGCGACGGCCGTGTCGGTCAAACCGAAAGCGGGGGGGAAGGAAGGTGTCCGTTGACCAAGTCAGCTTGGGTGCCATTGCGCGTCCCGCCCCGTTAGCTCGGGGCCTTCCTGGGCAGAAGCAGGCCGGCCCTCATTTTTCAAAGGCCTCTATAGATTCTAGCGGAGGAGTCGACAGGAATCCCTCCGGTGGAGAGTTTCACCACGAATGCAGGGAACAAGTTGAGATTCTTGTAAACATCCTTGCAAATTTCCTGCATCCTCTTTCTCGGGGCGCCATCAAGATGTATTGGGGCGCTCCCCCAAGTAAAAGCTGCATTCGATCTTAGATGAAGGGTCGGCGCAAGTTCCGCGCCCGATTTCGCCCCTCGACTGAGGGGCCCGCCATCACTTGCAGGAAGGCGCGTCGCCACGACCTGAAAGAGTTGCCCTCAAGTGACAAAGGCAGGTGGAAGTTCCCAGGAGAAAAACGCCGACAGATGTCTACTCAGTCGAGAGCGTCTGCTGCGGAGGCCCTGATCAGGGCGTCAGACCTCCAAGATGACGTCTGGCACCTCTGGTGGAGGGCTGAGGACGGGGATGAGGGACCGCACGGCGCAGCCGCTGCGGGATGCACAGATAAGGATGCTGCGTATCTTGAAGCGCTGAGCATTCTTATTGATACAGGGTGTGGGTACAACCTCATAGCGGAAAAGTATATTACAAGTGCAGGTGCAATGAGATTGATTCGAAAGCTTCCGCAATCGAGATTTAGTTTCTTCTGGCCAGCAGGCCAAATACCTTATCTATTGTTGCCCAACGGTCAAAGAGTGGACCTGATTGTTGAGGACAAGACTGCATACTTGACCCTTTCAGGCAAAGAGGCGCTGGGTCAGTGGATGTGCGCGGTTGCCGCTGGGTAGAGTGAACCTCCCGAGCGGTGGTGTTGCGCGACGCCAGGCGCCAAGGCATTTCTGGGCAGCGTGGAATCAGCGGGAGGCCCTCCGCCCCATGCTGTTCAGACTCGCGTGACCATAGACCTGCATACACATGAGTTGATTGGCAACCACAGCTACGTTGTGACGGACGGCCGACTGAGCTCGCGCCCGTTTTTCCGTCCTCATTAGACCCTGCGGATACCATCACTTATTTTTACGATTCGCCTCGCAAGGCTAGCGAAAGCGGTTGGAATCGGACACCGACCGGCATCGCTGCCTCAAATGTCTCTCGACCTTGCCCCGCCGCGGTCAAGCCGTCGGACAGACCGACGGGCAGCCCGGCAAAGCCGTGGCCTGCGCAGCCGCATCTAAGAGCCCTTGTTGGCACGGGGTCTCAGGATACCTCCCCTATGACATGGATCAAGGGTTGGATTCCAATGCGTGCGACGCGGCCCCCGGGCCCGAGGAGGGTGAAGTTGAAGACGCTGACGGCGTCGACTTAGTCGACGTCGACGCACCGCCAGAACTAGACCCAGATGATACAGAGGTTGAGGTGTCGGGCCTCCTTGCCGAGCGGCTCAAAAAGGCCGCAGCCTCCCTGCCGCATCTTCTAACTCATACTCCCAAGAACCCATATTGTTCAGTATGCAATTGGGCTAAAGCTATCAGAAGACAGCAGCGCAAAGCGCGCGACAAAGGGCTGAGCGTTCCCCGCCCATGCGCTAGTCCCACTTCGCTTGGACACCTGACGACAACTGACCATTGGTTTGCGATGGATGAACTCTCGCGGGGGGCTCCATGGTGAGACCACGTGCGTGACTTTTCGCGACCGAGCAACGGATTTCCTCGCCGCTCAGGGTGTGCACGACAAGTCTGCGGCTCACGTTTGCAACTTTTTAGTAAACCTCAAAGCCCCAGGAGAGAAGTTAGAGTAGTGTTATATTGATGGCGCACGTGAGCTTGCAAGGGCACGTTGCGAGCTCAAGATTGCACGCGATCCTACCATCCCAGGAAACAAGAAACAAAACGCTGTCGCCGAACGTGCGAACGGCGCGGCACAGATGGGGACCCGAGCGCTGCTCATGCAGGCGGGTCTCCCACCACCATATTGGACGCATGCCGTTCGATACTTTTGTCTTTCCTACAATGCCAGGACCCCTGAAGAGGGAAAGTCCAGTTGGGAACGTCGCTTCGGACACATGTTTGAGGCTCCGCCTCTTCCCTTCGGGTCTCTCGCACGCTATGTGCCCCCGCCAGAGTCAAGATTCAGAACAGCCAAGACTGGCGGCGCAATGACCCCTGGGATATACTCGGGATATGTGCACAAAGCGGGGGGAATGGCTGGTCCATAAAGTTACGTTGTGCCGTTGAGACAACTGGGCGGACTTAACATGGAATCAGGGCGCACGCGCGAGGGCAAACGACCCACCATAGAGAAGTCTGATCAGGTATATAGCAACATCTTGGACGGCACTGCCCGAAGATCAGTCTCCTCAGTTTCCTTTGAGAAAAGCATGCGAGCAGGCAATGGCCGAGGTGCGTTCCGTCACGATCCCCCCTGCAGGAGAGGCCGCGGCCGTCTCAGACGGCCCGTGGCAGATGACAGGAGTGCGATCGGACAATCTGTTTGGTGCAGATGAGCCCGCCATTATCATGCCACCGCCTCCTCAAGAGGGCGAGGGCGCTCCACCGCGAGACTCCGAGGCCGATTCCGATGATGATGACGGTCCGGGGAGCTTATGTGTGGATGACGAGCCTGCGGTGATTGATGGTCGGGGTCCACAGCGAGACTCTCACCCAGACGAAGATAAAGACAAGAAGTTAGGTCTCGCATATATTGAGCACCGTTTGGACCGACAATCGAACTTCTCAGCGGCCAAGCCGCGTGAGAAGGTCCCAGGGGAAGGGCAGCTGCTTGCTCGTAAGACCCAGAACCTTGATACGATGGAATACTTTGAGGACAGGCGTATCGTCGTTGGTCTGACGAGAAAAGAGTTGACACACAAGCTCCCGTTAGCAGGCCGTCGCAAGACGTGCAGTATACATGTTGTACTTTATTATGATTTGGACTAGATTCTCGTGACCCGTGTGTGGGTCACCGATCCAGATCCCAAATGCGGTGCTCAATGGCTGAAGAAATTGCCTGAATCCACCGGCCTTGGAATTTGTCCTGGACGCTGGTTCAACATGAATCAAGCCCAACGTCGGCAGGCCGTCGAGCAATACAAGGCCGAAAAGTGAGGTTTCTTTGGTATAGACGATCCTCGTCCTTGTCTTGGCCTCCTGCGCGACACAGGATTGGACGCGGATGATCCACCAACTCCGCCCGAGCCCGCAGTGGCCCAGCCACCTGCGGTTCGTCCAATCTCTGGGGGGGCCGTTGCCTACCTTGCGAAACATCCTATGGCAAGAAGAGCCGCACCGTGGGTTGCTGAGCGGTTTCGTCGTCTAGCGGCACAGGGCGGCCAAGCCGCAGCTGCAGCTACCGAATCCTCTGGGGGGGATGATTCCCACGAATATGTTTCGGATGATGAGGATGTTTGGTGGAAGCAAACATGGCACGGCGGTGCCATAGCACGTGGCGGCGTTCCCTCTGGCCCAGCCGGCAGGGGCCCGTTATCCGACGATGAATCTGGGGCGACGCAAGAGGCGAGCCTGACCTCGAGTCCGGCGGCCGCCGCGTCGCGGCGAAGCGCGCCTCGGATGCCGCTGCAGAGTAGCTCGGCTCCAATGCCTAGTCACCGCGAGAAGGGGAAATTTGACATTGATTATGTATACAACCCTTTTACTGATCTCATCTCAGTAGTCGACGAGCCCTTCCAACTTCCCAGTGATTGGCAACATGCTAAGATTGATGCCGCAGTAGCTCGCCCTGTTTCCAAAGATGAGGCCAAGGCTAACCAAGATGCCCAGGCCGCTCTCAGAAAGGAATGGAACAGATTGCGAGACATAGGCACATGGAATGAGAGAGGGGTTAGGGAATATTCCGTTGTTGTTGCGGAACTCAATGGAAAGACCGCGCGCGTTGGTCGTCCATCCGCAATCCTTGTCGAGAAAAACTCAGAGTTGCCACTCGGGCACACAGGTCGGAATTACAAAGGTCGGGTAGTTTTCGACGGCTCGAGCGTGAGAGATCAGAATAAGGATGTTGCTTTCTTTCAAGAACTTCCCAGCAGCCCTGCTACAATGCAGGCCAGCAAAGCAGCTGACACTTACTGGCTTTTCGAGGGCGATAGTATTGAACAAGCTGACGCACGTCAGGCTTAGACTCAGTCAAAGTTGGGCGGCACCCCAACGTGGGCATTCCTACCCCGTAATGAGTGGCCCAGAGAATGGTCGCACATGCGCAATCCCGTATGCCCGTTGTTTCTATCTTTATACGGGCACCCTGATTCGGGAGGAGATTGGGAGCAACGCTGCGAAGGGCATGTTACGGCTAAAGGATTTGCGAAATGCAGCCCGTGGCGCAGCTGCTATTTTCATAAGGAGCTGAAGCTATTTATGATAATTTTCGCTGACGATTTTAAGCTGTCTGGTCCCGCAGACAAGTTGGCTGAAGGGTGGAGGTTACTACAAACCCCATCTGACAATTGCCCCAAAGGTGTAAAAATAGACCCTCCGACCGCGGTCGGACGATATTTGGGTTGCGAACGCAGACTGTCCACGCAGTTTGTTGAATGGCAAGGTGAGTTACCCGCGGTTTTGGACCCGCCGCCTCCTCAAGTCAAGAAGAACGCCTCCGTCCCAGACGAGAGTAGCGAGGAGGAAACGGGGGTGGCTCGGCGGCCCAGCCGCCCGAGCCATACCAACCGAGAGAACCCAAACAGGCCAGAGCCATAGAATGCGACATGACTGAATTCTTCGAGTCCTGTGTTACTTTATATGCACAGCAGAATTCACGGATACTGACCCAGTTACTTATCCCGCTGCGGGTACCCCGTTTGGACCCGAACATGTTGACCTCGAAGACGGTCAAGGCGGCCCTTGAGGTGACTTTTGCCCTCCCGCAGAGGAGGCAATCGCCTCCGCGTTACATATCGAAGTTGACGTTGGGCCCCCAGATCAAGAAATTGTTGTTCATGGCCTCGACGCCGCAGCGGCCAGCTCCAATGACCCGGAGCCACCGACCCAGTCGGGAGTGCTCCAGCCCATAGCGGCGAAAGTCTTGATGAAGATCTTTTACGGTGCAAGAATGGCTCGATGCGACGTGCTCCGTGCCGTGTGCCACGCGGCCAGTTGCATTACCAAATGGACAGCGCAACAAGACATGGATTTTGTCCGCCTCATCTGTTGCATCAAGTGCACCTCTCACTACCGCATGTCTTCATGGGTAGGTGATAGAATGGAGGATGTCTTGTTGAAGCAATACTCTGACGCGGACCTGGCCAGCGACATCCGAACACATAGGGGCACAAGTGCCAGTTATCAAGCAATTTGGGGCCCATACACCCGAGCTGGGCAGTCTATGGGCTCGCAGCGGCAGACATGCGTTTCCCATGGCACCCTTGAGGCAGAGATTGCGGCTGCTGACCTTGCCTGCGAAAAAAAAGCTGCTTGCAGCCATTCCGCTTTGGGAAATATTGCTTGGAAGAGAAATACGTTGTTTGTTTTTAGAGGACAAACAGGCGGCATGTAAGGTCATCAAAGCTGGAGGGCCCATGGAGCTCATGCATCTACCGCGAACCCATCGCATTGCTGCTGCAGCTGTGTCAGAACAATTTTTCTCGAGGTATCGTTGAACTTCAGTGCGAAAGGACTCCAAGCGAAGTCGCCGACATTGGAGCGAAGATGTTCACTGACCCTTTGGCCTGAGTTAATGTATTCTACCTCGTCAACGTTGTGACTCCCAAATTTTGGACCGCTAAGCGGTGCCAAAACTATTTAGATTCGACGTTTTCAGACGGTCTTCCCCTGAAACCAGGGGGGATTCTGAAGCCCCGCTTAGGTCCGAGTTCGGCTTTGCGGAGAGGAGCTGCTGCGCCGAGCAAAAAGGTGAACAAGAAAATGAAGCGCCCCAACAAGGGTAAGCCCGCTGTGCATTTTTCAAAACCAATAAACACCCCAGCGGCACCTGGCGGCGCTCAGCGCCCGGCTGGTGACGAGGCTGCCCCCGGCCAAGCCGTGGTGGCGAACGCCCCCGCCCAAGCTGCGGTGGCGAGTGCGCCTGGCCAAGCCGTGGAAGCACGTGCAACCACTCCTGTTTCGACCGAAGAAGGTTCCAGGACAAGCTCCGAGAAATCCAGACCGATGGAAGAGACAACCAAGAAAAGCTCCAGGGTTGAGATGAGAGCGATGTTTGATATAACCGACAGCGGAACTGAATCTGATACATCGAATTTGGTGAAAGAGATGTGAAGAACGGTCGAGCGTTGAGTCAGTTGACATCGACCAAGATATGTTCGGATACAACCTTCTTCTCCCTCACCTTCCGCCTGCGGCTGTTGCTAACTTCCAGGATAGGAGGGACCAATGGACACAACACGGACAGAGTCTTAAACGATGGCACTTTGTTCCCAGACTTGACACATTTATACCAGCAAATACCGATTGCCCGGTTGACCCGAATAGATTAGATGATAGGCGTCGTACTTATGACATCAAATTTCAACCTGGTTTGACTGTAGACCGTACGGATAGTTGGCGCGACGGAGATAATAAATATCATCACCCCTTTATGCATAATTCAAATGGCGACTCCAGCGATGGTGACTTTCACCCATGTAGATGGACCGGCTGGGCGGAATTCTGAATCCGGGAAGATTGTGTCCCGGCCACCTAGTTGACCGGGGACCGATTCTTGTTAGAATATTGTTGTGGCCCTCAGAGCAGGATCGGAAATCCCAAGAATTTCGTCGACGATTCATGTAAGGTAATTCGGTATACGGAGAAGGAAGATATGAGAACGTATGAGGGTCGAAGATTGGCTCTGAATGACATAAAGACATTCAAAGGAAAATACATCACGCTATGGGGCTCAATGCCCTGCACAGGAGGTTCCCCCTGGCAATGCGCGAACGAAGCCCATTATTTTGACATTGGGGACCATAGAGCGATGCGTAGGCTTCGAGGCATTAGAACAGACTTCAGGTATCTGTTCTTAAATTTCCGCGAGATTGCCCGCGCCGCGCACAAAGCGGGGGGTGCGCTTTGCATTGAGTGGCCAACTCAATGTAATTATTGGAGGGATCCCCAGGTGAAAGAGTTCATGAGAGAGTTGGAGTTTGTCAAAACGGCTTTGCATGGATGTGCGCACGGATTGAGGGACAGCAAGGGTAATTTCATGAAAAAGCCCAGGACAATTGCATCCACGTCTCCAGGCGCGACGGCGGGACTTGAGCGCAGATGCGATGGCACGCGCGAGCATGTCGAGGCCAGAGGGGAGCGCAAGTGGACAACGAATAATCAGTATAGACGTTTGGCTGCTTCGGGTCAAACCTTTGGAAACAGCCGCACATGTAGTGTTCCTGCCTGGGTCCCTGATCACGCCGCGGCCCAGCCGCCGGCGCGTCGCGGTCTTTTCTTTCAGTACTTCGAGCTTCTGAAGAGGCGATTCATCAAATGGCTCGCACACTTGGCTCAGAGAGAGGCGACTCAAGCCCCAACGATCGCAGAGTGGTGGCCCTTTCTTTGGGCAACAGAAATTGACCAGTATGCGCGTCCCATGTATTGCCTTGCTCTGGCTGCCTTTGACTGGCCAGAGGACCCTGACACACGCTTTGAACCAATAGAAAGTTGGTTCGAATGGGAGCGCAACGTGGCTAAAGCGAACATCTTCGCGCCAACGCTTCGGACATTGCGCAGCGCAAAAGATGGAACAGCACCCTGGCTGCCCGTTGATAGGGCAACGCCATGGACGTCGCGGGGCCCAGCCTACGTGGACGTCCACCGGTTGCTTGGCCAAATAACTTTGTGGCACGTCCTCGTCGTGCTTCCCAGTCCGTCAGCAGGCGTAACAGAATGTGTTCCGAGCACCCTCTCGTTTCAGTGTGCACGCATGACAAACCTGCCGCCGGTCCAACCGCGACGGCAGGCGAGGAGAACATACACATGACCCTTGATTTCACTGCAATCTGCGGGCCCCACACCGAGCAGATAATTGGCGGGAAAATCAATCTTGATCAGCCCAATGGGCACGTGCATTCCCGTCGCGACGACAATTCTTTGAAGAATACGTTGGCCGAGGACGGAGCCAAAGAAGTGGCCGCTCAATATGTCATGGAATGCACTCGCTATCGCCTGGAGGCAAATGACCCTGAAAAGGTTACGACTACCGGGCGAAGTAACGCATGAAGTCCCAGAAAATGTGCGCAGCACCATTGATTGGAACTGGAAGGTCCCTGCTCAAGTACTGGAGTTGGGCCTTCGCATTATTCGTGTGATTGCGATTGTTCGCGAGATCATTAGTTGTTTCGTCGCAGAGGGACATTGCATTGCATACCCTGGGGCTCATTTTTCTGCCCGAGGCACCGGCGTAGATTATAATGATGACAAGCGTCGAAAGGATGCATGCGCTCTTGATTGCCGCATTCGTGTGGCGATTGAGACAGACGATCTCATTGAGGAATGGGCCCGTAATTTGGGTAAACAGGCTCGTACCGATATCCGTTGTCAGGGCATGCAGTTACAAGAAGCTATTCATTGGCTATGCCCACATGTGGAAGCCACTGAGCTTCAAGACAAAGATAAGGCCACTTTCGTGGTGCCTGCGGCAAGTTTGGTATTCTTGTTGCCACCGCCGCAAGGGATATTACTAGATTCGCCAGAAAGCGAGTGATGACCATTCGTGAGAGAGGAGGCGCTGAGGGGCCCCCCGACGGCCAAGCCGATTCGGAGGGGCCCGCTTTGGCGAAAGCGAGGCCCAGACCGCCACCTCCTCCACGCAGACCCGAAGTCCAAGACGATCGGGCTAACGATGAAGCCACGGAATCCCCGTACTCTGCCGGCGGTCAAACCGCTGCGGCAGGAGATGAGTATTCATGGTATTCGTCTGACAGGGACACGGGATTGGTCGAGGCTTGCGCGCGCGCGCGGCGGAGCCATGGATGTCGGCCGCGGGGCTGCCGGCTGCGACCCCTCGAAGCACCGCCCGCTCTACACCAATGATGCGCTGGGTGGATGCTGGGTTCGCCGGGACGTGATATCCTGGATGACCCCGAGGGACAACCAGTCACGCGTGTGGCATGCGGTGTACACGAATGACTACAACTACTACTTTCCGAGGAAAGGAAAGGACTCCAAGAACAAGGACAAGCGCAACAGGCCAGCGCCTTACGCTGGCCGTGGCAAGGGGCCCAGATCCCGCTCGCCCCATTGGGCCGCGGGTCAGACGGGAGGCTCGTCATCTTCACATCCGAAACCTCCGTCTCCGCCATCGCTGGGATATCCTGAGAACAAGATCTGAGAGAAGGCCGAGCCCGCGCGATCAAGTCGCTGCGGGCTCAACCGATCGACAAAGTCGTATCGGCAGAGAGAATGTATTAAACTATTGGTGGAAATCGTCGGGTTTCTTCGGCCCTCAGCTGCCTGGCAGCCACCGTTGAGCGGTAAAAGTTTTTGCGGTTCCCACCGGTGGTTGTATATATGTACAGGCCAGGCGAGCTGTGGCTGGATGGGCCCTACGAAGCCCGCCGCGGGGGGAGTGAATATGCTCCTCTCCGCCTCATCTTACACTTGCCTTTCTCGCTGCCTTCCTTGCCGCACCCTGACACTGCGGCTTTGCACCGCAGCTATTTGTGCCTACAGGGTAGAAAAGGAGCGCGCCTGCCCTCGGCCGCCGCGTGTCGTCGGTCGTCGGCCGGCCGGCCTCCTCCCTTCCCACTCTTGAGTACAATTGCTTAACGGTTACTTGTAGTTTCATCGATGTTTCATCCCGTATTCTCTACTACTGAGCAGAGTCAACATGAGACCTTAATTCCTTTGTCATCTTACCCCGATTCTCAGAGGAAATACTCATCTGCCAAGGCCAGCCGATTACAACATACATCTTTCACACGCAGCGTACATCAACACATACATCACGTACACGCAGTAATAACATGGCAATGTTTGACAACAGTAATAGCATGCACCTGCAACACAGCCAGTGCCGTAAAGTACGGCCATATGTTCATCACATACATCAGGAAACCACACCAATGGCGTAAGTTCGTGAAGCACAGTACTGCAGCAGCATACATCAATCACAGACAACACATAATAAACGCACACACAATATATAAGCCAATATCGTCATCGCGCGCATGCAAGGTTCATAACGCACATATCTAGTGCGCACGAGTAGCACACGAAACGCAACTCGCGCATACCAAGCGTGCAGAACATGAACACCGACCAACCATACATAAGCAGTGATGTGAGATAGTACTTGTAGAATCACACAACAGACCCCATGACCGTTCGCAGCAGCTCCCCCTGGAGATCGCTCAGGGCAAGGGTTTCTTGTTGTTTCCGCAGGACCAGGGCATGAGCGTCGCTGTCATGCATTTCCGGATGAAGGCCTTCATCGTGGTTACGATCGTTGCCAAAGTGGTTTGGTCCTTTGTATTGTCTTTCGTCGTGTTCGCCTAGCCCGGCTGGTTTTGAGAGGTCAGGGCTTGATGTTCATCTCCGAACCATGTGGTGTGCAAGCAGGAAAGTGCACGCTGATGTTTGGAAGTGTTGGGGATGGCCGAACGAGGCACACCCTGCCTCCCTCTCCTCCATCCTGCCTCTCTTCCTTCACCCCCTCGCATCCTCCCCCCTGAGTCTACTCCCCCTCCCTTCGCTTCCCTCGTCATCCCGTGCTGAATTGCTGCTGCTGCTGAACCTTCGGACGCCGTTGGTGCAAAGTCTACCAGTGGTCGATATCCGAGGCACATGCCCGTGAACGTCTCCGTGCCGATTCTCCGTCGCAGCGGTACTGAAGATGTGCCGCTGGTGCCGTTTTTGAAGGGGGATGGAGCGCCAAGGCGCACCTTCCGACAGGCCTCGTGAGTTCCAGCGTGCTCAGCAGGTTGGTGTTTCGCCTCATCGGAGACAAACATGTGCGCGTGCGCGCGTTTGTTGTCAGCGTCGCTCTCTCCACCGCTTCCTCTGGCATTCCTCGTTTCTTCTGCACGTTCTCCGCCAGCTGGCGTGGCAGCGCGTGCATTTTTCCCCAAACAGCTTGCTGAACGGGGTGCTGTTGTGATAGAAGCTAACTCTGGCCGAGGGAAGTCGGAGCAGAGACATCCTCACAAAAATTTGATGGTCCTGGCCGTTTCGCTTGAGACATCCTCACAACTCTCGTTTCTGAGTTGGCCGGGATTGGCCGTTTCGCCTGAGACATCCTCGAAAAGTTGCGCTCCGGGACGCCGCGCGAGAGGTGGTCCGGGCCGTTTCGCTTGAGACATCCTCGAAACTCTGAGCCCCGAGGTGCCGTGCGAGAGGTGGTCTGGGCCGTTTCGCTTAAGACATCCTCGAAACTCTGAGCTCTGAGATGCCCTGCGCGAGGTGGTCCGGCCCGTTTCGCATGAGACATCCTCGAAACTCTGACCTCGGAGATGCCGCGCGAGAGGTGGTCCAGCCCGTTTCGCCTGAGACATCCTCGAACTTCTGAGCTTTGAGATGCACTGCGCGAGGTGGTCCGGCCCGTCTCGCCTGAGACATCCTCGCAACTCTGAGCTCTGAGATGCCGTGCGCAAGGTGGTCCGGCCTGTTTCGCACAAGACATTCCCGCAACTCTGAGCTCCCAGATGCCGCGCAAGAGGTGGTCCAGCCTGGGGGCCTAGAAGACCACATGTTACATATCCTCCCTGGGACCCTGGGAGCCCGCCTGAGACATCCTCAAACTTCTGAGCTCTGAGATGCCCTGCGCGAGGTGGTCCGGCCCGTCTCGCCTGAGACATCCTCGCAACTCTGAGCTCTGAGATGCCCTGCGCAAGGTGGTCTGGCTTGTTTCGCACAAGACATTCTCGCAACTCTGAGCTCCCAGATGCTGCGCAAGAGGTGGTCCAGCCTGGGGGCCCAGAAGACCACATGTTACATATCCTCCCCCCTGGGAGCCCCAGGAGGCCCCAGAGAGCTTCAGGAGGCCGCAGGACGCCCAGGACATGCCCCAGGGGTCCCCTGGAGATTCCCAGGAGGCTTCCAGGAGGCCCCAGGAGGCCCCCTATCAGAACGTGTCCAGTTAATACACGTCCGGTGTCGATTCGTTGATTTTTCCTGCTCTTCTGGCCCCCTCCCCATTTTGGGGGGCCCCGACGGCCACATGTTAGATATCCCCCCCTGGGAGCCCCAAGAAGCTTCAGGAAGCCCCAGGTGGGGTCCAGCAGGCCACAGGAGGCCCAGGAGGAAGCCCCAGGAGGTCACCAGGAGGTCCCAGGAGGCCCCAGGACGCCCCCGCAACTCGGAGCTCTGAGACGCCGCGCTCGAGGTGGTCCGGCCCGTTTCGCCTGAGACTTCCTCGCAGCACGTTTCGCCCGAGACACCGGCCCGTCTCGCCTGAGACATCCTTGCAACTCTGAGCTCTGAGATGCCATGCGCAAATTGGTCTGGCCCGTTTCGCACAAGACATTCTCGCAACTCTGAGCTCCCAGATGCCGCGCAAGAGGTGGTCCAGCCTGGGGGCCCAGAAGA
>CAUYUJ010019029.1:155000-157500 GCA_963575745.1 Prorocentrum cordatum | reverse complement strand
GTGTACACAGTCCTACATGTCTTACGTGTGTTTCTCTCTCTCTCTCTCTCTCTCTCTCTCTCTCTCTTTCTCTGTATACATATATATATATGTGTATACGTATAAGTGTGTATATACACCCCTCCCCCAAGCCCTCCGAAGTCGTGCCACTTCCTTCCACGTATTTCAATTTCTTCCGTATATATATATATATATGTTTATATAATGTACATATACGTATATGTGTGTATATATAGGCCGTCCAAGAGTCTCCCAAAACCGCTCCAAGACGGCCGAAGAGGCCCCCAAGACCGCCCCAAGACGGCCCAAAAGACCCCCAAAATCGTCCCAAGACGGCCCAGGAGAGCCCCAAGATGGCCCAGCAGCCGCCCAAAACGGTTCCAGGAGAGCCCCGACAGGGCTTCATAACTGCCTAAGCGAGCCCAGCGGGCCCCAAGAGGGCCCCGCGATGCCCCAAGAGGCCCCAAAGAGGCCCCCAAGAGCCTCCTTGGAGGCCTCCGAGAGGCCTCAAGATGTCTAAAAATTGCCCTGAGCGCGCCCCAAGACGTTTCCAGGAGAGCCCCACAGGCCTCCGAGAGGCCACCAAGAGGCCCACTGGAGGCCCTCAGGAGGTCGTCCCCATCATGTTCCCGGAAGGCGGTCCGGGAACATGATTCCGCGCCTTGGAGGAGTATTCTGCGCTTTCCGAGGCGCCTTCCGAGGCGCCTTGGACGACGTACGTATGTTTCTATAGATTGTCCTTCTCCTGTGTGCACAATCCTACATGTCTTACGTATGTTTCTCTCTCTCTATATATACCCCTCGCCCAAGCCCTCCCGAGTCGTGCCACTTCCTTCCACGTATTTCAATTTCTTCCGTGTATATATATATATATATATATATATAAATATATATAGATATATCGGAGTAGGGCCCCGGGGCGGTGCCTGTCATCTCCATGGGGGGTGCAGGGCGCCCCCGGGAGCGTCCGAAGCGTCCCGGAGGGCCCCTGGGACCGCCAGGAACAGATCGAGACCGCCGAAATCGGCCCGCGAGCGCTCCAAGACGCGTATAGATAGCCTCAGGAATGGCCAGGAAGCCCCGAAGACGTTCCAAGAGAGCTCCATGAGGCCCCGAAGGCATCCCAAGAGGCCTCCCAAGAGAGCCGCGACAAGCCAAAATCGCTGATTATTATTATTATTATTATTATTATTATTATTGTTATTGTTATTGTTATTATCATTATCATTATTATTATTATTATTATTATTATTATTATTATTATTATTATTATTATTATTATTATTTGTCCGGGTTTTTGGCCTTCTCGCTTTTTCAGGGTTCCGACGCTCCAAGACCGTCCAAGAGTCTCCCAAAACCACTCCAAGACGGCCGAAGAGGCCCCCAAGACCGCCCCAAGACGGCCCAAGAGACCCCCAAAATCGTCCCAAGACGGCCCAGGAGAGCCCCAAGATGGCCAGGAGCCGCCCAAGACGGTTCCAGGAGAGCCCCGACAGGGCTTCAAGACTGCCTAAGCGAGCCCAGCGGTCCCCAAGAGGGCCCCGCGAGGCCCCAAGAGGCCCCAAAGAGGCCCCCAAGAGCCTCCCCGGAGGCCCCCAGAGGCCCCCAAGATGACCAAGAATGACCCTGAGCGCGCCCCAAGACGCCTCCAGGAGAGCCCAACAGGCCTCCGAGAGGCCCCCAAGAGGCCCACTGGAGGCCCTCAGGAGGTCGTCCCCATCATGTTCCCGGAAGGCGGTCCGGGAACATGATTCCGCGCCTTGGAGGAGTATTCTGCGCCTTCCGAGGCGCCTTGGACGACGTACGACTCATATTCTTGAACGCTTTCCGGGAACATGATTTCTTACCGTTTCCGAACGCTTTCCTACTGCTGCGGTGCTCTGGGGGGAAGGGACGGGGGTCCGGGAACATGATCGGGAGGTTAGGGAACGAGGGTTTGGAGAGGAGCAGTAGGACAGACGGACGGGGCCCGGGGGCGGGGGTGGGATGGTGCCACCGGTTGGCATGGCCGCCCCGGGCGTCCTGTGGGGTCCACGAACCCGCCCAAGACGGCCCATGAGGCCCCAAAGACAGCCCAAGAGACCCACAAGACAGCCTCAGCGAGGCACAAGAGGGCCCCAAGACGCTCAAGAGCGCCCCAACAGCGCCCGAGATGGCTTGAAGATGGCCGAAGAGGGCCCCAAGAGGGTCTTCAAGAGGCAAACACCGGCCCATTCCCATTCGTAAAGCATGCATTTTCAGCATATTCGTTTGCTTGGTCCTCACAGTGCCCCAGACGCCCCCGAGCCCCAAGACAGCCCAGAAGAGACCCAAGAGGGCCCACGACGGCCCAAACGGGTCGTCCTGTGAGGCTCACGGAACCCCCCAAAGACGGCCCAAGAGGCCCCAAAGCCGGCCCAGGAGGCCCCCAAGACGGCCTCAGGAAGGCCCAAGAGGGCCTCGTTCGAAATCATGTTCCCAGAAGCCTCTCCGGGAACATGATTTCCGGGTTTCTAGGACG
>CAUYUJ010019029.1:0-150000 GCA_963575745.1 Prorocentrum cordatum | reverse complement strand
AAATGGCAGCCGAATCAGTACATCAGTGACCACAGGAGCTAACTCCTTATATCCAACTGTAGTGATTGTCGTGGCGAAGCTCAGGGCAACCCTCAGAACCATTCGCGGGTGCGGAGCCAGGGTGGCCCTCTCGTGCTATCTGATAGCACATCAGGTTTCGCAGGGGGGGCCCTCCCTGTGTTCCACACGC
The DNA here is from genome assembly GCA_963575745.1 of Prorocentrum cordatum. NCBI lineage: Eukaryota > Dinophyceae > Prorocentrales > Prorocentraceae > Prorocentrum > Prorocentrum cordatum. Next base: position 149,810 of record CAUYUJ010019029.1, on the reverse strand, counting down.
GCCGTACAAGGACATGCGAGGCCCAGGTTTGTGTAGTATCCGGGTTGTGTATTCTCTAAGGAAGAGGGAGGAAGAGGAGGAGGGAGGCGGAAAAACTGGAGACCTGAGCGCCCTATTCAAAATGACGACCCAGAGCAGGAGGGTTGAGAATAGTACTACCAGCACTGGTGTTTCACCCTTTTGCTTCCTCTTGCTCCTCGAGCCGACAGTCGGCGCCGCGTGTCGACGGTGCACGCGGGCTCAGAGGAGCCCTCGGTCTGGGTCAGGGGCTGCGGCCTGCAGGCCAGAGGGAGCTTAGTTTGCGACGGCATGCTCTTGGCGTGTCGGGGCCGCTTCGTTTGGAGGGGGCATATCTGATTTGCTCGTTGTATGGAGTTAGCGGTCGAGCATGCGAATCAGAATCCCCGCCCCTGCATCTCGAAACATTGCCAACCTATGCTGTAGTATGCTGTCTCATATGCTACTGTGTCATAGTATAGTGGATTCCAGCTTCGGAGCCGAACGCCCTAAGATCGCCCTAAGATCGCCCAAGAAGCTCCCAAAGACGGCTCCAAAACTGGCCAAATAGGCCCCAAGACTGCCGAAGAGGCGCCCAGGACAGCTCCAGACCACCCACCCAAGATGAGCCCAAGAGCGGGAGCAGGCGCCCAAGAGCGGGAGCCCAAGATGAGCCCAAGAGCGGGAGCAGGAGGCCTCCAGAGACCTCCGACAGGACTCTGGGACCCCCCAGAGGCTTCCAACACACCCCAGACCCCTGAAGGCCCCCCCCAAAAAAAGCCCCGACGAGGCCCCCAAAACAGCCCAAGAGAGCTTGGGGAGCCGTCCCGAGAGAGCCCGAGAAGGGTGAAATCATTGATTTCAGCTGTTTCTTTTTCTATGTTTTTCGCATTCTCACGTTTTCCCGCTTCCAACGCTGAAAGACCGAAGAGCTTGAGAAAAGATAGATTCCAGAGATTGCTTTTTTCTCAAGTTCAACAAATACCCTCCCCCCTCCCGGGGGTCCCACACCTTGCGGAACATCTGCGGAACGCTCCTGGTACCGCGCTTCCCGACCTCCCGGGGAGCCCCCAAAACGCCGAAAGGACAGCCCAAGACGACCCCAAGAGGCCCCCAGAACGTAAAAGAACGGCCCAAGACGCTCCGAAGCAACTGAAGATAGCTTTCGGGCGGTTTTCCATGCCCAGGAGGCCTCCAAAAGACCTCAAGAGAGCGACAGGCCACCCGAGAGCGCCCAGAGAACCTATTATCATTCTTTCTTTTGTTCTGTTTTTTTTGCCTTCTCACCATTTCATGCTTCCAACTCTCCAACACGGCCGAAGAGGCCACCGAGATCGCCCTAAGATCGCCCAAGAAGCTCCCAAAGACGGCTCCAAAACTGGCCAAGAAGGACCCAAGACTGCCGAAGAGGCGCCCAGGACAGCTCCAGACCACCCACCCAAGATGAGCCCAAGAGCGGGAGCAGGAGCCCAAGAGCGGGAGCCCAAGATGAGCCCAAGAGCGGGAGCAGGAGGCCTCCAGAGACCTCCGAGAGGACTCCGGGACCCTCCAGAGGCTTCCAACACACCCCAGACCCCTGAGAGGCCTCCAAAAAAGCCCCGACGAGGCCCCCAAAACAGCCCAAGAGAGCTTGGGGAGCCGTCCCGAGAGAGCCCGAGAAGGGTGAAATCGTTGATTTCAGCTGTTTCTTTTTCTATGTTTTTCGCATTCTCACGTTTTCCCGCTTCCAACGCTGAAAGACCGAAGAGCTTGAGAAAAGATAGATTCCAGAGGCTGGCACAGGGCCTCCCAAAAAAGCCCCTGGATGGAAGAAACGACACAACTTATAGTCCATGAGTAAGCCCATCAAGCCTAGCTAGAACTTGAGCGCGCGCGATGGTTCTAGTATGTGTATATATATATATATATATATATATATATATATATATACATACATACATACATACATGCATGCATGCATGCATGCATGCATACATACATACATACATACAAGTGGCACGTGTGTGCCCAGGCTCATACAAAAAACTGAAGGGGCGTTTGAACCAGGAGTGAAATGCAACAGCGAAGTCGCACTCGAGCGCAAGTGGGGTTGTCACACCTTGCGATATGTGCACCAGGGCCCCCCAGGAAGCCTCAGGAGGCCCGACTTGGATACCAGAAGAGGCTCCAGGAGGCCCCAGGATTGTGAGTGTTGTGTGTGTGAGTGATGTGTGCTCTGTGTTGTGCGTGCTTTTTGTGCGTTGTAGGTGTTGTGTTATATAAATATATATGTATATATATATATATATATATATATATATATGTCTAGCGTGTGATGTGTTGGGCGTGATTTGTGTCTCTATGTGTGCATGTAGTTCTGAGGCCCCAGGAGGCCGCAGGAGGCCCCAGGAGGTTTCAGGAGACCCCCAAGAGGCTCCGAGGCGGGGTCTGGGGTAATTACCAGAAGGTTCAGAAAGCCCCAGGGGGCCCCAGGAGGTTCCAGGAGGCCCCCAGGAGGCTCCGAGGTAAGGTCTGGAGTACGAGAGGGTACATCGGGGCTCGATTTGGAGAGGTTGTTTCAGGCGAAACCGTCATTTTCTGAGAATCGGGGTCAACATTATTCCCAACCGACCTGTGTTGCTGGGTCCTCGTTATGAAGAGACGGTCCCCGCGTTCCTCCTCTCTTTCTCTCCTCCTCTTCCCCCTCCTCCTTACCGTCCGCATGCGCCCCCTCCACCCAGTACAGCGCTTCGTGGCCCCATAGGGAGCTCCACCGAAGGCCCCAGTGCCACCGTCCACCTGCGTCCCCCCCACTCAGTACAGCGCTTCGTGGCCCCATAGGGAGCTCCACCGAAGGCCCCAGAGCCACTGTCCATATGCGTCCCCCCCACGCAGTACAGCGTTTCGTGGCCCCATAGGGAGCTCCACCGAAGGCCCCAGTGCCACCGCCCACATGCGTCCCCCCCACTCAGTACAGCGCTTCGTGGCCCCATAGGGAGCTCCACCGAAGGCCCCAGTGCCACCGTCCACATGCGTCCCCCCCACTCAGTACAGCGTTTCGTGGCCCCATAGGGATCTCCACCGAAGGCCCCAGTGCCACCGTCCACATGCGTTTTCTCACAGTACAGCGTTTCGTGGCCCTATAGGGAGCTCCCCCGAAGGCCCCAGTGCCACCGTCCACATGCGTCCCCCCACTCAGTGCAGCGTCTCGTGGCGGCCCCAAGCCACGTCCACGCCCCCCACGCAGTACAGCGTTTCGTGGCCCATAGGGAGCTCCACCGAAGGCCCCAGTGCCACCGTCCACATGCGTCCCCCCCACTCAGTACAGCGCTTCGTGGCCCCATAGGGAGCTCCACCGAAGGCCCCAGTGCCACCGTCCACATGCGTCCCCCCCTCAGTACAGCGTTTCGTGGCCCCATAGGGAGCTCCACCGAAGGCCCCAGTGCCACCGTCCACATGCGTCCCCCCCACTCAGTACAGCGTTTCGTGGCCCCATAGGGAGCTCCACCGAAGGCCCCAGTGCCACCGTCCACATGCGTCCCCCCCACTCAGTACAGCGCTCGTGGTTTCATTAGGGAGCTCCACCGAAGGACCCAGTGCCCCCGTCCACTTTGCGTACCCCCCGCTTCATCAGCGCTTCGTGCCCCAAGGGAGCTCCCCGAAGGCCCCAGTGCCACCGTCCACCACTCAGCCCCCCACTCAGTACAGCGTTTCGTGGCCCCATAGTGAGCTCACCGAAGGCCCCAGTGCCACCGTCCACATGCGTCCCCCCACTCAGCACAGCGTTTCGTGGCCCCATAGGGAGCCCCACCGAAGGTCACAGTGCTACCGTCCACATGCGCCCAATGCGCCCCCCCCCCAGGACAGAACTCTTGAAAGCGCTTCGTGGCCCCATGGGGAGTCCCACCGAAGGCCCCAGTGGGACCGTCCGCAAGCGTCCCGAAACACCCAGTGTGGCATTTCCACTCACCCAGGCCAGAATGTCGTGGCCCCGTAGGGAACTCCACCGAAGGCCCCAGTGCCACCGTCCGCATGCGTCCCGAAAACCCAACGTGTCATTTTTACCCACCCCTTGGTGAGCTCCACCGAAGCCCCCAGTGGGACCGTCCGCATGCGTCCCGGAAGCCCAATTTGGCATTTTCACCCACCCAGTACAGCGCTTCGTGGCCCCATAGGGAGTCCCACCGAAGCTTCCAGTGGGACCGTCCGCATGCGTCCCGGAAGCCCAATTTGGCATTTTCACCCACCCAGTACAGCGTTTCGTGGCCCCATAGGGAGTCCCACCGAAGCCCCCAGTGGGACCGTCCGCATGCGCCCCGGAAACCTTACTTGACACACCACTCACCCAGAACAGCGTTCCCCCCCACCCAGTGCAGCGATTCGTGGCCCCATAGGGAGTTTCACCGAAGAAGATTTTCTCAATTGCGGTACCCACAACTGCAGATGGTTGGGTCCTTCGCCTGGATAATTGCAATTATCATGCGTTTTTGAAGGTTGTATGTTTAAATGTTGAAATTCCCATGTGTTTTTGGATCCTGACGTCACGATCTGCGTGAGGGGTGCCACCGATTTTCAGAATTTCGAGGATGTCTCTAGCGAGACGGCCAGAAAAATCGCCGACGCGGCGCCCCGCGTACGCACTAATCGCCTCTGAGCTCAAGTTCCACACCTCCCCGCCGCATCTCGGGGACGCTCCAGGTACCGGTCCCCCAACCTTTCCGGGGAGCCTCCACAACGCTCGAGGAGGGCCCAGGACGCCCCCCAGGAGCCCCCAGAATGCGAAAGGATGGCCCAGGACGCTCTCAAGCAGCTCAAGTCAGCCTTCCGACGGCTCTCGAGGCTCCCAGGTGACTTCCAGGAGACCCCAAGAGAGGTCTGATAGGTGTCACGGGACGGCCCGAAGAGGCCAAAGTCGTAGATTTTCAATGGTTTGTTTTCCATGTTTTTGGCTTCTCTCGTTTTCGAGCTTCCAAGGGTACAAGCGCGCCGAAGAGCCTCCCAAGACCGCCCCAAGACCACCCAAGAGACCCTCAGGACGGCCCCAAGAAGGGCCAAGAAGGTTCCAAGACTGCCGAAGAGGCGCCCAGCACAGCCCCAGACCACCCCAGAACAGGCCCAAGATGGAGCCAACCGAGAGGCCTCCAGGACCCCCCAGCCCTGAGAGGCCCCGAGGCTCCAAGAACAGCCCAAGAGAGCTACGAGAGCCGTCCCGAGAGAGCCCAAAGAGAGTAAAATCGTTGATTTCCAGTGCTTTTCCCAATGTTTTTCGCCTTCTCACGTTTTCCCGCTTCCAACACTCAAAGATCGAGGATTTCGGGGGGAAAATTACCCTGGCGACGCACCCAACCCCTGCGCAATGCGAGGCATGAGTAGCTTGGGAGACGTTATACGGAGGTGATGACGTGACATGGGCGCATATACTTCTGCGAGCGGCATTCGTGAGGCTCGCAGCCCCCCAAGGATTGCGATGTCTCGCTCAGATCTGCCTGGTGCCTCGCTCCGCTGAACCCGCCACCAGCCTTCGAAAGTTGCGACGATTTCGCAGATCGCAGCTCCCCAACGACGAGTCAGGCACCGCGCAGATCTGAGCGGGACCTTGCCGTCCCTGAGGGGCTGCGATCTGCGAAGCTGTCGCCATTTTCGAGGGTGGGTCCTGCGGAGTGAGGCGCCGCGCAGATCTGAGCGGGACCTCGCCGTGCTTGGCGGGCTGCGATCTGCGAAATTGTCCCCACCTTCGAGGGCTGCTGGTGGGTCCTCGAAAGTGGCGACAGTTTCGCAGGTCGCAGCTCCCCAGGGACGGCGAGGTCCCGCTCAGATCTGCGCGGTGCCTCACTCCGCAGGACCGGCCCACCAGCAGCCCTCGAAAGTGGCGACAGTTTCGCAGATCGCAGCCCCCATCGTCGGCGAAGAGAGGCAGGAGGAGGCGGGAGGCGGGAGAAGAAGGGACGCCACCACAGTCCTCTATCTACAACAAATGCCGAACCAAGGAGTGTTGGGAAAATTACCCTGGCGCCGTCCTTGGGGGGCTGCGATCTGCGAAACCGTCGCCACTTTCGAGGGCTGCTTGGGGGGCCAGCATAGCGATCTGCGGAACTGTCGCCACTTTCGAAGGCTGCTGGCGGGTCCAGCGGAGTGAGGCACTGCGCAGATCTGAGCGGAACCTCGCCGTCCCTGGGGGCTGCGATCTGCGAAACTGTCGCCACTTTGGAAGGCTGTGGGTCCAGCGGAGCTACTCGCAGCTCATCAAGGATTGCGAGGTCCCGCTCAGATCTGCGTGGTGCCTCACTCCGCTGGACCCGCCACCAGCCTTTGGAAGTAGCGACAGTTTCGCAGATCGCAGCCCCGCAGGGACGGCGAGGTCCCGCTCAGATCTGCGCGGTGCCACACTCTGCTGGACCCACCAGCAGCCCTCGAAAGTGGAGACAATGTCGCAGATCGCAGCCCCCCAGGGACGGCGAGGTTCCGCTCAGATCTGCGCAGTGCCTCACTCCGGAGCTTGCCCGTTCGGGGCACGGAACGTTGCATGGGGATTCAATTGGCTCGCACGGGGTTTGCAGTGGGTTATGTACTACATCTTCGATCTCGTGGTGACGCATTATTTTGATGATTTTCCGTTGGTTGAGCCAGCGTTGCTGGCGATTTCGGCGGAGGCTATCGTCAAGGCTTTCATGGACATCTTGGGGTAGCGGCAACCCCTGCGCAATGCGGGGCATGAGTAGCATGGGAGACGTTATACGGAAGTGATGACGTGACATGGGCGCATATACTTCTGCGAGCGGCATTCGTGAGGCTCGCAGCTCTTCAAGGATTGCGAGGTCCCGCTCAGATCTGCGTGGTGCTTCGCTCCGCTGGACCCGCAACCAGCCTTCGAAAGTTGCGACGGTTTCGCAGATCGCAGCCCCGCAGGAACGGCGAGGTCCCGCTCAGATCTGCGTGGTGCCTCACTCCGCAGGACCAACCAGCAGCCTTCGAAAGTGGCGACAGTTTCGCAGATCGCAGCCCCCCAAGCACGGCGAGGTCCCGCTCAGATCCGCGCGGTGCCTCACTCCGCAGGACCCACCAGCAGCCCTCGAAAGTGGCGACAGTTTCGCAGATCGCAGCCCCCCAGGGACGGCGAGGTTCCGCTCAGATCACCGCGGTGCCTCACTCCGCAGGACCCACCAGCAGCCCTCGACAGTGGCGACAGTTTTGCAGATCGCAGCCCCCCAGGCACGGCGAGGTCCCGCTCAGATCTGCGCGGTGCCTCACTCCGCAGGACCCACCAGCAGCTCCTCGAAAGTGGCAACAGTGTCGCAGACCGCAGCCCCCCAGGGACGGCGAGGTCCCTCTCAGAGTTGCGCGGTGCCTCACTCTGCAGGACCCACGGGCAACCCTCGAAAGTGGCGACTGTTTCGCAGATCGCAACCCCCCAGGGACGGTGAGGTCCCGTTCAGATCCGCGCGGTGCCTCACTCCGCAGGACCCACCAGCAGCCTTCGAAAGTGGCGACAGTTTCACAGGTCGCAGCCCCCACGGCGAGGTCCCGCTCAGATCCGCGCGGTGCTTCACTCCGCAGGACCCACCAGCAGCCCTCGAAAGTGGCGAGAGTTTCGCATATCGCAGCCCCCCAGGGACGGCGAGGTCCCGCTCAGATCCGCGCGGTGCCTCACTCCGCAGGACCCACCAGCAGCCTCGAAAGTGGCGACAGTTTCGCAGATCGCAGCCCCCCAGGGACGGCGAGGTCCCGCTCAGATCCCGCGCGGTGCCTCACTCCGCAGGACCCACCAGCAGCCCTCGAAAGTGGCGACAGTGTCGCAGATCGCAGCCCCCCAGGGACGGCGAGGTCCCGCTCAGATCCGCGCGGCCCTGCGCAGATCGACTCCGCGCGGTGCAGGACCCACCAGCAGCCCTCGAAAGTGGCGAGAGTTTCGCAGGTCGCAGCCCCCCAGGGACGGCGTCCACAGGGGGGAGCGGGAGAAGGACGCGACCACACCCCTCTATTCAAAACGAATTCCCAACCAAGGAGGATTGGGATTACCCTGCGACGTACCCAGCCCACGTGCATCAAATGGCAAGAGGCGTATGCCAACATTAGCAGGAACAACGACAGTGTAGACGCGGCGATTTGCTGTGCAAGCTACATGGGATGCGCATGCGTCGCACGATTCACAGGACGACGATCGAAAGAACGAGGCTTGAGGCCCCAGGATCGAAGAAGAACGGGTACGGGAACGAGGGGTAGGAGAGGGATGGAATGGAGGGCGGGGGGGGCGAAAGGCCATCGCGGAAGCAGCAGCATGCATGGAGAAGGTGAGGCGGGGAATAGGACGACGATGAAAGTGGCGGGAGGAGACAGAAGACTGCCGCGTTTTTCAAGTGCGAGCTAAACCCGCAGCGCTGCCTGCGCCATGTCGTCGCAGAGTTCCACATGATAAAACTTGTTTAGAGTGCAAGGAACGAGCGAGGCGTAGCTCGCCCGCTAGCTTCTCCGCCTCCTTCCCGCACATTTCAGCGCGGGAGCTGAACGCTCGCAGGCGCGCCGCCAGGTCTGCGGGCGGCCCGCGGGAAAGAAACTCAAGGCCGGGGTCGCGCATCATCAATCGGTTGTCCATCGTCCAAAGTTGCATTGGCGACGTACTGGTTGAACGCGGAGCGAGCAGCATCACGCGCGTGCCTGAACGCCACGCAGGTACAGTGCACGCGCGATTGGGACTTCAGGTCGATCACGCGCGTCTCCACCAGGCTTGGCAACGCCACGCGACTAAGGATCTCACTGCGGTCTGCCATGCTGCTGTCCGCGAATCCTGCAAGTAAGGCGGCGGCGTCCACTTGTCTCAGAAGATGTTCCCGCGGGGCCGAAGGGCGACCGCCAGCTCGAGCCGCGGCGCCGGCAGGCCAGATAAGGAACATGCAACAGCAAAGACGATGACAGAGCAACGAGGTATCGGCGAGTGCATGACCGGCCTCCGTTTCCTGCACTTTTTCCTGTAGTTCCCCTAGCTCATCGAGCTCAGCAGATGTTTCTGCGGGTCCGAAGGACGACCGCCAGCTCGAGTCGCAGCGCCACGTGGCACGAACCGCAGAGCAAGGGCACGCGAGCATTGCTCGTGGTCAGAATCTGAGTCCCCGTGGTGCCTCACTCCGCTGGCCACCCACCAGCAGCCCTCGAAAGTGGCGACAGTTTCACAGATCGCAGCCGCCCAGGGGTGGCGAGGTCTAATCTGAGTCCCCGTGGTGCCTCACTCCGCTGGACCCACCAGCAGCCTCGAAAGTGGCGACAGTTTCACACAGGGATGGCGAGGTCTAATCTGAGTCCCCGTGGTGCCTCACTCCGCTGGACCCACCAGCAACCCTCGAAAGTGGCGACAGTTTCACAGATCGCAGCCCCCCAGAGATGGCGAGGTCTAATCTGAGTCCCCGTGGTGCCTCACTCCGCTGGACCCACCAGCAGCCCTCGAAAGTGGCGACAGTTTCACAGATCGCAGCCCCCCAGAGATGGCGAGGTCTAATATGAGTCCCCGTGGTGCCTCACTCCGCTGGACCCGCCAGCAGCCCTCGAAAGTGGCGACAGTTTCACAGATCGCAGCCCCCCCCAGAGATGGCGAGGTCTAATCTGAGTCCCCGTGGTGCCTCACTCCGCTGGACCCACCAGCAACCCTCGAAAGTGGCGACAGTTTCACAGATCGCAGCCCCCCAGGATGGCGAGGTCTAATCTGAGTCCCCGTGGTGCCTCACTCCGCTGGACCCACCAGCAGCCCTCGAAAGTGGTGACAGTTTCGCAGATCGCAGCCCCCCGCAGGCAAGACAGGAGGAGGCGGGAGGAGAGGGGGCGGGAAGGAGGGTGGAGACCGCAGTGCTCTATTCAAAACGCGTACCCAACGCAGGAGGGTTGGGAAAAAAGACAGAGGGAAGTCCCAGAATTCCGCTGTTTCATCAAAGTGGAACTTATATTTGGGGGTCCTACATATCCCCCGACATCTGGCCGGTACCGCGCCTCCTGGCTTCTTAACGGATTCGCGGAGTCTCCGAAGGCCACAGGGAATCCGGGAATTTTGGATTTGGGTTCGATGCTCATCCATTCAGGACTCAGGACAGAAATTAATGCGCGAACCAAGCATGTCCATCTCTCGTTCAAGTGCAGTGTGGGATAAGTAATACTGGGGTATTCAATTGTACGGCACTGCGGCCCGGGGTAGCAGCGCCTTTCACGCAGCAGTATTCAGCGAGCTGCAGCCCAAGGTAGCAGCTCATGTACAGTGCTGGCCGCTGCATCCTCGGCACTTTCTGCTCAGAGCAAGCGAGAGAAGATGCCCGCGGCAGAGCTATCATAGAGAAAAAACATGGCGGGCGGACGGACGTCGGACCTCGGAAGAAGACGACGGGACCGCCCATGGAGGAGGGGACCTGGGGTGGCCCTGAGGTGGCCCACTTTTCCCAAACTCCCCCCGTCGCAACCCACTTTGCCCCCCCCTTGGCTCAGGGATCCGCTTTGGGGTCTGTGGGTGATTCTTTCGGCCTGAAGAGGGTTCCGAGCTGGTTCAGGAGGAGGCTCGCTGGCCGCCAAGACGGTCCTTTAGTGGTCCAAGACGCTCCAAGATGTTTCAAGGCGGCCCCAGGGGCCACAAGATGCCCCAATGGTACTCCCAAAGGCCCTCCCAAATGACCCCCGAGAGCCGCAAACGCAGAAGCCATTCAGGTTTCTCATATTCAGTAGATCTCACGCTCGTCTCCTTCGCTTCGGGAGAGCTTCACATGGCGCCGAGGCTCGAGACGGCCCCACAACTTCGAAGAAGAGCCCAAGAGGGGCCCAAGCGGGCCCCAAGGCCTTCAAGGCAGCCCAAACAGGAAGATCCACAAGAGGCCCGTACATTTCAAACCAGCCCAGTTCATGTTGAATATCTTCCCACGCCGGCCCTGAACAGCTCGAAGCCCCCGCATAATTCTAAGCAAGAGGAGGCCGTCGATAAGAACGAGAAACGAAAAGCGAGGGTAACCAAGAGAGTCTGGAGGGTTAAGGAGCAAGGACGTATAAGGAATATTGGACAACGAGGTAAGGCAAGGCAGGGAATGAGCCTGTCCGAAAAGCACGCGCAGCTAACAACGCCATGGCATGCGCTAGAACCCAAGCGCGCGAAGCGCTCCCGCGGTTCGATATAATACCTATACGACCACCCTTCTGGTGAAAAGGAGGTTGTGGGGGGGGAGGGGGGGGGAACCAACATCTGATTCAATCGATCTCACTATCGATCTCGCTCTCAACGGAACACCACGGGACATTTGCCGATCTCACTATAGATCTCACTATCGATCTCACTCAACTGGACACCACGGGACACCGCGGGACACCTCTCGATCTCGCTATCGGTCTCACTATCGATCTCACTATCGATCTCACTCAATGGGACACCATAGGACACCACGGGACACCTCGGGACACCACATCGATCTCACTATCGATCTCACTGTCGATCTCACTTTCGATCTCACTCAACGGGACACCACGGGACACCTGTCGATCTCACTATCGATCTCACTAGCGATCTCACTTTTTGGGACACCACGGGACACCGCGGGGCACCTCTCGATCTCATTATCGGTCTCACTATCGATCTCACTATCTATCTCACTATCGATCTCATTCAACGGGACACCACGGGACACCACGGGACACCGCGGGACACCGCGAGCCACCGCTGGACGGGCTGGAGGGGGAGAATCATTTGTCTTGGTTTCTCCCTAGCAGCGGCGGACACCACGGGACACCAGCGGGACACCGGCGGGACACCGCGGGCCACCGGCCGTCGGAGGAGAAACATTTGGTCCGGCCGCGGCCCAGCCACACGAGGATTTCCCCTCGCCCGCCCACGCAGTTTCGCCTCGCCCGCCCACACGCACGGCACGCACGACACGAACCCGAAACCGAAATCGATTTCCCAGTAGGGGGGGTCTCCGTTTCACGTCGGACTCACGCCCCAACCTCCGATAAATAAACACCGCCCCCCCCGGCCCTGGGTCCCACACCTCCCCGCCACATCTCGGGGACACTCCCGGTACCGCTCCCCCGGCCTGTCCGGGGAGCTTTCACAGCGCCCCAGGAGGGCCCAAGACGCCTCCCAGGAGCCCCCAGAATTTAGAAGAATGGTCCAAGACGCTCCCAAGCAGGCCAAGTCAGCCTTCCGACGGCTATCAAGGCTCCCAGGTGGCCTCCACGAGTGTTCATTGGTGTGTTTCCATGTTTTTGGCTTCTCGCGTTTTCGAGCTTCCAATGGTCCAAGAGCGCCGAAGAGGCTCCCAAGACCGGCCCAAGACCACCCAAGAGACACTCAGGACGGCCCCAAGACGGGCCAAAAAGGCTCCAAGACTGCCGAAGAGGCGCCCACGACAGCCCCAGACCACCCCAGAACATGCCCAAGGTGGGCCCAAGAGCGGAAGTAGGAGGCTTCCAGAGACCTCCAGAGGGAGAGGCCTCTGGGACCCCCAGAGGCCCCCAACACACCCCCGATCCTTGAGAGGCCCCAAAAATACCCCGACGAGGCTCCAGGAACAGCCCAAGAGATCTGCGAGAGCCGTCCCGAGAGAGCCCCAAAAGGGTAACATCGTTGATTTCCAATGGTTTTGAAATGTTTTTCGCCTTCTCACATTCTCCTGCTTCCAACCCTCGAAGATCGAGTATTTTGGAAAAAAAACGAAGTTCCCAGTTTTTTTTTTGTTTGTCAAAGTGGGACTCCTACTCGGGGGTCCCACTCATCCCCTGACATCTGGCCAGTACCGCGCCTCCCGGCTTCCCGGGGGGAGACCCCAAGACGCCGACGGACAGCCCATGACGAACTCAAGGAGCCCCCAGAACGTAAAGAACGGCCCAACACGCTCCCGCGCAGTCCGAGACATCCTTCCCGCGGCTCCCCAAGCCTCCAGGAGGCCTCCAGAAGCTCCAGGGTTTCCGGAAGATCCCACACCTCTGAGGGGCCTGGCTAACAAAACCTGCGAGGCACAAACAAAAGACAGCGCCGAACAGCGCCGAGGAACTGGAAAAACATAGAAATCCCACAATTTCTTTTTGTTTTCAAGTTTGGCCCCCGGTCTACTCTTGCACAAAAGACCACAATTCAGACCCCCCTCACCTCCAAAATAAGAACACAGGAAGCCTTTGAGGGCCCCAAATCGTTGAATACCTAAAGGAAAGTAATGACTTCTGCGTTTCTGCGCTTCCCCTTCTATACGATTCCGAGGCTTGAGCAGGGCCTCCAAGGGAGTCCCTGGACGCAAGAAGCGACCAAAATGAGATTACATGAATTAGCCTATCAAGCCTAGCTAGAACTTGAGCGTTCGCGAAGCGCGCGCGATGGTTCTAGTCCGAATATTTATCTGTTCATCCCTTTATTCTCCCTATCATCCTCCTCCTCCTCCGTTCGTATTCCTCCTCCCGTCTCGCCTTCCTCCATGCCTCTTTCGTCTTCCTCCCAGGGTAACCAGTCTAGTGTTGCGTCGGTCAGTAGACTACACAGTGGGTTGAGCGGTGTCCGAGGCGTGTTCGTTCGTTCGTTATTTCCTCCTCCTCCTCCTGACCAGGGATAGTGCGCAGGCTATCAGTAGATCAGACAGCGGGCTCAGCGGGGTTCGAGATGTGTTCGTTCGTTCTTGGCTTTCTCCTCCTCCTCCTCCTCCTCCTCCTCCTCCTCCTCCTCTTCGTCCTCCTCCGTATTCCGCCTCCTCCTCCTCCTCCTCCTCTTCCTCCGTCGTCCGCCTCCTCGTCCCAATCGGGCGTGGGACTGCTCGTGGATGCTGCCTTCTCCTCCTGGCCCCTTTCTGGACCCTTCGGGGCTAGTTGGAGGTTGGAATGTTGGGCCGCATCTCGTGACACTCCACGCCGGCTTGTGTTGTTTCGACCGCTCGAAATTCACATTCACCCCTCGTGTTCGTTCGTTCGTTCGTTCCTGACCTCCTCCTCCTCCCCCTCCTCTTTCCCCTCCTCCTCCTCCTCCTCCTCCTCCTCCTCCTCCTCCTCCTCCTCCTCCTCCTCCTCCGTCTTCCGCCTCCTCCCCCTCTTCCTCCTCCTCCTCCTCCTTCTCCTCCTCCTGGATGAGGGCCCGTCTCCTCGCCGTCGCCCCGCCCGCCCGCCCGCCGCAGGCGCGGGCGCGGGCGGCGCCTGCAGGAGTGAGGCGCCGCCGAGGCACCCGCTGGGGCGCGCAAGGCGACAAGGGGCGCCCGTCCGGCCTCGCGGCTCCTCCTCTTTTCCTCCTTCTCCTCCTCCTTCTCCTCCTTTTCCTCTCTCCTTCCTCCTCCTCCTCCTCTCCTCCTCCTCCTCCTCCTCCTCCTCCTCCTCCTCCTCCCTGCTCCTCCTCCTTCTCCTCCTCCCCCTCTCTGTTCTCTCCTCTCTCTTCCTCCCTCCTTTCCACTCTCTCCTCCTCTCTCCTCCTCCTCCTCCTCCTCCTCCTCCTCCTCCTCCTCCTCCCTCCTCCCCCTCCTCCTCCTCCTCCTCCTCCTCCTTCTCCGCCTCCTCCTCCTCCTCCTCCTCTTCCTCGTTTTCTTTCTTCTCCTCCTTCCGTAGCCATTTTGGCTCAAGAGCTCCTGGGACCCGCGCTCCCCATCTGGCCGCGTGCTCCCGCCGCGAGCGGGCTTCCTCGCCATGGCGCCTGCTGGATGCTGACGCACCTCTGCATCGCGTTCTTCTGCCACGTTGGAGTGGGACGTCATCTACCTGCTCGGTGTTCCTCCCCACCGTTCGCGTGGGCTACACTCGGTATGACTGGTTGCCGCTCTTACGTACAGGCGCTCGCCCAGCAGCGCACGCTAACAGCCGAACAAGAACGACGACGCCTTCGTGACGCTCATCGTGCTGTCCACTCTGGCCCGGGTCGCCGCTTCGTGGAGTGCGCCGCCGAGGACCACACTGCGGTCAAGGCGATGGCTCGAGGCAAAGAGCTTCACCGCTGCCTGGACTGGAAGCGGGGCGAGTCCGAGATGTCGGGCAATATTTCCGCTTTCCGCTCGTGGAATCTGGGCACGCTGGACCAGACCGACTACAAGTCCGCGAAGCGCGTTCTCGAGCGTGCTGACCACGCCAAGCGCTACCACCCCGCAGCGCCCACAGCAACAACACGTTCGACATGGGCAGACCTACATGACAATGATGACCTCGGAGGTGGTGTCCTCCCGCCCGACGCTCACCCTGACCCGCGTCCTGCAGCTGCACATGGAGGCGTTGTCTTGCACAACGCTGACAAGAATAACAACTCGCTCCCTGCGCTGCCGGAGTTCACGCTCACGCGCGCCGCGCTGCACAGCGACAGCCTGCTCGCCACGACCGACGAGAAGATCTCCACGCTCCAGCGCTCGCGCATTGCCACTATCGATGCGAAGGTACAGAATGCTGCCGGCACGGTTTGGGCCACCATGAATGCCAACTTCGTCACGATGGATGCGCTCGGCACCGTGGCCGCCACGCTCAACGACACGATGCTCAAGAGCCTCCACACCAACCTCGTGCAGTCCAAGGCTGTGATCACCGAGATGATCGGGGAGCCTCTCAAGCACCAGCGCCCGCCGCCCCTCCGCGGCCCGACCTCGCTGCCCGACAAGATGCGGCACAAGCTCCGCGCCATGTTCGACCAGAAGTGGCTGGAGGTCAAGGCGTATGCCGACATGGATACGAAGCGGTCCCTCAGCGCCTTCAGGCTGCAGGTCAACAACTTGCTTCCCGAGCTCAAGACCGAGCTCGACGAAGGGGTGAAGCTCATCGAGTGCGACTACGACGAGCTGCAGCAGCAGAAGGACAGCATCGAGCAACACGTCCAACACCTCCAAGGTCGAGAGCCGTCACGGGCTGACTTCGGCGGCAGTCTGGACTCCAAGCTCGACAGCTACTAAGATTCACTCCTCACCAGCATCAGGAACGCCAGCTGCTGCGACGCCTTCTCGCAGCTGCTGGACACCTACGCCATGTCTCTGAAGCCTGCGCCGTACGAGTTTCCCTCGATAGAGGAGCTGACGGAGTGGACGAATACGAGCAGTCCAGCGCCAGCTTCATCTACGTCTCCACACACAAGTACTTCATCATGTGGTTCCTCCTCAGAGCCCAGCTTACAGGTAGATGAGCTAGGCCCGAGCACGCAGCGGTGGAGACAAACTCATTTGCCCTCTTATTGTTTCGTGTTTGTGTCCGCCTGCCCTCTTCCTTTCTTCAGAGTGCCCAGATTCCTCCTCCTCCTCTTCCTCCTACTCCTCCATTCTTCTCATTATGAATAACCCTTCCCTGTCGCACCCTGAGGCCGGTCGGAAGGGCGGGCAGGGCTTGTGGCCTGAGATTTCCTCACCGCCTATGACCCTTACGCTCGAAATTCGCAACAGCTTCGCGAATGGAGGGCGAGTGGTTTTCAAAATGTGGCTTTCGCATCAGCGCCGCGCACATTCATGTTAAAGAACTGCGGCGGAAAGACCCCGGCGCCACATTGCAGGAGTTCACGCTCTCCCTCGGTTGCTGCTGAAGCGGCGGCCCGGGGTCGAGGTCGCCCCAGCAGACGGACCGCAACCATCACTTAGTCTCCTCCTCCTCCCCTGCCCCCTCGAGTCATGAAAGGAAATCGCGACGGAATGTTTTTCGCCACGCTCAATGTTTGGGGGGCCCTGACCCGCGCCTCGAGACCGTCAAAAATCGACTCAGGAGGAAAACCCCGTTCCGGGGAATGGCTCGAGACCTCTGCGCCTCGACGTCATGAAAAAATCATCGCGCCGGGGGTCTGGGAGCCGACTGGCCCTCACGGCGCCCACCTCCAGGGCGAGGAGGGGGAAAGGGGCGATGGGGCGCGTCGCGCAGTTTCGATGTGCGCGGCTGGGCGTGCGTACCGCCCAGTGTTGTGTTGTCGTAGTTCGGACGGAAGAAATGGCGGCGGTTCGCTCCTCTTGCTGCCGCGTCCTTGCCATATTCCGCCCTCCTCTGTCACACTTTCCTCCATGGTGTTTTCGATCGTGGGCGCTTGCGCCCATGGGAACCATAATCAAGACGCACGAGCAGGAACGTGGGCAGGAACAGGAAAAGCAGGGCGATGAGGAAGATAGAGGAAACAAGGGAGGATGGGGAAGGAGGGGGAGGAGGAGGAAAGGGCCGATATAGGGGGGCATGAGAAGGAGGAGAATGGTCAAGAGAAGGAGGATGAAGCAGCCGTTTCTAGTCAATGTCTTGCTCCCGCGCATTCTTTACCGACAATTGTGTCATTTCAATTTTGATTGTTTTATTTTTTATTGGAAAACATAGTGGAAGGATTGATCATGGACGCCGTGCGTTGCGACATTACTTTGCCGACAACCATGCCGATGGCTGGGATGACCATCGAGGGCCAGGGCGAGACGGAGCAAGTGCCACCAGACCCTGCCGGACCCGGGTTGTGGGCGCTGATCTGAGTCAACCATTGCCGCCATAGCCAGAATTGACGTCACATGACGTTAGACACACTTCTGAGCTGAGCCTTTTCAGCCAGCTTCTCACAGGGCGCCTGTCGAGTTGCCCGAGGTGAAACGTATAAGTTGTGTCCTCCTACCGTTGGGCCGTCATCGCGTTGCCCCACGGGCTTCCCGAGATCCAGAGCTGTTCCGCGCGGAGTGGCCCAAAGGCCATCGCCAGGGCCTAGGGCTCAGGGAGCGACTCCGAGCTCGTTGATTCCCGATGGTTTCGCAGTGCTCTGGAACGACGGGGACTGCGCGAACGACGATAACGAGGTGGCCTGGACCAGCAACGCGCGGAACGCTCTCGAGAGGAGTGCTGCCGAAGAGTCGGCGCACGGTGGGGATTGGCTCCAGGCGGAGGCCAAGCGGGCGATCAGGGTACCCAACAGAGGCCGTGCGGCTTTTCCGGAAGTCTTTTCTCCTCCCAGGATCGCTCCGGAAGTGAGTGAGCAAGGGGGCCTTTTGGGAGGACAATCTAGCTTGGACAGGGTGACCTGGTGGGACTCTGCCAGGCCCTCCCACGTTAAGCAACTCTGGGAGCAGATCGATCGGGACCAGCTCAGCATGGCTTGGATGTCGTCCGAGTGCCGTACTTTCTCGGCCATCAATCGTATCAATCGAGATATGATAAACTTGGATAATTATCCCGGCAAAGCAACCTAACAGCGATGTGTAGGAGCATATCCGGAAGCATTCCCCTTGATATTCAGATGATAATCCAGTTGTCGAATTCTGCTGTTCTCGCAGTCGTAGTCGCATTCGCGATGCCAGTCGCAGTGGCAACGGCAGTCGCAGTCACAGCCTCAGCCTCAGCCTGCCTCAGCCTCAGCCTGCTTCAGCCTCAGCCTCAGCCTGCTTCAGCCTCAGCCTCAGCCTGCTTCAGCCTCAGCATCAGTCTGCCTTCAGCCTCGGCCTCAGCCTCAGCCTGCCTCAGCCTCACCCTGCATCAGCCTCAGCCTCAGCCTCAGCCTGCCTCAGCCTCAGCCTGCATCAGCCTCAGCCTCAGCCTCAGCCTGCCTCTGCTTCAGCCTCAGCCTGCTTCAGCCTCACCCTCAGTCTGCCGTCGGCCTCGGCCTCAGTCTGAGCCTGCCTCAGCCTCAGCCTGCATCAGCCTCAGCCTCAGCCTCAGCCTGCCTCAGCATCAGCCAGCCTCAACCAGCCTCAGCCTCAGCCTCAGCCTCGGCCTCAGCCTCAGCCTCAGCCTGCTCAGCCTCAGCCTCAGCCTCAGCCTCAGCCTCAGCCTGCCTCAGCCTGCCTCAGCTCAGCCTCAGCCTCAGCCTCAGCCTGCTTCAGCCTCAGCCCAGCCTCAGCCTCAGCCTCAGCCTCAGCCTCAGCCTCAGCCTCAGCCTGCCTCAGCCTCAGCCCTCAGCCTCAGCCTCAGCCTCAGCATCAGCCTCAGCCTCAGCCTGCCTCAGCCTCAGCCTGCCTCAGCCTCAGCCTCAGCCTCAGCCTCAGCCTCAGCCTGCCTCAGCCTCAGCCTCAGCCTGCTTCAGCCTCAGCCTCAGTCTGCCTTCAGCCTCGGCCTCAGCCTCAGCCTGCCTCAGCCTCAGCCTGCATCAGCCTCAGCCTCAGCCTCAGCCTGCCTCAGCATCAGCCTGCCTCAGCCTCAGCCTCAGCCTCAGCCTGCCTCAGCCTCAGCCTGCTTCAGCCTCAGCCTCAGTCTGCCTTCAGCCTCGGCCTCAGCCTCAGCCTGCCTCAGCCTCAGCCTGCATCAGCCTCAGCCTCAGCCTCAGCCTGCCTCAGCATCAGCCTGCCTCAGCCTCAGCCTCAGCCTGCCTCAGCCTCAGCCTCAGCCTGCTTCAGCCTCAGCCTCAGTCTGCCTTCAGCCTCGGCCTCAGCCTCAGCCTGCCTCAGCCTCAGCCTGCATCCTCAGCCTCAGCCTCAGCCTGCCTCAGCTCAGCCTGCCTCAGCCTCAGCCTCAGCCTGCCTCAGCCTCAGCCTCAGCTGCTTCAGCCCAGCCTCAGCCTCAGCCTCAGCCTCAGCCTCAGCCTGCCTCAGCTCAGCCTGCCTCAGCCTCAGCCTGCTGCTTCAGCCTCTCAGCCTCAGCCTGCCTCAGCCTCAGCCTCAGCATCAGCCTGCCTCAGCATTCAAAATGTGGCCCGGGAATGGAGTTCTTGGAACTCGAAGATCACGAAGTGACCTACAGTTGGCTCCGGGCATTCAAACTCATGCCCAGGAATGGAGTTCTGGGAACTCGAAGACCACGAAGTGGCCTACAGTTGGCTCCGGGCATTCAAAATCATGCCCAGGAATGGAGTTCTGGGAACTCGAAGACCACGAAGTGGCCTACAGTTGGCTCCGGGCATTCAAACTCATGCCCAGGAATGGAGTTCTGGGAACTCGAAGAACACGAAGTGGCTTACAGCTGGCTCCGGGCATTCAAAATCATGCCCAGGAATGGAGTTCTGGGAACACGAAGACCACGAAGTGCGTTACTGCTGGCTAAAAAAAGGGGTCCCCGGTTTTCCGCGGCACCCGTCCGGCATCTGCCCAGACCCCCCTGGGGAGTCATGATGCTCTCTTTTGAGACCACTAGAAACCTATCAGTCTTCGCTGTTAGGTAATATGGGGAATCCTGTCATTTGTCGCCTTCAGCCAAGACGCTGAAATGAGAACTGGTTTGGATTCGGAAGGGGCTCGCTATTCCGTGGGTCACTCCGCGGTTGCTCCTCTGGCCCTCCTCGTGCACCCAGGCTCCTCTGGCGCCAGGAAGGGGCGCCGTTACTTGTTCGGCGTTCCCTCTTCCAGCAGCCCGGCTCTTTTACAGGCGGCGGCACGCCACTCCATGCCTCGCGGCAGGGTGGCGGATATCGGGAAGCGTCCGCAGGAGTGCGGCGGGAGCAGCAGCAGCGGCAGGAGCGGCGAGCGGCGGCGGCCGGACGCGGCGGCCCTGCCGGAGGATTCTGCGGACACGCAGGGGCTGGAGCCGATACACTACGCGGCCCGGGCCGCCCACAGCGTCGAGGCGCGGTGGCCTTTTCCCCCCTCCTCCTCCCCCGGCTTTTTCATCGATGTTTCGATGCCGACGGTTTCCCGTCGAGTTCAGCTTCTGGGGGCCCGTTGCGGACTCCAGGGCCGTCCAGGATGGAACATCGGCTGCGTAGATTGGGCCCCGGAAGGGGTCCGTGGAAAGAGTTTGGTTTGGACCCTCCTCCTCTCCAGACCCCCTCGCGTCGAAAAAAAATCACGGCGGGAGGTTTTTGGACCATCCTCGGCGGGAGGGGGGCGTACCAGGCTCCGTGGCCGTCAGGAACACCGCTCGGGATGAACAAGTTGCCCTGGCGAGTCGAAAAAGAAAAAGCTCCATTTACAAAGACTGTCAGAGGTCCGCGGTGGATTTCTCGGATCGGCGCTGGAACCCCCTTCTCACGCGCGCGGAGCGCGCCAGTGGCCGCCCCGGAGGCGCCGCCAGGGGGCCCCAGCGCAGATGCAGGAAATCCGCGCGAACCTCCGGAAGATTATGTGTGTGTGTGTGTGTCGTTGTTTCTTTCGTCGTCTAAGACTGCCCTGGGGAAGTCTAGGCCTCCCGGGTGGGGTCCGAGTAGATGGGGTCGGAGGATCGCGCCGTATCGTCGATGCATCGGCGATGCGGCTCGATGTGGAGCCCCGTTTTCTCCACGCCGGCGTCGCCGATGCATCGCCGATGTCGCCGATGCATCGGCGATGCAACGCCGATCTATCGGCGATGCGGCGCGATCTTTCGACCCCAACTGCTCCGACCGCATCTAAAAACGCCTCTAGGAAGAGGTGGAATCCTCCCTCTTCCCTCTCCCGTTTTCACTTCCCCCTCCTGCACTGCGACATCTGAGTTTCGGCGCTCCGGCGGAGCTCTCAGAGGGCCGTCCCCCCCCCTCCCCGGGGCGTACAGTGGCGGATGGTTTTGCCTTGTCTTGCCTTGCCTTGCTTTGTCTTGCCCTTGCCTTGCCTTGCCCCTCCCAGTTGTTGGGCGGAGGGCAGGCGGAGGGGAGCGGGACAGCGCGAGGCGGAGCGGAGGAGGCGGAGAGCCCGGCCCGCGTCGGCGGCGGTGGGTCGCGGCGCGACGTGCTCGTGGGCAGGATGGCAGCGGCGCCACGACGGGCCCCTCCTCACGGCAGCGACGCACGCAGCGGGCAGTAATGTGAAAATGCAGGGAGGAGGCAGGCGCGACGAGGAGAAGGAGGAAGGAGGAGGAGGAGGGAGGAGGAGTACGAGGAGGAAGGAGGACGGAGGAGGTGGAAGGAGGTGGAAGGGGCGGGGTGATCAGCAGATGCGAGGTGGCGGAAGAGGAGCAGGGCGAACGGGTGGGGAGAAAGGCAGAACAAGAACAAGCAGGACACGGATGAGGTGGGAGGGTGCGCGGATGAGGAGGGACTGACCAAGCGGCATTCTGTCTGGTACTTAAGGAGGCGGAATCGACAGACATTGATCGCCTCACGATGTGCCTGCGCACGCCGCCAGGTGAGCCTGCTCGTCGAGTGGAAGGCGGGGTCGCGTGCTTGCACAACTGGAGCAGCAGCAGCGGCAGGATCGAGGAGGGATGGACGAGCCTGGAGAGGCGTGGGGTGAAGGGGTGGAGGGGCTGGAGGGCGCAGAGGAGGGAGGAGAAAGCGCAGGAGGGGGAGGGAGCGTGGGGATAAGCGGGAGGAGGGTGATGGGAGCGTGGTGGAGCATGGGGAGGACCTCAGGAGGAGGACCTCACTTCCTCACGCCATTCGTCAACATCCTCCCGAGCGGTTCGACTGCGAGCACCACCTGCACCTTTGTTGTCGCACTTTCCTCCCTGGGCCTGGCGCAGTTCTTGTTTTGATTATGAGTACTCCGATTATTAGCCGAAGCGATTGCGAAAATCGATGCCCAGCCCATGCCCAGCCCATGCAAGTCGAGCTCAGTGCCAGTTGAGTCCCTGGTGCTCTTTCTCACGCATGGCATCTGCAGCTTCACGCGCTAGGCCTCTCACGCTCGCGTGTTATGTGCACATCGGCCTCGATCAAGAGCGTCTGCTAGTCTTGCAGCCATCATAGAGCACGAGCATCCGCAGTCTCACAGCCAACAACTCACTTCACCTTGCCTCCACTGCCTCGTGAGGCGCCACGCTGTGCTGCCGTTAACGGTGGAGCGTACCACAGTCCCATTCGCCCCTGTCCTACCATGCTTGCCTTTCTCACTTCTGTCCGGCAGCCGTACTTTTATGAACCTCCATGACCCAGACGCTCGACGAGATGATTGTGGCTCAAGCTTCGCATCTCCGGCGAGCGTACCAATATACCAGTATCTCCTGTGAGCTCCTGCTGGAGCAGCACCCCACAGTGGATTTTCTTCCTTACACTTTGGTTTCGCATGCATGCTTTCTTCAGGTACCCCTATCAAGCAGTTGTTCAGGATAGAGAAGCATAACATCGCTTCGCCGTTATCTACCCGACCGCCGGCTACGCCTGCAGCCAAAGTTGTTCGCGTCAACCGCCCGCTGAACGAGATGGACGGGCTGGACGTGGAACTACCAGTACAGGGGGCAGCAGCATCAGAACCAGGAGCTGGTTTTCGACGAGCCTCCCATGGCTCGCCCATCGCAGCTCGAGCAAGATATCACAGCCGCTGCCAGCACATGGGCGGACAAGACAAATGAATATGGAATCACACGGACGGACCATTGACTTTGGCAGCCATTGGCACGCTCACTGCAAAACACCTGCAACCAATCCAGCAAGACACTGCGGCGATCAAGCTTCATGGAGTATCCCGTCGCGACTTGCAGAAAGCAGCAGAGCCGCCAACAATTGCAATCGAAGAGACAACTACGAGGCTCGAGCACGGAATAGGGGACATTTACATACGCGTTGCCAACATGGAGAACAGCATGAACGAGCACATCGACAAGATCAAGCACGAGTTGGGAAACATCGCATCTTATTCCCCACGACGGGCCGCTGGTAAATCGCAGCATTCTGACAAGTACCATTACAGCGGCAAGCGCGCAGTTGCTGAGTGATTGGTCATTTAGACATTTTCGACGACGACACGGCGGCAGCAGCTTTTCTCCGCGATAGATTGTCGTCGATGGGCGGCCCCAGTCCTTAAAATATCGATGCGACGGGAGAGTTTAGGAACATCATTTTCGCAAGTTTCGACGCCATGCTGGACGGGGACGCCGCCGTTGCGCTGTTAAGGAGTGTCAACATCAAGCGGGGCATGAACACTGCATGGGCGTCGCCGGACAGGGAGCCAGCAGAGCGTGCCGCCCGTATTTGTTGCATCGGTCTCAAACACATCTTGAAGAAAGATACGGGCAATCAATATGACATCCGCGCTTCTGAGGGAGGTCCTTTCCAAATTAAATTCGGCGGACCATTCGCACTTGCAATCGACACCGCCGGTACCACCTATGGAGCGGATATGGGAACGCGAATGGAAGATATGGGATGAGTTGCGCAACCACCCCCTATTTGTGGAACTTGCGCAGAAATGCGATTTGATCCGACAGCGGGCGCGTGCCGGGATAAAGGGGAACCCGAAAAGGTAGTTCAAAGGAGCGCAACAACATGTAGGGAATGCGGCGGGCGCTGGATAGTTTGGACCAATGTTTTTGGCAGACAGCGGCGCAGCCGACCAACGCCACGTGAGATTATATGTTTTCGATATTCCCGACGTGCCTTTCGGAACTTGCCGTTCCCTACGAGTTGAAGCCTATTCCATCAAGGTTGAATGCGATTCGGACGAGGACAGCGACGTCGATCCTTCAGCCGGTGGTGGGGCGAGAACGGGCAAATATACTTTTGTGAAGCCACCAGTGGGATCCTCCTTGCCTTGCCATGCCAGGGCTGCCGCACCCACCGCGCGCTCTTCATTGCAACGTGGTCGTCATCTACAAGCCCAGCGTGGGAACCTTCCTATTGGCAGCGCACGTCGTGCTCTCGCCGATCTTGATTTTGATTCGAATGGGGCGCCCGCAACTCCGAGCGACCAGCAACCTTTACATATTATATTTCCACCTGTCCTTGACTCTGCCCTTCCACATGTTCTACATCGAGGGCGCCGCCGCAATCTTCGTGCAAATTTTGGGCTGGGCGTGGGTCCCGGCGCGGGCGCAGATGGGCACGCCGCCAGTGAGTCCACCAGTTTGCTTGGTCAGTGCAAAGCTACCTCCAGCCCATGCGTTTCACCATTGCCGCGCTCATCGACATTTCCGTGAAGTTGCACAATCGACGTCCAGAAGCACGACGCCCCGCAGACTATGCGCAGAAGCCGGGGCAAACCTCGCAGAACGCGCCGCCCGCTGCCACGGCAGACGTTCGCCGCGTGGAACGTGGAAGGCCCCAGGGGGGGCTCGATCATCAAGCCGGTGGAGCCTGCGGAGATGATGAAAAGAAGATGCGTAGCTGTTTTGCGCATCAAAGAAACTCATCTACACGGCGCGGAGTATCGCAGAGACGGCCATTGGTTCTTGAAATGCCCATCCGGGGAGCTCGACGACGTGGCTCGATCTCGCGCAGGTGTTGGCCTCATTACTTTTCAGGGAGCTTTTTTGCAATAGTTTATTGTCGGGCGTGCTCGTCGAGATCAGCATCTCTACGAATCAGAGCGGTGGGAGGTGCGATCACGCCGCTATCTGCGCGCGACCTGCGCGGCGGGCGCGACGCAGGCGACCGGCGGACTTCAAATTGCAGAGTTTGATCAGACCAACGACCCCCCATAGCACCACAGCGGCGACGGGGGGCTTTCATGCCAGGTCCGCGAAGCGAAGGGCTGGGGAACGCGACGCACTCGGGGGGGGATGCGCGTTCGAATCGCGTCCCCCAGAGAAGTCGCCCGCTGTTGTCGCCAACCGCAAATTATTTATTCGGATGCTGCGTGTGTGCTGACATGGCCATTGCAAATGCATTCTTCGATTTCTCAGCTGACGAGTTGGGCGCGCGCCGAGACTCCTCGGGGCATCCCCGACGCGACCGGCTGCGCCCGATCGTTTTGCTCAGTTGGAATTGTTGCGCGCCGCCATGTCATTTTCCCATTGGTGGGAAGATGTCAAGCACGCTGGGAAGAAGCTCTCAACGCCCGCCATTTCACGCTGGAAGCGGACTTCGCTGTTCAGTTCCCTGCCGCCTGCAAGTCCCACCCTCCGCGGCGCGACGCCTCTTCTCTGGTTGACCCGGGCGTGGAAGCAGCTTTCATTCCCGGCTTCTCCGAACATTGGGATTCGACAGGGACGCGCGCGGGCGACCCGACGTTCTCGCAGATTATTCTTGGAACGAGTCTATTGGCAAGTGCGGTTTGCAGAGTTGACGCCTGCATCTAATGGAGTTTGGGGCGCGACTTTGAACGTGGACGCGTCTGCTTTAGCTATCGCTGAGTTCCGGCGTGCAATTCGCAGGATGAAGAACAGGAAAGCAGCGGGCCCAAGCGCCCCCCCGGAATTTCGGCGGGTCATTGGTGCAAGCAGCGACGCCTGCAATGAGCAACTGGAGACATGTCGAGCTTGCTGGAGGGAAAAAGACTTGCCCGCCATCTGGAAGAGAGCTGACGCAACCACATTATTGAATGAGTAGGGGGGCGCGACGCTACCCAGCATCTACCGTCCTATATCTCTGCTCACCGTCGGGTACAAGAGGCTCGCGGCGACGCTTCACTAGAGGCCCATTGAAGGAGGAGCTGAATATCAATTGCGACAGTTCCAGTTTGGCTTCCGGCCGAGACGCGGCGCGGCGGCAGCGTCGTCGATAGCCCGGAGAATAACGCTGACGCAGCTCATCATGATTAGCAAGGCATCGGTTTACGGAACAGAGGCCCCTGCTCGTAGAAAATGGAGGCACACGCGTGCCCCCCTCGTGGTTCCAGTAAGGACACGCACGTCGCGCTTGCATCCCAAAAAGTAGAGCTGCGCTTGTGCGTCTGCGCGTTCCCATGGAGTTCTATGTGGCCCATGGCGCGGCCATGTTCAGCATGGGCTGCGGTGCTTTGGATTGTCGCATTTTTTGCATGCGTTCTGCCTGGTGGCCCCGCCGCTCTCGCGATGGCAAGCGACGCGAAGCTTGATTTCGCGATGATGTCTGCGTGCAAGGACTGTCTTGCATGGGGCGCCACGCGATGCCAGTCCGCTCGGCCATGTCGCTTCTAGGTGCGAGGCGCTAGAGGACAGGGCATTCGAGCGTCAACTGCAGGCTGCGGAGGCATCGAGATGCGGCACGCGCGACCTTAATTGTAGAGCATCAAGTCACACGCCTGTGTCACTTGTAGAGAATTGGCGCACGCGCCTGGTTTCCTCATGGCCCCGGGGCCATTTAAAAAGTAGCGGTTGCATAACCAGAAAAAAGGAGAGACCGCCGCGCCATCGCGCATGTAACAGCATTGGCCGCAACCCATGCAATATGCAACGGCGTTCATATCCCCGCGCCGCGTGGCGCCATTCGTCCCACCGTTGCACATCTACGGGGCGTCCGACGTCTGCCCGCCACCCAACGATGGGCGCGCGTTATGGCAAACTGGTCACGAGTGCGCGCTCTAGGTTGGGACGGCTTCCAGCTGGATGGCTGCGCGGGAGCCGCTGCGGCCACATTTGAGATGGGAAGGGGGGCGCCTCGTTGGATTTGCGTGCGCGCGCGAGCGCAACGCGTCAACGTTGCAGAGCAGCGACATCCCACTGTTCGTTTACGCGCGTCGGGCTGGCGTCGCGCGCGCGTAGCACTATCCGTTTCCCCGCATGGCACGCAACCTTCATTCCAAATGAGGCCCGTTCGGTTCCCGCGGCGCCGCGGCGCGCTGCGCTGCGCGGTTTCGCGCGGGGCCGTGCAGCTACGTTTTCCCAGGTTGGTGGGCGCTTCGTGCCCCGAGATGCCGCGCGGCGCCGCGAGGTGCCGCGCGGCTCCGCGCTTCGCGGGGCTTCGCGGCAACGCCATATGTTTACGCGGGGACTCTGGCCCCCCAGGCGGAGCCATGGCCCGCTACGGACACGCCCGCCCTGCCGCTGCGCCCCTCGATGGTACGCTTCTTGAGCCACACTTGAACCACGCTAGAACCACACTTGAACCACGCTTGAACCATACCTGAACCACACCTGAACCACACTTGAAGTACACGCGCACTGCGGGTGATCAGCCATGCTGATCCTTCGCTCGATGGTAGAACTCCTGAACTACACTTGAAACACACTTGAACCATACTTGCACCACGCTTGAACCACACAAGAACCACACCTGAACCACACTTGAAGTACATGCGCAATGCGTGTGATCAGACATGCTGCTGCTTCGCTCGATGCTACAACTCCTGAACTACACTTGAACCACACTTGAACCATACGTGTACCACACCCGAACCGCACCTGAACCATATCTGAACCACACCTGAACAACACTTGAAGTATGTGCGAACTGCGAGTGATCAGCCATGCTGCTGCTTCGCTCGATGGTACAATCCCTGAGCTACACTTGAACCACACTTGAACCACACTTGAACCACACCTGAGCCACACCTGAACCACACCTGAACCACACTTGAAGTACATGCGCACACGAGTGATCAGTCAGGCTGCTGCTTCGCTCGATGGTGCAATCCCTGAACTACACTTGAAGCACACTTGAACCACACCTGAACCACATGTTAAACTGCACCTGGGCCGTACCTGAACCACACCTGAACCACCCTTGAAGTACAGGAGCACTGCGAGTGATCAGCCATGCTGCTGCTTCGCTCGATGGTACAATCCCTGAGCTACACTTGAACCACACTTGAAACATGCTTGAACCACACCTGAACCACCCCTGAACCACACCTGAACCGCACCTGAAGTACATGCGCACTGCGAATGATCAGCCATGCTGCTGCGTCCCTCGATGGAACAGGTCCTGAACTACACTTGAACCACACTTGAAACACACTTGAACCACACCTGCACCACACCTGAACCATACCTGAACCACCCCTGGACCACACTTGAAGTACATGCGCACCGCGAGTGATCAGCCGTGATGATGCCTCGCTCGATGGTACAACTCTTGGGCTACCCTTGAACCAGACTTGAACCACATCTGAACCACACCTGAACCATACCCTAACCACACCTGAACCACACTTGAAGTACATGCGTACCGCGAGTGATCAGCCATGCTGATGTCTCGCTCGATGGTCCAATTCCTGAACTCCACTTGATCCATACTCGAACCACACCTGGGCCACACCTGAACCATGCCTGAGCCGCACCTGAACCACACTTGTAGCACATGCGCACTGCAATGATCAGCCATGCTGCTGCTTCGCTCGATGGTACAACTCCTGCACTACACTTGAACCACACCTGAACCACAGTTGAACCACACCTGAACCGCACCTGAACCATATCTGAACCACACCTGAGCCACACTTGAAGTACATGCGCACTGCGAGTGATCAGCCATGCTGCTGCGCCTCTCGATGGCAAAACCCCTGCACTACACTTGAACCCCACCTGCACCACAGTTGAACCACACCTGAACCACACCTGAGACACCCCTGAACCACACTTGAAGTAGATGCGCGCTGCGAGTCATCAGCCATGCCGTTGCGCCCCTCGATGGTACCGTTCCTGAACCACACTTGAACCACAATTGAAACACGCCTGAACCACGCCTGAACCACACCAGAACCACACCTGAACCACAGCTGAACCACACCTGAACCACACCTGAACCACGCTGGAAGTGCACGCGCTCTGCGAGGTATCAGCCATGCTGCTGCGTCCCTTGGCGGTGCAGCTCCTGAAGCACACTTGAACCACGCCTGAACCACACCTGAACCACACCTGAACCACACCTGAACCACACCAGAACAATTCTTGAAGTACGCGCGCACTGCGAGTGATCAGCCATGATGTTGCGTCCCTCGGTGGAACCATTCCTGGACCACAGTTGAACCACACTTGAACCACGCCTGTTCCACACCTGAACCACACCTGAACCACACCTGAAGTACACGCGCACTGCGGGTGATCAGCCATGCTGCTGCGTCCCTCGATGGAACAGGTCCTGAAATATATTTCAAACACGATTCAACCACGCCTGGACCACGCCTGAACCACACCTGAACCTCACCTGAACCACAGCTGAACCGTACCTGAACCACACTTGAAGTACACGCGCACTGCGAGTGATCAGCCATGCCGCTGCGTCCCTCGATGGAACAGGTCTTGCTCTACACTTGGAACACACTTGAACCACACTTGAACCACACCTGAACCACACTTGAACCACATCCGCATGGCCGCTTGGCACGTCGAACGCGCGAACGCGCCGTCGCAAAGGGGGGCGCCGTTTTTACAGACGCGGGGGGGGCGAACACCGCCATGGATCGCGGGCGAACACCGCCCGCGCGGTGCGTCCCATTGCGTTCGGATTCAGCTCGGAACGCGCGGGGCCGTTGAAGCTACGCTGGCGCTGCTGCCTTACCAGGACGCCTGGCGCGTCGCGCCGTCTTGTATGGGGCACAGGGCGCGTGGCGCCATTTTGTATCGGGAGGATTGCGGTGTTGGCCCATGTTGTACATTCTTGTATGACTTCATACATTCCGCGATCCATGTCTCCGCGCGCGATTCCCAGGTGTGCGGGCCGCGTCTACATTGCCGCGGGGCGCGCGTTATTCGGCGCTCCATCGCGACCAGCGGGGCGCTGGCGCGCAGTCAGGGCAGGGCGAGGTGGCGCGCCGCCGCGGGCCGCGCGCGCGCGGGATCCGGCGCGGTCGTCGGTGCGGGCGCAGCAACGGGGGCCGATCGCCATAGTGGCGTCGGCGACGCCGCGCCGACATGGCGCGCGCGATCGGGAGAGGCCCGCGCGAACGAGCGCGCCTGTGTTACGCGCGAGTTCCGCCTCAAGTGCGCCGGATGCGCGCCCGCGCTTGAACCGCCTTAAACCAGACTTGAACCACACCTGAAAAACGCCTGATAGATACCTGAACCACTCTTGAAGCACACGCGCACTGCGAGTTATCAGCCATGCTGCTGCTTCCCTCGAAGGTACAGTTCCTACACTACACATGAACCACACTTGGACCATACTTGAACCACGCCTGAAGCACGCCTGAACCACACGTGAACCATACCTGAACCACACCTGAACCACACTTGAAGTACACGCGCACTGCGAGCGATCAGCCATGCTGCTGCGCCCCTCGATGGCGCAACTCCTGAACTACAGTTGAACCACACTTGAACCGTACTTGAACCATACTTGAACCATGCTTGAGCTACACATGAACCACACCTGAACCACACCTGAACCACACTTGAAGTACACGCGCACTGCGAGTGCACTGCGAGTGCTCAGCCATGCTGCTGCTTCGCTCGATGGTACAATTCCTGAACTACACTTGAACCACACTTGAACCACACCTGAACCATACCTGAACCTCACCTGAACCACACCTGAACCACACCTGAACCATACCTGAACCACACTTGAACCAAACTTAAAGCACATGCGCACTGCGACTGGTCAGCCATGCTGCTGCTTTGCTCGATGGTACAATTCCTGAGCTACTCTTGAACCACACTTGGACCACACCTGAACCATACCTGAACCACACCTGAACCATACCTGAACCACACCTGAGCCACACTTGAAGTACACGCGCACTGCGAGTGATCAGCCATGCTGTTGCGTCCTTAGATGGTACAATTCCTGAGCTACACTTGAACCATACTTGAAGCACGCCTGAACCACACCTGAGACATACCTGAAACACACCTGAACCACACTTGAAGTACATGCGCACTGAGAGTGATCAGCAATGCTGCTGCTTCTCTCGATGGTACAATTCCTGAACTACACTTGAACCACACTTCAACCAAACTTGAACCACACCTGCCCCACACCTGAACCACACCTGAACCATACCTGAACCACACCTGAACCACACTTGAAGTACACGCGCAGTGCGAGTGATCAGCCATGCTGCTGCTTCGCTCGATGGTTCAATTCCTGAACTACACTTGAAACACACTTGAGCCATGCTGAAACCACACCTGAACCATACCTGAACCACACCTGAACCTCACTTGAAGCACATGCGCACCGCGATTGATCAGCAATGCTGCTGCTTCGCTCGATGGTACAATTCCTGAGCTACTCTTGAACCACACTCGGAACATATTTGAACCACACCTGAACCGTACCTGAACCATACCTGAACTACACCTGAACCACAGTTGAAGTACATGCGCACTGCGAGTGATCAGCCATGCTGCTGCTTCGCTCGATGGTACCACTCCTGAACTACACTTGAACCACACTTGAACCATACTTGAACCACACCTGAACCACACCTGAACCATACCTGAACCACACCGGAGCTACACCAGAAGTACATGCGTACTGCGAGCGGTCAGCCATGCTGCTGCTTCGCTCGATGGTACAATTCGTGAGCTACACTTGAACAACACTTGAAACATACTCGAACCACACCTGAACCACACCTGAACTACACCTGAAACGCACCCGAACCGCACTTGAAGTACATGCGCACTGCGAGTGATCAGCCATGCTGCTGCTTCGCTCGATGGTACCATTCCTGAACTACACTTGAGCCACACTTGAACCATACTTGAACCACACCTGAACCGTACCTGAACCACACCTGAACCACAGTTGAAGTACATGCGCACTGCGAGTGGTCAGCCATGCTGCTGCTTCGCTCGATGGTACCACTCCTGAACTACACTTGAACCACACTTGAACCACACCTGAACAATTCCTGAACCTTACCTGAATCACACTTGCAGTACATGTGCGCTGCGAGTGATCAGCCATGCTGCTGCTTCGCTCGATGGTACAAATCCTGAACTACACTTGAACCACACTTGAACCATACTTGAACCACACCTGAACCACACCTGAACCATACCTGAACCACACCTGAACCACACTTGAAGTACATGCGCACTGCGAGTGGTCAGCCATGCGCAGTATTGGGCGCCAGGGTGCCCAGCGCTGCCACTGCCCTCAACGCGCGGTGCTGCAGTGCCACGCGCGTTGCAAGCGCGAGGTTGCGACGTTCACCATGCCGCCATGGCGCGCGATGCCCCAACTTCTGCGATCACCAGCAGTACCGGTTAAGCCGATAAAGCAAAACGGAAACGACGTGCGACCGAAAGAAAGACTCGATTACAAAATGGGTCATGCCTTTTTTCGATGCTTTCCTTTTTCGCGCGCGCGTTTTTGAAACCCCCCCCCCAGAGCGCCCTGCGGCTTCTGTCGAGACAACCATGACGCCCGCACCCCCGCGCTACGGCCACCGCGCGCAGTGTTCCAGTAATGGGCACGACCATAGAGCGCCTACACCATACCACATATACGATCGATGCTTTCAGGTGGCCATGCCACGTGGACATGCCATGGCCATGCTGCAGTTCAGCATCGGGGTACGCAGGGGCCCTCTCGGGACTCCGATGGCCCAGCGGTCGCTGTCCGAGGGCGACCAAGCTGTGTCCCCCTTGCCCCCATGCGTCTTGAGTGCGCAAGTGCGGACGCTGCCCATGTGCACGCGCATTGGGAGCGCGCGGAATACACCAGGAAAATCGCGAACCGTCTCCGTGCGATGCGGCGCCAGCCGTAACGCATTGCATGCCGCTCATACCATGGCCACCGCAAGACGCAATGCATCGTGGGGCAGCGGGAATGTCTGGGAACCGCATCAAAATGAGCATTCGGCGCGGCACGACCATGTCTGCCATGCGTCAGAACTGCACGCCGTAATCGCGCGGGTGTTTCGATTGATCGAGTGTTACTGCGCGAACGTTCGCATGATTTGTCCCGGGCGCCCGGTAGCTTTTGACGCTCTCGCCAGAATTGGTGGAGTCACGAGCGTACCTCAACATTGTGCTCGCGGCTCTGTGCTTGGTTGTTGCATTCCGACCACCTCCGGGGCCTCTGCTCCGTAAACCGATGCCTTGCTATATTGGATTACCCACGCCAGCAACCCGCAACAGCTGTTGGGCAACATCGTCTTGGAGGGCCAGGAATACGGCATGGAGCTGAACTGGGACAAGACCGTGCAGATACGAATTGGTTGTCCGAGCACGCTTGAAAAACCGAACTGGGATCCCATCAAGAGCGTCAGAGAGGCGACTTACTTGGGAGGAGTCGCGTCGCGCGATGGCCGGGCGAACGGCGAACTCCCGAGACGGGCCGACGAAAGTACGAACCTGTTCAGACAGCTCCAGAAGTTGTTGTTTCGTATTGTCGGCGCCGCAAATTATATATCTACTGGAGTTGCGTGGTCAGCAGGCTGATCTATTCTGTGGACCCCTCCCATGGTTGTTGAAGGCAGAGAGGGATCGCCCATATGCTTTCCATTGCAAGCGTTTGCGCAACAATTCTTGGTCCCCCCCATTCAGTTGCATCCAGAATCTCCAACGCGACTGTTCTGGAGAGGGCCGAATCGCTGCCTTGGTCACAAGTTTTGCACAAGAAGCAGATATGCACTGCACAGGAATATCGCGGGCCAGCATGTGGATTATTTAATGCGTCGTCTTGTATGCAAACCAGATGGTACCCCAAGGGACTGGGCGCGCCATCGAGGCAGACGGCATCCGCGACAGCAGTGGGAGAAGTCAGCGTTTGCCATGGAGCTGGTGAGTTGATGACCTCTCATGTGATGCTGCCCGCCCCCCCTCTTCCCCTCGTCCTTGCTAGGCGTCCTATGCTTCAGTCTGGCGCAGTATCCTCTACGTCGCAACCGTGACGCGGTCTGTGCTTCTGCTTCACAGTCGCGGTGCGTTCTTTTTCCGCAACGCGCCATCACTACCTGGAGGGGATCTCACGCCAACGGGTAGGCGCGCCACCAAGCATCGTCCAATAGAGATCCGGATGTTTTTACCAACGCGTCTGACAGATGCACGGCTTCTGACCAGGGAACAGTTCTGGAGTGGGAGGCAGGCGAAGATCGAGCCCACGGCCTTGGCCGACTAAGATTCTCAGTCGCAGCCCCTCAGCTTTTGCCATGGACCTGCTAGAACACAACAGGTTTCCGCAGACCGTCTGCGCAGGCAGCCACTGGAGGTATTCGACAGGCCAGTCAGCAGTCGTTAGCTCACTTAGCAATCGCCCAACGTCTGCCGCCTTGGAGGGTCACAGTGCCCTACCAGCTTACAAGCCAGCCTCCGCCCAGAGAAGGCACAACATGGCCGGCCAAGTTGCCGCCCGCACGGTGTTTCGATGTTCCACATTCTTCGTTGCAGTGTTTGTTTTATCGAGTTATATGTTACTGGCAAGGCTGTTCCTCCGAGTCTCCTGCTACACTGGCTGCGTGTTTCGTTGCTGAACGCCTTTGCAGGCATATATGGTTTTCCACTTCTCTGTGCTGCTCCCACGCACTAGCGCGCAAAGGTGCTGAGGCCACAACGCCTAAGTCGCTTGTACGTCTTCTCTGCCAGCTGCCAGCCTTGCCGCACAGCCACGTCGGGTCCAGCCATGTCCGGGCAACGTCAGGGAAAACGGGGACCAGAGTAAAGACAGGATGAATCAACGATGCTGCAATACAGTGAGCGGCTGCAATCAGGAACACTTACTTTTCAAAAGGGGTTCGGTCGTTCCTTAAGTGTGCATGCGTTCCGGTAACTACCTTTTGGGCGCTAGACAGGGACCTGGCCGACCCTTCGGACATCGTAGACTTACTTGGAAAAAATGCTTCGTTCCTGAATGTGCCGTTCCTTAGGTCTGGCCGGTGCTGCAATACACCATCCCGTTCAATCAATTGCTCTGCCTCATCAATCCGTGCCGGCACTCCTCTGCACTGCGGGAAGCACTCCCTTGGAAACGAGCACCCCGTGGACCTGCCTTTGAGCTGGTAAGCTCGTTTTGAACATAGGTTCTCTTGCATCAAGTCAGCTGGATGAGGAGGAGGAGGGTGAGGAGGATGAGGAGGAGGAGGAGGAGGAGAAGG
Source organism: Prorocentrum cordatum (assembly GCA_963575745.1). NCBI lineage: Eukaryota > Dinophyceae > Prorocentrales > Prorocentraceae > Prorocentrum > Prorocentrum cordatum. The sequence goes on along the minus strand of CAUYUJ010019029.1, from coordinate 114,543 downwards.
AGACACAGGAAGATGAGGAGGAGGAGGAGGAGGAGGAGGAGGAGCGGGCAATCACACAGTCACTCTGTTCAATAAAGTGTCCAGTGAGGTTTCTTTTGAAAGCGAGCCACCCTCCATTTGTATAGCCTTTGCAGGTGTTTGCGCTTCTGGCCGCATGGATCATGGAAACCTGTAGCGACAGCTCCATTTTCAAACACAACCGCCGTCACGATCGGGTCCCAAGTCGGATCACCATTTTGCAAAAGAGCCGCCCCTGGCCATCTCTGCAACTGTTGGAAGCGTTGAAGGCGAATGCGCGCAACGCGAAAGCGAGATCCACTCTTTGAAGCACACCCGCACTCCATCCATGTGCCTGTTGGAGCTTTCGCTACGAGTGTGCGCGGCGCTGAGGCGAGAGTCGCAGTGTGAGAACCACCCGCATCTGCGCGGCGTTGAGGCGGTAGCCACACTCTGACTACGACCCGCCCTCCAGCACTGCAGCTGCTTGGCCCCTGGGTGTCCCGCCCGCGCCACGCATGCCTGAATTTTGACAAGGGCACCCTGCGCCTGCGAAGAGCAAACAATATGCCCCCACCGTAGTAGCTGGAAGTCTCTGGTTTGGGGTCGTCGTCGGGGCGGGCAGTCTCCCGGCGGCACGGCCAGGCCGCCGTGCCGACGCGCCCAGGGGTGCGCCGAGGAGGAGCCGCTGGAATGCCAGAAGTGGAGAGGGATGTGGAAGGAGGAGCCGGAGGAGGAGGCGCGCGTTCGAAAAGTGCAGCTCAAGCAGTGGCGAAGCGTCCTGGCGTGCCTAAACGCCTGCCAAGCCAGGTTCGAAGAACCGCTTGTGGTTTCCACGACATGTTCTCAGAGCATGTCTGGCTGTGACTGTCTTGTTTTGTTATTAGAACATGTTTGGGTTCTAAGAGCAGTTCGTGGTAGGACTATAGGAATGCAGGGACGGTCGGTCCCTGCTCAAGCAGCGGCTGCGCAGGGCGGAAAGGTGGAGGTGGAGGAGGAGGAACGCGACGGGCAAGAGGTTTAGCCAGGTCTGAAACGTCCGGCATCCTACCCCCTCCCGCCTATGGCTTCCGCTGCGCCGACTGTGTTGTCTGCATCCGCCAACGGGGGCCACGGCGGTCGCGAAACCTTCCAAAAAGGACCCCATCGCGCTGTGCCCAGTCAGAACAAGGAAGTTTTATGTTGTGTTGATTGGATGAGGAGGAGGATGTGGCCGATGAGCAAGAATCTGAGGAGGAGGGAGAGGATGCAGATGAGGAAGGAGGAGAAGGACGACGAGAAGGAACAACGGCAGCAGGAGCAGGAGCAGGAGGAGCGGAGGGAGCAGGAGGACTAGCGGAAGGCGGAGGAGTTGAGAATAACAGGGCGACGACAACGACGATGAAGGGTTCGAATGCAGAATTGTGACCCGCGCTAGGGCGAGAGCGCCAGTTTGGACGACCGGAGCAGAGCGCCGATTCTAAAACGAAGCCAACGCTTCAGCGGGAGCACCACGTTGAAACACTGGAAGCATTCCGATTGAAACAACTATATGACATCTCGAAACCTTATACGATTGGAAAATCGTATGCGGGAGACAACGGACCACGCTCGGACAAGATCCGAGAAGGGAGGAGAGTAGTATTCATATTGTGTGCTTGCTGAGGTTGGCGGGGGTGGGGAGGGGGAGAGGGAGGGGGGAAGGAGGGAGGAAGGAGGGAGGGAGGAGGGGTGGGAGGAGGAGGGGAGGGGGGAGGGAGGAGGGAGGGAGGGAGGGAGGGAGGGAGGGAGGGAGGGAGGGAGGGAGGGAGGAGGGGAGGAAGGAAAACAGTGTATGGTGGCAATTGGCGGCTTAAGGTATTGTGGTCTAAGTTGTGGAGATACGTTCGCACCCCTCCCTAAGGCCGCCTTCGTTGGCCGAGGGACCGTAATGTCAGCTTGCGATTGACAAATGAGACACCCCCCTGGGGCTGATGAATACACCCCGCGGGGCGAAAACAATCTTTTTAATCGCGCGCGCAAGGGGGTCGTCGCGGACGCCGTCGAGGGGATCATGCACCCCTCCTGCACGGCAGCCTCAGACGATTGCCCTACGTATCGAAGATGCTATAGGGATCGCATACGTCCGAGACGAACATCTTCCCACTCTCAGGTTGATAACTGACGTGACAGTCGTCGTCGACGTCGTCGTCGTCGACTACAGCGGGCAGGGCCTACGCAGCACCCCCTCCCACCATGGGGCACCTGCAATGCGTCGTCGTCTCGTTGCGTCATTGTTGCCTGCGTCGTCTTCGTCGTCGGTCGTCGTCGTCGGTCGTCGTCGCTGTCGCCGTCGTCGTCCTCGTCCTCGTCCTCGTCGTCGTTGTCGTCGTCGACTGCAGCGGGCCTACGCAGCACCCCCCCCATACGGCACAGTGGGCCTACGCAGCACCCCCCCCGCCCATACTGCATCCGCAGTGCGTCGTCGTCGCCGCCATCGTCGTCGCGTTGTCGTCGTCGTCGTCGTCGTCCTCGTCGTCGTTGTCGTCGTGGTCCATCGTCCGTCGTCCATCGTCCGTCGACTACAGCGGGCATGCGCAGCACCCCCCCCCCAATAGTGTATCCGCAGAACGCTGCGTTGTTGTCGTCCTCGTCGTCGTCGTCGTCGTCTTGGTCGTCGTCGTCCCTATGTCGCCGACTGTTCGAGTGCGTCGCCGTCCGTCGTCGTCGTCGTGGTCGTCGTCGTCGTGTTCGTCGTCGTCATCGTCCGTCGTCCGTCGTCCGTCGACTACGGCGGACATGCGCAGCACCCTCCCCCCCCCAATAGGCCATCCGCAGAATCGTGCGTCGTTGTCGTCCTCGTCGTCGTCGTCGTGTTGGTCGTCGTTGTCCCGTTGTCGCCGACTGTCCGAGTGCGTCGCCGTCCGTCGTCGTCGTCGTCGTCGTCATCGTCGTCGTGGTCGTTGTCTTCGTCGTCGTGCTCGTCGTCTTCGTCGTCGCCGTCAACGACTACAGCGGGCATGCGCAGCACTCCCGCTTCCCCCCAGCCATGGAGCATCCGCAGTGCGTCGTCGTCCGCCGTCGCCGTCGTCGTCGCGGGAGGGAGAAGGAGAAGGAGGAACCCTTTGTCCCTTCCGCTCCTCCCCTTTGTTCCCTTTCCCTGTTTGTAACCATGTTGGCACCGCCCGCCAGCCGCGGTGTTTCTTTCCCGCGCCTCCTTTTTTCTCGCCTGCGTGTAGCCATTTTGGCCCAACCGCCTCCGCTGAAGCGGCGCCACTTGCGTCGCGCCTGCCGCCCTCCTGCAGTCGGCCGGGCGTTGACGCCAATCACCGGCGCCGCCGCCGTGCGTTGCAATTTGGCGAGCGACCCCCCGCGATTCGCACGAAGAGGAACAATTTGTTTAATCGCGCGCTCTATTATTTTTGTTAGTCACAACCTGACATGAGAAGGGCCCCGGCCCCCTCCGGTGCCAATGGCGGTTTCATGGAGTTGGTGCACTGATGGGAGTGGTACCCCAGCAGCCACTATGATAGTAGCTGCCGAGGGGTAGCGCCAATGATGGTCACCGCAAGAGGGGCAGAGCCCTTATGATGGTCATCGCCACAAGATGAGCGGGAGGAGAGGCTGATGTCGGGGATCGTCTGGCCGCCCGTGAAGCCGAGGCTTGACCGCGGGGATCCTGAATGAGGAGAGTTCGAACGAAGTAAAAAACAGCGCCCGACCCTTGGGAGGAGGGGGAAAGGAGGGGAACATCAAAACCGAGTGCTTTGAAGTGAGGACATAAATCCCGGGGCCAACAAGTCCTTCATCAGGCAGGTTGGGGCGGAGGCAGGAACTGTCCGCCCCCGCTTGGGCGCAACACGGTGGAGCAAACCCGAAAAAACCCCGCAGCGAAAAGTCCCGTTTCGCCACGTTCGTCGGCCACGTTGGTCGGACAGCCTTGCTCACAAATTGTCAGGCAGCCTCGCCGCACGGAAAGGCGGGTACATCCAAAGGGGGGGGAGGTGCCAGAAGACCGCGCCCGAGGCGGTCGCCGCAACGGCGGCCGCCGCAGCGGCCGCCGCGGCGACGCGGCGAGGCCACGCCGGAGCCGCTCAGGGCGTGGGCTGGGGTGGCGCGGCCCTCCCCGAGCCACGGCGCCGAGCGCCGAGCAGCGGGCCCGAGGCCTCTGGGCCGAGCTCCGTCCGCCGCGCCGCCGCCGCCGCGGCCGCCGCGCCGCGCGCCTCGCGCGCCCCGCGCGCCTTGCGCGCGCGCGCGCTCCTCGCGCGCGCATGGCCGAGGCGGGCGGCGCCGGCCCCGACGAGGTGCTCGGGAGCCTGCGTGAGCTGCTCCGCGGCCAGCGCCGGCTGGAGCAGCTCGTGGCCAGACTCGCGCCGGGCGCGGCCGCTGCCGGCGGCGGCGGCGTCGACGCTTTTCCGCCGCTGCCTCTGCCAGAGGCCGGCGGCGCGCGGAGGGGGGCCGGGGCGGGGGGCCAGCAGTGGCCTGGCCCTTGCAGGGTGGCACGCAGAGCTCGGAGACACATTTCGAGAGCCCTGCGCACCCTCTCTAGGGCACGCTGGAGTCGACTGGAGTCTGGTGGTCGATGAGCTGGCGCCGATGTGGCATCGACAAGCGACGATATCGCGCCGCTTTTGCATCGATGAGCGTCGATGTGCTAGAGCCAGCAAGATTGTATGGGAGGGCTCCCATGGGTTGCAGGCCCTGTCTAGGCCTCGCAGGACTGCTCGTGGAAACCAAGGCCAGGACTTCGGTTCCAGGGTCATGGGGCCCTGCCACTTCTGGAAGGCCAGGGCTGGGCCCGACCTCCAGGAGAAACGACCTCCAGGATGCCGACGCTGTTCACCCTTTCGGGGGTCTCCTGGAGGACCGTTGTTGTTACGGCTGGGAGCAGCTCGAAGAACGGCCCAGGAGGGACCCGTGGAAGGGGCTTGGGGTGGTTTTGAGCGGATCGGGGTCATGGGGTGGGGGGGCCGATGGGGCGGAATTTTCAAAATTGGCGGCGCGCCCGGGGGGGAGATGAGAGGGAAAAGGCCTTCTCGGAAGGCGGCGGGGCTTCTCAGAAGCCCTCGAGCCTTCTGATAAGTTGTTCGTGTCTCCGGGAGGTACCAGAAAGTTTCCCAGAAGGCCCAGGGCCTTCCGAGCCTCCCGAGACGGCTCGCCCCTTCTCGCCCTCCCCCCGTGGGCTCGTCGCCGACAGCAGGCTGGGGGCTTCTCGGAAGCCCTTTGCGCCCTCCAAGAAGCCCCCTCGGAGACCTCCGATCCCAGAAAGGCCCCGCCCTGCCTCAGAAGGCCAGCCCGCCTTCGCCCCCTCGCGGGCGCCGGCCCCCCCCCGCGCGGCGCCGGCGGAGAGGGCGCGGAGAGGGAGCTGCTCGAGGAGCCGCCGAGCTGCAGCGCGAGCCCGGCGAAGAGCGCCCGGCGGGAGGCCTCGAGGATCGCGGGTTTGATCGGTGCCAGCCCGCAGCCTGGCCCTTGGAGGCCTCCTCCTCCACCTCCTCCTTTCAGAGGCCCCTGGAGGCCTCCTCCTCCACCTCCTCCCTCCAGAGGCCTACACGGGAGCCGGGAGGAGGCTTCAAAGAACGCTCAAGCACGCCCGGGGTCCTTGATCCTCGATCGTCGCGGGCTAAACTTGGCGCCCGACACGCGAGGAGGCTGCTTGACGACCTGGTGAGTCCCGCGGCGAGCATGTCGTGGCTGCTGCACGACAGGGACGCCGTCCACGACACGCGCTCTATCGAGAGCAAGGTGTGGCTGGAGCGCGTCGAGGCGCTCCTCCTCGCCCTCCCCCCCCTACCCGCACAGATCCGCGGACGATCTGGACACGCCGGTCGTTGAAAGTACGTATTTCTGGGCTCCCAGATTCCAGTCTATTTTGGCAGCCTTCCTACTTCAAGAGTCGAGTGGTTGTCGTTCTTCCTTCCTCTTCAGGGGGCGGGTGGAAACCAAATCTACTTACAACGCCTTCCTACTTCATGGTTCTACCGACTTCTTCCGACCGACGAGTGCGCACGGTGCCGTGCTGCCGTCTCCCGAATCGCCGTCGGTCTTCGACCCAGGAACGCTGCGGTGCATAGTGTTCTGGCCATCGGGGCCAGAAGGCAGTGCAGCGCACTGCGCTGGAGCAAGGCTCGAAGGGAGTCCGAGCATGTCGGACGGGGCTAGGAAGCGGCTAGGACGTGGATAAATCTGTTCCAGAGCGTTCCAGAGCGATCTCAGAGCGTTCCGGAACGCTCTCAGAAGGCCGCGGCGCCCGATCCTTCCAGAGCCGCCCCATCTCAGAGGTTTTCAATTTGTCCTGGCCCAAATCTATCCTCGTCCTGGCTTCGTCTCATGCCAGAGCTCCCGCGTCCTGCAGAGGATCAAGCCCCCGGGGGCTCCCGGCGTCCTCTGCCCTCGAGGGCCTTCTCTGTGTGTCCCGGGCCCAGGGCCGTCGAGCCAGCAGGAGGGGTCGCGAGGCCAGGGGCCGCGCAGGCCCTCCCTTCCTCCCTTCGCATCCTCCGCCTGCCGGCCTCCCTCCTCCTCCTCCTCCTCCTCCTCCTCCTCCTCCTCCTCCTCCTCCTCCTCCTCCTCCTCCTCCTCCTCCTTCTCCTCCTCCTCCTCCTCCTCCTCCTTCTCCTCCTCCTCACTCTCTCCCTTCCCAGCCTCCGCCTGCTCCTCCACCGAGGTCCGGGAGGAGCTGGTGAAGTGCGGCAGCAGCGAGGCGCTCGAGAAGGAGTGCTCCAGGCACAGGTCGTACGGCCCCAGGCGCACGTTGCGCTCCAGCAGCGTCGCCAGCGTCGTGAGCCTGAGCGGAGTCCAGGATCTGGCCGCTCTTACGCCTACCTCGGCTTCGGAACGAGTCCTCTCGAGCCTGCGACTGTTGCGCCCGGGGAACATGGTGGAGCTCCTGAGGGAACTCCGAGCATGGCTGAGCTGGAGCAGGCTTTCCCGCAGCACCGTGCTGTCTCCGAGCTCGACACCACGGGCCTGGCTTGACGCCGTGAGCTTGCTCGTGCTCTTGTACAACTTGTCGTCCATCCCATATTTTTTTGCGTTCCAGGTGGGGCGTTCCAGAAAAGGGCATCGCCTTCGGCTCATCTCGCCTTCGGCGGAAGGTGGGCGGAAGCCAGTGGAAGGAAAATGGTGGCTGGGTGGCCGGCGGAAGGTCAGTGGGAGTAACAGCGAGACGACAACAGTTTTGTTATTTGGAGTTAGTGGAGTCGGCCAGGTCGACAACGGAGCCAGCCCTTGGGTGACATTTGAGTACGTGTCGGCCTCGTTCTGGTTTGTCGACCTGCTGGTGAGCTTCAGGACAGGCTACTATGCAGACGGGCATCTCCATATGGAACCCTGGAAGATTGCTCGTCGCTACTTGCGGAGTAGCTTCTTCCTGGACCTCCTCACGCTTTTGATCGATGTCGTGTCCATTGTATTACGGGCACTCGAGAACGAGAGCGTGGTTCCCGCGGCGTACATTCGGACCTTCAAGATTGTACGCGTGTTCCGACTCGCGGGGGTGACGAGGGTGAGAAACCTCCATGGTATTCTGGATCGGTTAGGGAACTCCTACCACGTCATTTTGGTGAAAGCGTTCACGGGGTCTTTGTACAACATCTGCAAGTTCGCGCTAGCTCTGGTTTGGGTGAACCACACGATCGCATGTTTCTGGTGCTTCCTGGGCAGGGAGGATCCTCGAGGCTCCCTCCCCTTCTCCCTTCCACCTGCTGCCGCGGGTAATGCCAGGGATGTGCGGAGACTTGCATCTGACAGCCGTTAACTAGTTTACTCAGCCTGCGCATTCTAGACGTGGCTGGTGGTGGGGTGTGTGTTCAAGCAGAAGAAGAAGAAGAAGAAGAAGAAGAAGAAGAAGAAAAAGAAGAAGAAGAAGAAGAACAGCATTATGAAGACGAAACAGCGTGTTTCTAGCAATGTACGTTGTGTATTGGATGTTGTGCGATATTTGTGCTGCTATCTATGCTGTGCAGTACGTGTAGCGCACTACGTGGTGCAGTCCATGTTGCACAATACATGCGGTGCAGCATATGTGGTGCAATCTATGTTGTGGCGTATGTGTCATGCAATCTATGTTGTGAACGGTCGGAAAGCGCGCCGCAGGCGCGAACAACACTTCGTGTAAGTGATGTGCTGCAATCGATGTGGGGCAATACATGTGGAGCAGCTTGCGTGGTGCAACCTATTCGGTGCAATTCACTTTGACCGTCTTGAAGCTGTCCTCTCCACTGCTCGTGCAAACATCCCACCCTCCCATCCGCAACCTGGTCGCAAGACCTCTTAAGACAAGACCGTGACGGTAGGTGCCAGATGGCACTTGGCCACGACAGCGACGCCGACGACGACAGCGACAACCACGACGACGGCGCCGCCGACACCGACGACGACGACACCGACGACGTCTCTCACGACTTCGACGACGACAGCGACCACGACGACGACGACACCGACGACGACGACGCCGATGACGACGACGATGACAACGACGACGACGACGCCGACGACGACGCCGACGACGACGAGGAAGACGACGACGACGACGACAACGACGTCGCCAACGAAGACGACGACGAAGGAGAAGGGAGGACGACGACGGCGACAACGACGACAACGACGACAACGACGAGGGAGGAGGGAGGACGGCGACGACGCGAACGACGAAGAAGGAGGAAGGACGGCGACGCCGACGACAACGACGAGGGGGGAAGGAAGACGCCGATGACGCAAGAGCACGCGCGCACGCTTTTGTTGAAAATCCGTGTTGCGAAACCTCGGGTTTTTGTAGGTTGTTTGAACACACGATTTTGAAATCCTTCCGAAACCGATGGGTTTTGAAGGATTTCGGCATACGCGCGCGACGACGCGCGCGTCTGCACTTCGCCCCATTTGTTGAAAAAGATTCTCGCGACGGCACACGCGCAAGGGCGTTCGACGGATTTCGACATGCGCGCGCGCGAAGCCCGTTTAATAGCATTCTGTGGAAATCTTGAAGAACCTATGGTTTTCTTGAGATTTCGCAAGAGCTCGAGCGGAAGCTTTTTTAGCAAATCAGTGTTGCGAAACCCTGTGTGTTTGTTTGTGTTTTGGAAACTCGATTGCGAAATCCTTCCGGCACCGACGGTGTTTGAAGGATTTCGGCATGCGCGCGCGACGACGCGCGCGTGTGCACTTCGTCTCTTTTTTTACAAGCGGTTCGCGAAAAAGTGCAATGTTAGAACAAAAAATGTCCCCGCGTATTGTGTTCTTAACAAGGGAACCTCAGGGGGGGGGAACCCGGCTGGCCTGGGACATTGTGATTTCATATTGGGGATGGACATGTGGTCATAATCATATGTGATTTACATACCCGAAAGGGGCAGCGATAATGCCGGGGGGGGTAGAGTCTATTCTCTTTTTAGAAAGGAGAATTAATTTCTGTTCGCCGTGAGTTGTCCACTCCACTGCACGCGCAAACATCCCACCCACCCACCAGCAATTTGGTTTGCAAAATCTCTTAAGACCGTGACGGTGGGTACCAAATGGCACTTGGCAACGACAGCGACGCCCACGACGACAGCGACAACGACGACGACGACGCCGCCGACAACGACTACGACGACACCGACGACGTCTCCAACGGCTTCGACGACGCCGACAACGACGACGACGACACCGACGACGACGACGACGACGACGACGCCGACGCCGACCATGACGACGACGACGACGATGACAACGGCGACGACGACGACAACGACGACACCGACGACGACGACGACGTCAACGACGCCGACGACGACGACGACGACGACGACGACGACGGCGGCGACGACGACGACGCGGCCGCCGACGACGACGACGAAGACTTCGACGACGCCGACGCCAACGACGACGACGAAGACGACGACGACTTCGCCAGCGAAGACGACGATGGAGGAGGGAGGACGACGACGGCGACAACGACGACAACGACGGCAACGACGAGGGAGGAGGGAGGACAGCGACGACGCGAACGTTGAAGAAGGAGGAAGGACGGCGACGCCGACGACGACAACGACGAGGGAGGAGGGAAGCCGACGACGACGACGACAACGACGACGACGACGACGGCGACGAAATAGGAGGGACGACGACGAGACGCCGACGACGGACGACGACGACGACGAGGGAGGAGGAGGAAGGACGACCACGGCGACAACGACGACGGAAACGACCATGACGCCAAAGAGGACGACGACGACGAACACGAGGAAAGACAGAGAACGACGTAGGCGACGACGACGACGACGCGGGAGGAGGGAGGACGGCGACAACGACGACGAAGACGACGACGCAAGAGCGCGCGCGCACGCTTTTGTTGAAAATCCGTGTTGCGAAACCTTGTGTTGTTTGCAGGTTGTTTTGACACGCGATTTTGAAATCCTTCCGAAACCGATGGGTTTTGAAGGATTTCGGTATACGCGCGCGACGACGCGCGCGTCTGCACTTCATCCCGTTGCATCGGATTCTCGCGACGGCACACGCGCAAGGGCGTTCGACAGATTTCGACATGCGCGCGCGAAGCCCGTTTAATAACCTGTTGTGAAAAATATTGAAAACCCGTGGTTTTGTTAAGATTTCGCAAGAGCTTGCGCGGAAGCTTTTTTAGCAAATCAGTGTTGCGAAACCCAGGGGGTGTTGTATGTTTTTTCCTTGGAAGCTCGATTGCGAAATCCTTCCGGCACCGACGGTTTGTGAAGGATTCCGGCATGCGCGCGCGACGACGCGCGCGTGTGCACTCCGTCCCATTTGTTGCAAGCGATTTGTGAACAAAGTCGTATGCTAGAGCAAAAATGTCCCCGCATATTGTGTTCTTTACAAGGGAACCTCAGGGGGAGCGATACCGGCCCCATGGGATAGTGTACGCTCGTTCATATTTAGGATGGACATGTGGTCATAATCTTATATGATTTACATGCCCGAATGGGGAACGGATAGCGCCAGGGGGGGCAGAGGTTACTTTCTTTTTAGAAAGGAGAACCTATGTGATGCAACATCTGGTGCAACATATGTTGTGCAATATGTTTGCACCAGATGTTTGGTTATGCGGTTGGCGAATATATATATATATATATATATATATATATATATATATATATATACACGAATACATATATATATATATATATATGCATATATGATTATATGTAATATACAGATAATGCAATCTATGTGATTGTGCGACATAGGTTGTGCCGTGGACGTGGTGCAACATGTGTTGTGACCGACTAAAGTGCGCGTCCCAAAGTGCACGGCCCCCCCAGGTGCCCAGAGGATTGAGCAGACAGAAAGAGGCGGTTCCCACCATAGGTGTCCGTGAAACTGCGCATCGATCTGCTCGTATCTCCATGGTGTGCTCATCGATATATGGTGACAGTTCTGACATACCGAACCGACCCTGCCACCGAGCAGTTGGAGATTTACCAGACATAGCGGACGCACGAACGTGGGACCGCATTTCGTCGGACCACAACTTCTGGACCCCGTGGCGCCAGAAATGTGCCAACCTTCAGCGGCAAGCGAGAAGTTTGTGAGCACCTGGTCTTCCCATTCGAAAGCTGCTGTGGGCTTCTCGGTTGCACAGTGTGGATGGACGCCGCAAAAGAGGCGGACGAGGATATCGAGCGCGACGCGATGAACGAACAGGCCGGAGCGATCGGCGAGAGCTTGTATAATTAGCTGGCGAGCGCGACTACGGGAACGGCGCAAAGCATTTAGCGCTCACCGAGGTGCAGATTGCTTTGAGCAAACTCATGTCACGGTATGACAGGACCACCGGTGACGAAGTCGCCCAAAACATGAAGTCGAGCACGATCATGGCGCACGCACACGAGGAAGTGAAAACGCTGTTCGCATCGGCTCAGTGCGGGGTTCGCAATGACATCCAGCAGATGAGGGGGTGCATCTTCGAGGCGGCCATCGGGCATAACGGCGTTGGGGCGATGCCACTCACTGCGAGCCCAGGCCGAGGCTGAGACGACATGCGATCTCCAAGGGCAAGGACGAAGGCAAGGGCGGATGCCAGATCTGCCACAGGCCAAACCACACTGCCAAGGGGTGCAACTTGCGGGGCAAGGACAATGGGACAAGGAAAGAGCAAGGCTTGAAGCTACAGGACCAGCACAGGCCCTACGGGAAAGATTACCGAATGTCAACGATCAACAACGACGTCTTCACTGGCAAATGCGACCATTGCCACAAGACAGCGCACAATAAGGCCGACATCCGAAAGGAAGCAGCCGAAGAGAAAGCCAAAGGAAACGCCGCGATTCAGCAGGACGACTCATCAGGACGAGTCAGCAGGGCGAAGATCGAGCGCGCGGAGGACGAGTTCGAGTGCGACATCTTCGATGACGACCAGCTGTGCTGCACGGCGATGAAGGTCGACGACGCGGCGGAGGAATGGTCCGCGAGCGACGGGGACACTGTGTTCATCGCGCTGGACACGGCGAGCGACTACCACGTGGGACATCGGACGTGCCGATGGCGGTGGACGATTGCGACGACCAGGCGTAGCTGCTGGGGGCAAGCTTCAAGCTCGGCGAGGTGGCGTCGAAGCCGATCCTATCGATGTTCGAGGTCATGGACGCGGGGGCGGAGTTCTGGCTGGGCGCGAAGATTGGCGCGGCGATGTGCCCGGGAGGCGACCTGAGCAAGGGCGCGCTGCTCACCGCAAAGAACAGCGCGCTTGGCTTCGACGCGGAGCCGTTCAGGTGTGCGAGCGAAGCCAGGGAGCGCCAGGCGAGGGCGAACGCGAACGAGCAGGAGGACGGGGGGCCGGGGCCTTCGCCTGGAGCTTCAGGCAGCGGGCCCATCGGGGCCCCGCCAACCGAGGGGCCAGCAGCGCCAGAGCCGCTGGCCCCAGAACATACGGCAGCAGCGCTGCGCGAGCGACTGGCTGCCCAGTCTGCGCTGCAGTGCAACGGGCAGGAGATCGCGCCGCGCCAGGACAGCCGCGCGGCCGACGCGCAGGGGTGGCCGGGGAAGCCTGGGTCACCCGAATTTCGGCAGGAAGGATGAGCTCTGGAAGACGCCTGGAGTAGGATTCGCGCGTGCCAGGCAAAGATGACGCAGCTGGAGATGAGGCGCGATGGGGGCGTTGCAAGGGGGTCCATCGGTCGCGCCTCGCCGAGTGTCTGGACCTACGCGGCCCACGCCCGAGGAGCGAGCAGCCCGCGACCTACCGCATCTGACGCGAGCGCCGAGGCGCGAGGCGCGCGTCAGAGAAGATGAGACGACCGCGCCGCGCCGAACCGTCACTTGAGATCTGACGGACACGTGGGCGTCGCGGATAGCCATCGACCCTTGCTAAATCCAGACGAGCGGGGAGGCGGATTTCGGCGGGGAGGTACCGCTGGTGGCCGACATCTTCGCGACGGCGCCGGCGACGGCCGATCGGGGCGCGCCGACGTTCAATGCCGGGTCAATGACGAAGAAGAGTGCGACCGACATAGCTGCGATGAGCGCGCGCGGATGCCCGGGGGCGCGCGCCTCGCGACAGCGGAGTTGAAGTCAGACGGCGAGGTCGCGGTCGTCGAGCTGGCGGAGGGCGCGCGGAATGAGGCCAAGAGGGCCAAGATGGAGCTGAAGCAGGGCAAAGGGCAACATGAAGGACAGCGCGAGCGCGGGGGCGATCGAGGAGCCGATCATATTGTTTCAGGCGAAGGGCGAAGGTCAGGACCTGCAAGTTCGACATGGAGTAGAGGCGCGGCATCAAGACCGCGGCAGATCCTCCAGCATGGCGCTGGATGGCAAGATATGCGACTTGGGCCACAACGACATGCAGATCGAGGGCGGAGGGGCGAACGTCGCGCCAGGCCGCGCACGGAGTGACCTACAACGGCGGGATCCTACCCTTTGCGGAGACGGCGCTCTTCAAGGTGCCAGCGTCGCACGCCGGGTAGATCGCGGCGACGACTCTGGAGCGCTGGGGCGAGTCGAGCTTCGAGGAGGCATGGGCTGGAGAGCGCAAGGCGAGCGACGACCATTTGTTCCTGACGCCAGTCGGCTGGCGCAGGGCAAGGGCGCGCAGGGCGCCGGGGCCGTCTCTTCGTCGCGACGCGAAGCTGGCGAAGGCGGTTTCAGCTCTGCCGCGGGAAGCGCACAGAGCTGAGCCGCGCGAGGCGCAGCCGCGGGCGAGGCGCCCCCTGCCGCGGACGATGCCGGCGGCAGCGGAGCAGAAGGCGAAGGCGGGCGTCAGGGCGGCAGCCGAGCAACCAGCAGCTCCAGGAAGGAGCGCCCGAGCGGGGGGCGCTAGCGGCACAGCCTGTAGAGTCTGCTGAGCCAGTGGCCCAACACGAGGTGCCAGCCCAGCAAGCAGCGCCAGCACCGCGGGAGCAGGAGCGACCAGACGAGGCGATGAGCGAGCCCGCGGCAGGCGCGAGAGCCCCGGTCAGTCTGAGAGGACAGAGTCGGTCAGCGGATGACGCAGAGACCAGATCGCCCGAGAAGCGAGCTAGACATGCGCAGGTTGCATCGCTGGACGACCCGATCGACTACAGCATGCTGGACAGGATGGCAACCGAGAGCTACGTGACGACGCAAGGCGCTGAAGGTCTGGGCCCATCGCAACGCGCACGAGGACACCCGAGGAGCGAGGGCGGCCACCGGAAGACGATCAAGGCCCGATGGGAGCCACAGATGCGTGGAGGACAGGTGCAGTCGCGCTACGTCGCGCAGGAGTTCAAGTGCATGGAGCAGCGAGACGACGCGTCCGCAGCGAGTTCCTCGGCGCAGGCGAGCAGGTTCGCGGACTTCGAGCGTCGAAGAGGAGAATCACGGCACATGTATCGCGATCTGTGTGAAGGTTCACTACCAAGCGGGCCGGGCAGATAATGCGTGCGTGGAGCCACCCGCGGAGTACTTGGCACAGCTGGCAGTGCTCGGGGGCCGCCAGATCTCGCGCAGGAGCAGAACAAGGTGCTTCCAGGACAGCGCGTGGCAGGCGTTGGACGGGTCGGAAAGGCAGCCATGACGCTGCAAGGTGAGAACTTCAAGCGGAGTGAGAGCGGGCCGTAGTCCTATTTCCACCGAGAGATGAAGGCGCTGATCGAGGTCCACATGGACCACTACCGCGGCGAAGGTTTCTCCGGGGATCTGGACATGGTCATTGCTAGGCTGCGCGAGGCGTTCGGCCTGAAAGCGACGGACGCGATCCGGCAATGGCGCTCTTTGCATTTGAAACGGGGCAGGTCGCGATTGATGAGTGGCGACGTGATGCCGAGACCCAAAGCGAAGCACAACGGGGGCCTGATCTTCGCCGTTGGGATGGACAAGGCGAAGCCAGCCGCCGCGCCAAAGCTCGCGGAGGAGGGCCGTGCTGGAGCCCCGACTTGGAGGAGACGGAGAAGACCAAGGTCCGAAGTGGAGCGGGCATTGCATTCTACATCTCGCCTGGCAGAGCCGACGTCCAGAGAGACGTGCAGCTGCTGACCTGGAGCGTGAGTCAGCCGACGGAGTCCGACGGGAAGCGCGCGACGAAGTCGGCGAGGTACCTGAACGGGGCCAAGACCCACGGGGCACGGCAAGCAGGGGGAGGCGAATCTCACCATGGACACGGACACCGACTTCGCGGTTCGCAAGACCACCAGGCGAGCCATGACGCGCGGGATGGCCAAGGTCAGCGACGCGTAGCTCTCGGCGTTCGCGAGAAGGCAAGGGACACAACGCACATCGTTTGGAGAGGCCGAGCTCTAAGGTGAGACCTCTGTGGTGATGCGCGAAAAGCTGATCGAGCGCATCCTGGACTGGTTGGGCTACAAGGTGACTTGCGAACTGACCATAGACAACAGCGCTGCGAAGGCGTTGGTCAACAGGGAAGATGTTGGCATTGTCCAGCATTTGGATGCGAGGGCGTTGTGGATACACCAGGAGAGGAACGTGAACGGCCTGAACATTAGAACGGAGTCTGGCGAGAAGAACGTGGGGGATATGGGGCCTGCCCAGCGGGCGGGGGTCCCTAATGCGGCGAGAGCACAGGCACGGTGATGATCAAGAGCACGACGGAGCTGGTGGGCGACTCTCTGAAGGAGATGGTCTATGCCAACATCTACCAGATCGTCATCCTGATCCCGGGGGCGGCGTTCCTCCTTGGCGCGCTGTGCGGAACGAGCTGCTTCAAGAGCAGCGAGAGTGGAGTGCTGGAGATCATGGCGACGGGCGGGCTGACGGCCCGCGACATGGACCATGGGCGGTGAAGCAGGAAGCTGGCAAAGACAGTGGCCGCCCAGACAGCGAGCCAGGTGCCGCGCCCCTACATGTGGAAGTACGCCAGCCCGAGCTTCGTGCCCCTGCCAGAGAGCAGCGACGCAAGCTCGTGGCAAATGGCACGGCTGACCGTGAGACGAGGGCGCAGCAAAGGCGGAGATCGCGCTGCGACATCGTGATGGCGAGCTGATGAAGCAACGCCTGACGGTGCGCATCGACCCGCTCAAATCTCCAGCAATTCAACGACGGCGACGGGCGGCGACGAGGCGGCGACGGGGCGGCAACGGGGCGGCGACGGCCGGCACGGAACCGCCGCCCAGGCGACGGGCGGTGGCGAGGCGGCGACGGGGCGGCGACGACGGGCACGGAACCGCCAGATCGAAGACGCGGACCAGTTCTAAGTAATCGCAATCATAGTAGCCGCAGTAATGGTGATGGCAATGACAATGGTAATAATGCTGGTAATGGGAATTTAGATTATGGCAGTAGTAGTAGTAGTAGTAGTAGTAGTAGTAGTAGTAGTAGTAGTAGTAGTAGTAGTAGTAGTAGTAGTAGTAGTAGTAGTAGTAGTAGTAGTAGTAGTAGTAGTAGTAGTAGTAGTAGTAGTAGTAGTAGTAGTAGTAGTAGTAGTAGTAGTAGTAGTAGTAGTAGTAGTAGTAGTAGTAGGAGTAGGAGTAGGAGGAGTAGTAGGAGGAGTAGGAGGAGTAGGAGGAGTAGGAGGAGTAGTAGTAGTAGTAGTAGTAGCAGCAGTAACAGTAGCAGTAGCAGTAGCAGTAGCAGTAGCAGTAGCAGTAGCAGTAGCCGTAGCCGTAGCAGTAGCAGTAGCAGTAGTAGTAGTAGTAGTCGTCGCCGTCGTAGTAGTAGTAGTAGTAGTAGTAGTAGTAGTAGTAGTAGTAGTAGTAGTAGTAGTAGTAGTAGTAGTAGTAGTAGTAGTAGTAGTAGCAGTCACAGTCATAAAGCGATACAATGAGGGGACAGAGAAACATAGCATGCACATTTATATAAAAACTAAGAAGGAAAATAAAGAGGACAGCTCATGAAAGTACAAATACTAAGAAGAGTCATACAAATAATAGTAGTCGTAGTAATCGTCGGACTCATAATCTTACGAGTGATAACAATAAGGATAACACGACTACCTAAGCAGAACAAAACGAATAAGAATCAGAAAATGCCTCGTCCGCCTGCTGCAGGTGTTAGTTACTCCTCCTTCTTCCTTCTCCTCCTCCTCCTCCCTTGGAGGGGGGCGTTAGCTGACCAGCGCCACCACCCAGAACTCCGCGGGCCAGCGTTGGGCCAAGGTCCCCGTGGGGTTGGCTCCAGGCTCGGTCCACGGTCCATGTCCATCAAAATCGGGGCCTTAAACGGTTTAAGCCAGGCTTGCCTCGGGGATTGGAGGGCCAAGTCTATTTGCTTCTGAAAGACCAACATCTGGGACCAATGCCAAGTACCAGTTTCACTTTCTAGCCACAAGCGTCTATAGACACAATCGGCGTCGTTACGGATATCGACAAATTCGGGGTGGATGCGTCCATAGACAACGCGGCCGTTGCGCTCGGCGCCGTGCAAGGTCGGAGAATGGATATAGATTCGTCTATGGTATGTTTTTGTTCCAGAGCAGGTCCGACATGGTACTCCAACTCGGGGAGGACCGAAGTCGACCAGCGAAACGATGCATGCACACAAACCAGTGGAGGCCCGCACGGACTTCGTGGGCCGTCCGTGGACCCTCCTCGGCTCGCCTCGCGCGCCAGGCCGCGGGAGTTCCAGCGCCGGCCCATGAAGGTCGCGCAGAGCCCCCCGAAGTTCTCTTCCCTACGTGCGAGAGACGCACGCTGTGCGCCTTGCAGCCTCGTTTGGTCATCGGTTGTGAGCTCTGGAAGTGTATGCCTTCTGTGCGAGAGACGCTCGCCGTGCGCCTCGCAGCCTCGTTTGGTCATCGGTTGTGAGCTCCGGAAGGTTGTGCCTTCTGTGCGTGAGACGCTCGCCGTGCGCCCTGCAGCCTCGTTTGGTCATCGATTGTGAGCTCCAGAAGTTCTTGCTTCCGTGCGAGAGTCGCTCGCCGTCCCGTGCATCCTTCCCTTTCGGCCCATCCTTGGCCGCTTTCGCTGGCCGCGCCCCGCCCGGAAAGTGTCGACGTGGCCTTCCGAGGCTCTTGCATCTTTATCGTGCGTCCTTCTTACGCGGATCGGCTGTATGTAAGAAATGCCCCAGGAGGGCCGTCGCGCAGCAGCGCTCTTGGCGACGATACGATTCGCGCCCCGCCATGGAGCAAGCGGGCCCCGAGGGGCAAGGGTCCCTAGATGTTTCGCCGTGTGCGGGGCCGGGCGGGCCGTTCCCGGGGCCCAGGGCCGTCCAAAAACGGCTCGTGCGTCCTCGTGATCGTGCGTCCTTCTCGGCGTTCGGTCGCATGGTAACCTTGCAAGGCCTTGGAAGGCCTTGGGCGGTCACCCTCGACCTTACCCTTCGACCTGGCCTTCCAGGGCCCTGCAGTGTGGCCCTCGCGTCCTCATCGCGCGTCCTCTGTTGTGCGGGTCGGCTGCACCGAGTCTGCTGCACGCAGCTGGTCTCGGGCCGGCCGCCTGGCACGGAGCCCGGGCGCGTGGTCGCCCCGGGGGGACCAGGCTGCGATCGGTGGCTTCGGAGGCGGCCAGGGAGGGGGGGTGACGACGCGGGCCTCGGCGCGGGGTCGCCCTTGGGCGCCAGGAGGCGCCCGGGGAAGCCAGCTGCGATCGGCGGCTTCGGGGGCGTCCAAGAGGGGGGTGATGACGCGGGGGTCGGGGGGGGGGGGGGGGGGGAGATCATGGAAGAGGGGGTGATGGCGGGGGGGGGGGGATCATGGCCGGGGCCAGGATACCTCCCCAGATGTCGTGGCGCCGTCTCTCAGTTCAGCACGTCCCCTGGGCCCCCCCCTGGGCCGCGCATACGACTCTGGGGCGGCCAAGAGGGGGGTGATGATGCGGGGGTAGGGATAGCATGGCCGGGGCCATGATACCTCCCCAGATGTCGTGGCGCTTTTACGTCCGATGGCCCCCACTGGGCCGCGCACATATCGGACCATGGGGTTCGAAACCCCCCTCTTGGACGCCCCCTCTTGGACGCCCCCGATTGACTCGCCACCCCCCCCCTTTACAGCGGGACGCGCATCAAGAAACCGCCTGTTTTTTTGTCAGGTCACTCTGTTTACAGTTCTTCGCTCCGCGCGCTGCGAGGTGACTTCCCGCGGCCCTGGCAGAAGCTGCTGCGTTTGGGATGATCTGGTTTCCCCCCCCGTCTGCATCTCGCGCGCGGTTTTTCAGGGCTGGGTTTCTTGCGAGGGTTTCTTGCGGCCGCGTCCGCACTGTGCCCCCTCTTCCCGTCCATCCCGATTGGTGGCACTGGCCCTTTGCTCTCTCCCAATGTTCCTCCCCCCGCCCACCTCCCTCCGATCCCCCCATGGGCCTGTCCTCAGACGCGTTATGAGCAGGATGTGTAGGTGCACGCAGCCGCAGCGATGCGGGCCCTCAGGATGCTGAAAGGAGCGAGAAACGCAAGAAAGAATTGGAGGACAAATCCTCATTCTCCAAAGAGAGGATGTGTCCAGGTGCTCAAGAAGAGCCAGACGCATCCAAACATTTGATCCTCGATCCCCCGATCCCCTCCTCTCCGCCGCCGCCTCCTCGTCGAGGGTCCGTGTCCGACACGGGCTTCACGTGGATGGACACCGGGGACGGGCTGGCTTGGGCATACAGCCATTCCGGGCGGCTTTACCAGTATGCCATCGGTCGGCGCCTTTTCTGCGACTGCGAAGACGACACCAAATCGGTTCCGCTTCTTCTTCCCTCTGCCCTTTCATCTCCTCCTCCCCGTCCTCCTCCTCATCCTCCTCCTCGTCATTTTCCTCATCCTCCTCCTGAGCGCTCTGGGGATTACCAGCCCAGACCCAGGACTTCCGCATTGTCAAGGTCCCAACTCACATGAACCCTTCTAACCTGACAGCTGGATCGGTGGAGTGGTTTAGGGCTGTAGGCAACGATCACGCGGACAGGTATGCCAAGAAATGCGCACTCACTGTAGGGCAGCCGTCGGTGTCGGAAATATCGGCATGAGTTGACGAGAGCGCCTCCTTGAGGCGATATCTCCTGTAGTGCAGTCTGGGCGTGTCTTTTATACCCGAGGTTCGCCCCCTCCAAGGCCATGCGTGCCACTTTTAACGCGCGGCTAAAAGCACCAGGATTTAAGACTGGCATTGGGGCTGCCTGCCAGGCGCTCCCGTTCCCACCGCCCCCGACCCCGCCCTCACTCCCACCGCTCCCTGCCCCGCCCGAAGCGGCATCTTCGGCAGCTGCTCCAGCGAACCCAGAAGGGCATGTGTGGACTTGGCGTCGCACCCGCTGGGCGTGCCAGCGCTGTTTGCGCTTTGTCACGAGCGACTGTAAGCCCGTGCCCAACTTGTCGCCTATGCAGCCCTCTCTGCTCTGGTCGCACGTGGCAAACTACTCCCATGGTGTTCTTTTTATATGCGGCAAGTGTGGCGCCTAAAACTGGCGCTTTGTGTTCTTTGGGTAAGGAATGCCCGCCAGGACGCGGTTTCCCGTCCAATGGCGCAAAGCATTCTTGGGACAGGGTTCCCAGAGGTCAACACCCCAACTCGAAAGTTGGCCTGGCCTTTTGCCTTGACGAGCGTCTCCCCGTCTCTGGCATCTTTTCACCTTCGTGCGCAGAGGGTCGTGTGCGGTCTGTGGAAAACATGTTTCGCCCCGTCCTGCGACCGTTTGCGCAATCTGCGTGTAATTGCCACGTGGGTTCGACTCGCATCGACGGCTCCGGTATCGATGATGGGCTTGGTGGGGAGAGAAACCCCTACCCGGCCCCATGGGAGGTATTCCGCCCTCCCCGGAGGCCCGCTGCAGCCTCACAGCGACCGCGTTTTTTTTGTTTTCTCTCTCTCTCTCTCTCTCTCGGGGCTTTGGACACCGCACTCACAAGTGCATTGGAGGAACGCGTGCGGGTACGAAATTGTCCGCCAGACAAGAGTATTAACAAATCGCGCTCCCCCTCTTGTGTTATCAGGCCTCACAGTCGCAATGCGGCTGTGCGCGATCAGCGTGCAGCAGGAGATCCGATACACGATCATTGCTCAAGATGAAGGGTGATTCGTTTTCACGACAAAATTACCCTGCGACGTACCCAACCCACGTGCATCAAATGGCAGGAGGAGTATGCCAACATTAGCAGGAACAGCGACAGTGTAGACGCGGCGATTTGCTGTGCAAGCTACATGGGATGCGCATGCGTTGCACGATTCACAGGACGACGATCGAAAAAACGAGGCTTGAGGCCCCAGGATCGAAGAAGAACGGGTACGGGAACGAGGGGTAGGAGAGGGATGGAATGGAGGGCGGGGGGGGCGAAAGGCCATCGCGGAAGCAGCAGCATGCATGGAGAAGGTGAGGCGGGGAATAGGACGACGATGAAAGTGGCGGGAGGAGACAGAAGACTGCCGCGTTTTTCAAGCGCGAGCTAAACCCGCAGCGCTGCCTGCGCCATGTCGTCGCAGAGTTCCACATGATAAAACTTGTTTAGAGTGCAAGGAACGAGCGAGGCGTAGCTCGCCCGCTAGCTTCTCCGCCTCCTTCCCGCACATTTCAGCGCGGGAGCTGAACGCTCGCAGGCGCGCCGCCAGGTCTGCGGGCGGCCCGCGGGAAAGAAACTCAAGGCCGGGGTCGCGTATCATCAATCGGTTGTCCATCGTCCAAAGTTGCACTGGCGACGTACTGGTTGAACGCGGAGCGAGCAGCATCACGCGCGTGCCTGAACGCCACGCAGGTACAGTGCACGCGCGATTGGGACTTCAGGTCGATCACGCGCGTCTCCACCAGGCTTGGCAACACCACGCGACTGAGGATCTCACTGCGGTCTGCCATGCTGCTGTCCGCGAATGCAATGCGCTGCCTGCAAGTAAGGCGGCGGCGTCCACTTGTCTCAGAAGATGTTCCCGCGGGCCCGAAGGGCGACCGCCAGCTCGAGCCGCGGCGCCGGCAGGCCAGATAAGGATCATGCAACAGCAAAGACGATGACAGAGCAACGAGGTATCGGCGAGTGCATGACCGGCCTCCGTTTCCTGCACTTCTTTCCTGTAGTTCCCCTAGCTCATCGAGCTCAGCAGATGTTTCTGCGGGTCCGAAGGACGACCGCCAGCTCGAGTCGCAGCGCCACGTGGCACGAACCGCAGAGCAAGGGCACGCGAGCATTGCTCGTGGTCAGAATCTGAGTCCCCGTGGTGCCTCACTCCGCTGGCCACCCACCAGCAGCCCTCGAAAGTGGCGACAGTTTCACAGATCGCAGCCGCCCAGGGGTGGCGAGGTCTAATCTGAGTCCCCGTGGTGCCTCACTCCGCTGGACCCACCAGCAGCCTCGAAAGTGGCGACAGTTTCACACAGGGATGGCGAGGTCTAATCTGAGTCCCCGTGGTGCCTCACTCCGCTGGACCCACCAGCAACCCTCGAAAGTGGCGACAGTTTCACAGATCGCAGCCCCCCAGAGATGGCGAGGTCTAATCTGAGTCCCCGCGGTGCCTCACTCCGCTGGACCCACCAGCAGCCCTCGAAAGTGGCGACAGTTTCACAGATCGCAGCCCCCCAGAGATAGTCCCCGTGGTGCCTCACTCCGCTGGACCCACCAGCAGCCCTCGAAAGTGGTGACAGTTTCACAGATCGCAGCCCCCCCCAGAGATGGCGAGGTCAAATCTGAGTCCCCGTGGTGCCTCACTCCGCTGGACCCACCAGCAGCCCTCGAAAGTGGCGACAGTTTCACAGATCGCAGCCCCCCCCCAGGGATGGCGAGGTCGAATCTGAGTCCCCGTGGTGCCTCACTCCGCTGGACCCACCAGCAGCCCTCGAAAGTGGTGACAGTTCCGCAGATCGCAGCCCGCCAGGGATGACGTGAAAGGCAAGAGAAGAGAAGAGGACGAGCGAAGAGAGGAGGAGAAGGCAAGCAAGAGAGGAGAGGAGGAGGGAAGAGAGGGGGGGGCGGGAGGAGGAGAACGGAGACCGCAGTGCTCTATTCAAAACGAGTGCCCAACGCATGAGGGTTGGGAAACAATTTTGTCGGAGCACGCGGTGGACCGTGGGGGGCTGTGCTATACGCTCCTCGAGCTCGCGGGTGTTATGCAGGAGGTCGATCCGCCAATTTCTTGCGGCTGTATTGCAAGATGTCAATCCTGCAACATTGCGTCTTACGCTTGATTTGAGCCTTCGGGTGCTTCCCCGAGTTCTTGGGCAGACGGTCGGGCGTAACGGTCTGGACGGGCTCACTCCTGGACCGACCCATTGCCCCAAAATTGTCTCCTCGAGCTCGCGGGGGCCTTGCGCGATCATGGAGTTGAGCTTTCGGCGTGCTGACCACACCAGAGGGCTCATCAACCAGAGCGTGGAGCACGCACGCTCCGCACTGTGAGGGGCGCGTTCGCGTACGACCCCGGCCTCTCCCCATGCGAGTACATATGGAACCACAAACACTCAGGTTTTTACGGATGAGACTTCCAAGCGGTCGTGGATCACTTAACTCTGAGGGTCGCCTCATCCGTAAAGATGGGCTTAGGCGCCTTGAAAGCCTATCGCGTACTTGGCCGTTTTCGTCCTCCTCATCCTCCTCTTTCTTTTCTCCCTGCATGCTCATTATCCTGTCCCCGCGTGGGGGGGGGGAGGGGCAGATGCTGCTCTGCTGGGTACCGTATCCTGGCGCTCGGTCCTACGACGGGGGGGTACTGCCAGTCAGTACACGCGGCGTCAGGGGGAGACAAACCCAGCTTACGTCATTCTAGTACCAGTTGCGTGGCATTGTGCCCGTCGTATGTGGCGCCTTAGATGCGCCCGCGGCGTTGGTGCCATGCTTCGCGCCGGTCATCAGGCACGGGGATTGCGCATTTGGTTGAGAGGCGGGGCCGTGTGGTCCGTAAGTCCCATTGGGCCTCGTGTCCGCTCATCCTTGGAAACCCGCGCTAGTCGGTTTGGCAGGGGTTGATGGTCGAAGAAACACCTTTGAAGTGACCCGACCGCCCCCCTACGAACCACGCCATCTCGGCTGGGTGGGAGTCAATGAGCGACGAGGTGTCTCTATATGCCTCAGGCCCTAGGCCCTGATCGGCCTTCGGGACAGGTGCCCTTTCACGGAGCTGGACCGTGGTGGACCGTGGCCCGGCCCCCAGCTCTTTTCCGCGTCTCAGAGTTGCTGTTTGATGATTCTCCTGTATCTCCCAGTCTGCTCCCAACCGTCCCCCGCTTCCTCCTCATCCTTTCCTCCTCCTCCTCCTCCTCCTCTTCTGGTGCTGGCGCCTCTACGTTTGCCCAGAACTCCCCGGAACCCGTGATCTGTGCAACAATGCTTGAAACACCTTCGGAGGGCGACGGTCCTCCCTCCCCGTGCTCCTCTTCCTCGCGATAGTCTGCCTCGTCTGTTGGTCCATGATTGTGATGGCAATCAGAACTGGTCATCCGTTGACTAATCGTCATGTTCCCCAGGCGGCATCCGACCAAGGGGGCTCGAATGCCAGAAACATGTTCCCCCTGTGGTCCGCAGAGAGCTCTCCCGAGTCTGCCAGAGGCAACCAGATGCCTGCATGTTCCCCGCGGGGGTTGTCGGAGGCCTCTGGAGGAACAGAACGTACCAGACATGGCAAAGAGTCTCGACCGTCGTTTTTCCTCGTGTTCCCCAAGGTCCTCTGAAGGCTTCCGGGGGCTTCCAGAGTCACAGTGGGGCAACAATTCCCCACGACCTCGATCCCCGATTCATCCCCTCGCCCTCCTTCCGTGCTGCATCGCCCTTTCCTTGTGGGGTATGCAGCAGAGGTGTGCCTAAGCAGGTCCATTTGTTGCCCTTGCCTCCCCTCGGTGCTGCCAGTGCAGAACGGTCGTGTCCATGCTCCTTGGGGAGTTTGGCGGAGTGCCGCTTCACGCGCATCTCGTGGCCGAAGGGCCGAGGATGAGACTTACTGCGCTGACCCCCAAGACTCCAAGAAGGCCCAAAAGAGCCTCGGGACGTGACCATGGGACCACCTTCGAGCACTTTGACAGTTTGGATTTCGAATTTCGCTCCCAAGGCCTCTTGGACAGCCGTGCGCGACGAGCGAAGAGCGCCCGGGAGCGCCCCAGGAGCTCCGTGAGCTGGATGTTTGGGGCCCTCCGGGGGTATTCCAGTCCTGGCCCACGGCACGGCCGGATGTCTGGATGTCTCTATCGATCTCATTGAAAAGACTTCACCATCGGTCTCACGATCGACCTCACACTCCTCCTCACCATGGATTGCACCATCGATCTCACGATCGATCCCACAATGGATCTCAATATCCATACCACTGATTTTCCAACCATCCACCTCTGGTTGGGGTTTTTCCTTGGTGCAATCTCAGGAGAGGAAAAACACAGACACTATTAATCGCCAATCCCCAGGAAAATATGGGAAAATACAGGAAGTGTGGAAGACAATTACCACAGTGCGACCCTACCTAGAAGTTGGAGCCCCTAGGAAAGCAGCATTAGTTGCTATGCTATGCTATGCTATGCTATACCATGCTATGCTGCGCTATGCTATGCTATGATATGCTATGTTATGCCATGCTATGAGATGCTGCGCTATATTATGATATGATATGATAAGCCATGATATGTCATGCTGCGCTGTGCTATGCTAAGCTGTGATATGAAATGATAAGTTGCGCTATGTTATGAAATACTATGCTATGCTGCGCTATGTTATGCTATGCTATGCTATGCGTGGTTATGTTATGCTATGATATGCTATGCTAATGCTGCGCTGTGCTATGCTATGCTGGATTATGCTATGATATGATATGCTGCGATATGCTACTCTTTGCTATGTTATGATGTGCTCTGCTATTATAAAGCTCAGCGAAGCTAAGATGAAGGTAAGCTAAGCTAACATAAACCTTAGCTAAGATGAAGCTAAGCTAAGCTAAGCTAAGGTGAAATAAGCTAAGCTAAGATGGGATAAGCAACGCTAAGCTAAGGGGACGTGACTGGGGGAACCGCGGGGCGGGTACAGGGGGAACCGCCCGGGGCGGTGTGCACTGCCCGGCCTCTTTCAGAAAGAGAGTAATAAGAACCCTTCTAGGCAGAGCCTAGGTAGGGAAAAACCCTGAGCATGTAGGAAAGTATGGGAATCTGGTTATCTATGTGTATTTATGTGTGTGTCCCAGGGCCCCTTTATAATTTGGACGTTTGAATTCGAAGAGATATGGAGACGCTCCACGCGGTGCCCACGGCACGGTGGCGGCCCGCGGAATTGTCCATTGTGCAGGTTTTACTGCCACTCGCACATTTCCTGTCACGGTCAGAGCGCCTCGCTCGTTCTCCGCCTGCAATAAGGGGGCTTCTAGACTCAACATGCAGCCAACCATGATAGTAAGGACGGGGCAGTTTTCCAAGGCCACCCTTGCATCCCTGGCCCTTCGGTATTCGGCATCCTTCGGCATTCTGCTGCACTCCTTACGGAAGACGTCAACATGGCCCAAGGCCCTTGCATCCTCACCGCGCATCCTTACTATCCTGGGCGAGTGCACTGAGCTGCAATTTTCTCGTCACGGTCAGAGAGCCTCGCCCGCTCTCCGCCTTCAATAAGGAGACACCTAGGCTCAGCATGTTCATGCCTAGCGATGTGTGAGGGATAGTCTGTATGATTATTGCATATGTGCGCGGCACCAAAATCCACATGCAATCCATTGATCTGGAAGCAGGTTCATTGATTCGTCTGCCCTGGCTAACTCTGCCTGTTGTATTGTGTTGCACCCCTCTGGCCTTTCGAGTGACCGCTGTGGGCGAAACTTCCCATGCGCCTTGTCACACTCGGCAGTGTGCGGCGGGCACAACAGCTTTCCACTGGGCCCTGACTCAGATGACGCCGGGTTCCATGCAGGTGTTCCCAGTGAACAGCGTTGAGAGGACCTTCATCAATTGCGCTCCCGTGGAGGAGAGAGAAGAGGAGAGGGACGAGAAGGAAGAAGAGCAGGAGGATGAGCAGGATCCGGGGCAGGGAGGGGGAGGTGAGGGGGAGGAGATGGGGGAGGGGAGGGGCAAGGGAAGGGCAGGAAACGGGGAGGTGCCAGAGGAGGAGGTTGAGGGGAGGTAGGGAGAGGGGGAGAGGAGAGGAGGGGGGAATATGGGGGGGAAGGAAGAGGAGAAACGGACGGGAGGATGAGCAGCAGCAGCAGCTGAAGGGAGGGCAACAAGGGCGCCGAGGAGGTGGGCGAGGATTCGATGAGAGAAGATTCTGGGGCTTACTTACGCCACACCGCCGACCCCTTGGGGAACTAGCGGTTGTTGCGTATCGCTCTTGAGGGCATGTTGTGTGCCTTTCTGGGGGCTTCTTGGAGCTCTTTTCGGGCTTCATTGGCCTTTTGGGCTGACATTCTCAGCTGTCGCCGTGCACGCATGGGGAAACAGGCGAGAACCCACGTATACAGACGGCGGGCATCTGTCAAAACACCCGACGAATGATCATCGAATGGCCTTCGGCACATCCCGCCACCGTGCCCGGGTTGCAGGTTTGAGGCCAATCCCATGGTTGATGGTGTCTCGTGGGAGGCGTCTCGGGGGCATCTTGGAGGTACTTTTGAACCTCTTGGGGGCCTCCTGGTGGCCTCTTGGGGGCTTTTTGCAGCCATCTTGGGGCTCCCTGAGAGCATGTTGGGGGCTTCTTGGAGCAACCTGGAGGCGTCTTGGAGTGGATGACTCGAAATGTCCGTTCGGGTTCCCCCTGTGGGCCCCCTCTTGGGGCTGTCCTGGGGCCCTCCTGGGCCGTCTTGGGGGCTTCTTCGGCCGTCTCGGGGCCCTCTTGGGTCGTTTGGCAGCCCTCTTGGGGGCCTCTTGGCCCGTCTTGGGGCAAACTTGAAGGCATGCCCAAGAGGCGAATGTGCTAAAAATGCACGTCCGCAGGGAATGGAACGATGTTTGCTTCTGGAGGCCCTCTTGGGACGACCCTTGGGGGCTTCTTGGGGCGTCTTGGGGGCTTCTTGGGTCGTCTGGAGGCCAGCGTGGGCGTTTTGGATAGATCTTTCAGCGACTCCTGGCCCTCGTGGACGGCCCCAAAGGGCCTCTTGGGGCCCTATTGGCTCGTTTTGGGGCCCTCTGCCCCCCCCGGATGCGGTCAGCCAGATCCCGGGGGACCCCCCCCTCTTCCAAATCGACTGGACCGGGCTCCTGGGGGAGGGCTTTGGGGAGGGGGGAAACATCTCACACGCCGATGAACCCCAAGGGGTCGGCGGATTTTTGTAGGAGGTAGGAGGAGAGATGAAGAGGAGGACGGAGCTGAGGTAGGAGGAAGAGGGCAAAGAGCAGAATGAGGAGGAAGAGGAGGTGGAAATAGAGGAAAAGGAAGAGTAGCAGGAGGGATGAGGAGGGGGCGGACGGAGAAGGACGATCAGGAGGATGTTGTCCGACCAGGGCGGGAACGTCTCAATAACGTCACGGGTCGGGGCCGCCATGTGCGTTTGCTTCAATGCTCCCTCATTGGGTCTGGTATGGCGCTCAATGGTGATCCTCTTGATGCAGCGGCGGCTCTGGCGCGGTCATCCCGATTGGTGGCCCGCACCAGCGGGGTGCGCGAAGGGTGCGGCCTTCAAAGAAGGAGGGGGGTCCTGAGAAGGCCTGGGGCTTCTGAGAAGGGCTTGGAGGCGTCCCCACTAAGCGCCGCCAGCTCTTGCCACCCTTTGCCCAAGATCAGCATCAGCATCCAGGATATGTTGTACTTCTGCGGATCTGGCGACTAGGGAAACGTGTTGGATGATGGTCTAGGCCACCAGCGGTAGCAAAGGGAGGGCCCAAATTTCACATGTGCGTGGGCCTGAATAAGGGCTAGCATAAGCCAGTCGAAAAACATGTTTCACCAGAGAAGGGCAGTCGTCTTCATTGTCGGTCGTCTTCGCCTGGGTCATCTTCGCCGCAGTAGTTGCAAGTCGTCTTCGCCGGGATCGTCTTCGCCGGCGGTCGTCTTCGCCGCCGTCATTTTTGCCAGGGTCGTATTCGCTGGTGGTCGTCTTCGCCGGCTGTCGGCTTCGCCGCGGTCGTCTTCGCCCGCGGTCGTCTTCGCCCGCGGTCGCCTTCGCCGGCGTGCAGTTGTCGCCAATCGTCTTCGCCGTCCTGGTCGTCATCACGCCGCTGCTCCCGTAGCATCCTGTTCGTCGTCGTCGCAGTCGTTGCAGCATCCTGCTCGTCGTCGTTGCAGTCGTCGTGCTCCTGTTCGTCGTCACCGCCGTCGCCGTCATGGTGGTCGTCATCGTGTTCGTCGTCGCTGAACTGGCGGACCCTCACGGGCTGGTCGAGTTGGCGGACCCTGACGGGCGAGTCGGGCGGGTGGGTCCCCGACGGCCGACCTGCAGGCGGTCTTGAGCGCAAGCGGACGTGCGGATTTTGCCTGGCGGGCCAGGTGGGGTGAGACCCTAACGGGCGGGTCGGGCGGGTGGGACCCTGGCGGGCGGGTCGGGCGGGTGAACCCTGACTGGTGGGTCGGGCGGGGGGGGCATGAAAGCGGGCGGGCGTGCTTGGGAGGGAGCAAACGTGCGGACCTGAACAGGCAGGTCGGGCGGGCAGGAGGACCCTGACCTGCGGGTCTGGCGGGCGACCAGAATAGGCTGTCTGGCAAAAGAGGTGCTCACAGGCGGGCTGGCCGGGCGGATCTTGATTGGCGGGCCCCGCGGGCCGGCCCGAACGGACGCGTCGGACGGACAGGTCCCTGACGACCAGGCGAAGGCCACCAGGCGAAGACAACCAGGCGAAGACGACCAGGCGAAGGCGACGGCGGTGAAAACGAACGCCGGCGAAGACGATCGGGCGAAGACGATCGGGCGAAGACGACAGGGTGAAGGCGACAGGGCGAAGGCGACGGCTGTAAAAACGAACGCGGGCGAAGACGACCTGGCGAACACAACCAGGCAAAGGCGACCTGGCGAAGGCGACCCGGCGAAGGCGACCCCATCGAATATGTCCAGGCCAAGACGTCCGCGGACGAAGACGACCGCGGTGAAGACGACCGCCGCGTAGACGGCCTCCTCGGGGACATTCTCCGTCCAGACCCAGGGGAAGGGGCAGGGGAGGGGTATACTCTGCCCACAGATGAAGAAGGGCGCTGGATTTTTTTGTTCTTCTAAGAGTCACCTGCGCGCAGAGGGCCGGTGCGAGTGCCCGCCGACGCTTGGCGCGCCGCGGCGCACGCTCCGTCCAGCAGCAGGCCTAGGCAAGAGTGGGAGACCGCTATTTGGAGCCTATGCCACAAATACCGTTTTCATTTTCTGGCCTCAAGCGTCTATAGACACATAAGCACATTGATACACACATTCGGGGTGCATCGGATATCTAAGTGAAACAGAGAGCCCCCCACCGGTAAATCGGTTTCGGTGTCGTGTTCGTGTCGTGCGTGCGGGCGATTCGAAGCTGCGTGGGGGGCGGGGGGGATGAACGCTCCTCTGGCGAGGGCGCCGCCAGGCCAAAAGACCGCCACCCTGGGGTTGTCCGGCGGTCGCTAAGGGTGTCCCGCCGTGATGTCCCGATGGTGTCCCGTGGTGGCCCGTGGTGGCCCGTCGGTGTCCCGTCGGTGCCCCGTATTGAGATCGGTGGTGAGATCGATACTGAGATCGATCGTGGCAGCGATAGTTGGATCCAAAGTCATTTCCATAGCGATATTGATAGTAATATCGATCGTTGGATCGATACTGTCATCGATAGTGATATCGGTAGTGAGACCGAGTGTGAGATGAATTAAGGTCGATCGTGAGATTGATAGTGAGATCGTTTGTGAGACCGATCGTGAGATCGATTGTTAGATCGACTGTGAGATCGATAGCGCGGTCGATAGTGAGATCGATTGAGTGAGTCGTTTTGGTTCCTCCCCCCGAACCCCGTTATCACCCGAAGGGTGTTCGCACAGGTACACCTCTGTAGACAACGTGGCCACTGCATTCGGCGCAGTACAAGGTCGGAGAAAGGCCAGAGCCGTCTGCAGCATGCTTCCTTTCTGGCATGTTCTTGGCATCGCTCGGACGTGTGTATTTCTTTCTGCGAGGACCATCGAGGAGCATCCTTGATCATTTGACGAATAGTCCGAGCGATGGCCAGGTAGAGCAGGCCCCACACGGCACTCCAACGCCGAGGGTCTTTCCGCACCGTAGCGCTCGGCCAGCGTTTGGCCCGCGTCTCGAGGCGAGCGCGCGGGCCCTGCACCTGCCAGGCCGTTCTTGGCAGGTCGCCCCGGGGCTGAGCGAGGAAGGCGCACCGATTCCGATGGCGCAGGGCCCTCCTCCTCCTCCTCCTCCTCCTCCTCCTCCTCCTCCTCCTCCTCCTCCTCCTCCTCCTCCTCATCTCATCCCTCCTCCTCCTCATCCCTCCTCCTCCTCTCCTCCTCCTCCTCCTCCTCATCTCATGTTGCTTCGCAACTGTTCCGATTCCGATTCCGATTCCTCCTCCTCATCTCCTTCCTCCTCCTCCTCCTCCTCCTCCTCTCCTCCTCCTCTCCTCCTCCTCCTCCTCCTACCCTCCTCCTCCTCCTCCTCCTCATCTCCTCCTCCTCCTCCTCCTCTCCTCCTCCTCCTCCCTCCTCCTCCTCCTCCTCCCTCCTCTCTCCTCCTCTCCCTCCTCCTCCTCCTCCCTCCTCCTCCTCCTCTCCTCCTCTCCTCCCTCCCCCCTCCTCCTCCTTCTCCTCCTCCTCCTCCTCCTTTTCCTTCTCCTCCTCCATCCCCTGATGGCGCGCCGATTCTGACGCGACGTTGAACGATCCGACGTTTTGGAAACCGCCGATCGCTCGAGGTTGAACGATCCCCGCGGTGTCAGAAACCAACGCCGAAGGC
The DNA here is from genome assembly GCA_963575745.1 of Prorocentrum cordatum. Lineage (NCBI taxonomy): Eukaryota > Dinophyceae > Prorocentrales > Prorocentraceae > Prorocentrum > Prorocentrum cordatum. The sequence goes on along the minus strand of CAUYUJ010019029.1, from coordinate 82,544 downwards.
GGCACGACACGAATTTGCCGCAATGTTTCTTGGCGCTTCGCGTGGTCCCACCAGCCAAACCAGGGACGATGCCCACGAGGACGACGACGACGACGACGACGACGACGACGACGACGACGACGACGACGACGACGACGACGACGACGACGACGACGACGACGACGCGCGGGGGACGACGACGACGAGGAGGAGGAGGAGGACGAGGAGGAGGAGGAGCAGGAGGGAGAGGAGGAGGACGACGAGGAGGAGATGGAGGAGGAGGACGAGGAGGAGAAGGAGGAGGAGGACGACGAGGAGGACGTGGAGGAGGAGGACGACGAGGAGGAGGTGGAGGAGGAGGACGACGACGACGGCGAGGAGAAGCCAACGCCGAAGTCGGCACGAGGCGAGCCTGCAGTGCACACCCCACCCCGAAAAGGGCCACCAGGGGAGGAGGAGGAGGAGGAGGAGGAGGAGGAGGAGGAGGAGGAGGAGGAGGAGGAGGAGGAGGAGGAGGAGGAGGAGGAGGAGGAGGAGGAGGTGGAGGAGGAGCTGGAATGAGGTGGAGGAGAAGTGGGGGAGGAGGAGAGGAGGAGGAGGAGGAGAGGAGAGGAGGAGGAGCAGGAGGCAGGAGGCAGGAGGCAGGAGGCAGGAGGCAGGAGGAGGAGGAGGAGGAGGAGGAGGAGGGGACGGAGGAGACAGGAGGAGGAGGAACAGACAGGAGGGGGGAGGGGGGCCAGGGCAGAGGGGAAGGGGGATGATTGCAGGGGGGGGGGGGAGGAAGGAAGGAGGAGGGGTCCCCCTGGAGCTAAGACAGGTCAGCGGGTCCTGGAGATCCCTCGAGGTCCTAGGAGGCATCCCGGAAACTTCGGGAAGCCCCGACGGGTGGGGACAATGTTGGCAACCAATCGTTGTTCTCGGGGGAGGAGGAAGAGAAGAAGGAGGAGGAGGATGAGGAGGAAGAAGAGGAGGAGTTGGAAGAGGAGGTGGAGCAGAGAAGGCAGAGGAGACAGCAGCACCGCAAAGAGGATCTTCAACATCATCTGCCTCATTGGTGGCCTCCTGGTTTTCTCCGCCTTGGTGTCAGCGATCTCGGCGAGCGCGGCACAGCTCAAGATCGACATGCAGGCCTTGTGATCCTCAAAGTCATTATCCTCTCTCCTCCTCCGCTTTCTTCGTCCTCATCTTCCGCCTCGTGCTCTTCCTCCCCCTCATCCTTTTATTATATCCTCCCCATCATCCTTCCTTTCTTTATTCCCATCATCACCGCCATCAGCATCCTCCGTAGCCATTTCGGCTCAAGCTCGAAATACGTATCCCTGGTGTGTCGAGCTTGTTCGCAGCTGAGAGGACAGCTCGAAATCCGGGCGCAGCTGCCCTTGCTTTGCTTGCTCCTCCCTTTCCGACCTGTTCGGGTCCCGATATTTTCGGGGGCGCGATAGCTCGCAAAGGCGCCGACGTTGATCTCGGAGCTGACGCTTCACGTGGCCAGGATGATCGATTCCTTCGTTTCGGTAACGGCTCAGGTCTCTCAGCTTGTCTGTCACGCCAAGGATTTGCAATCTGGGTCATGCGACCATCAGCGTGTCGGCGATAGCAGCGAAGGCGGTGACGGTAGTTCGGTTAAGAAACCACGTGCCACGCCTCGTCCTCGTCTCCGTTTTCCTTGTTTGCTGTCGAGGGCCGCCCTTGCCGGTTTCAGTGGCGACTGCGCTCGTAAGGTTCTGTTCGGAGCAGGTGTTGCAGTTCTCCCCGCGTGCGCTGCTGAGCACGTGAAGTCTGCGATGGGGATCGCCCCCAGATTTCCTCGAAGAAAGTGACTTTTGCGTCCCCGTTTCCAGAAGCAGCTTCCGACATGACCGATGCCCGAAACCGTTTAGGAATCACTACCCCGGCGGTTTCGAGCACGCCGCCCCCAGGGGCCCCGCGAGCCCGCGAGTTGCGTGTGAAGCTCCTTCGCGATGGTGAGAATCACAAGCAGTTGACGGTGATGTGCGGGATTCGCAGCGACTTCGATGTGACAGTTACGGTTGATTCGCCCCTCTCGAAGTGGCCCATCGGTTTGTCAGTCGGCAACTCATCTTCGCAAGCGGGTATGAGACAGGCGACGTTGTGTGAGGATGTTTCAAACGAACGCCATCCAGGCGCGAGAGTTCCAGGGAAACGGAATGCCCGGCAGGGCTCTCCAGGAGGGCCGGGCGTTCGCTCTTTCCGCGGGGCGTGCGGCGAGCGGCCCAATGGCCTTAAACGGCAGCGGTCGTGAGAAGTGAAGGGCAGCACGAGAAAAGGGGGACAAGGAGAAACGGGGCGAGAACAGAAGGATGGACAAGACGACTAGAAGAGGGATGAAGTCGCTCCACAACCTCTGCCTCTTTTCTTCTAAAAGGGCCAAAGGCTGGCCCAGAGGTCGGTCAGTATTTGTTGTCGTCGTCCTCTTTGTTTTCTTCTTCTCGGCGCGTTTTGTGGCTTTCTTTGCTTGCGGGGCTGCGCTCGGAGGAGGCCTCTTCGTGTTCTTGTCAGTGGACAGCCTCAGCTCTGGTGCCCGCTCTGCCTTCGCGAAGGCGTGGCTCCTGTCATTCGTTGCTTTATCGTTTCCATTGCACGACAATGATCTGCAAGACCCTGACGAATCGGAACGAACCGAACTACAACTATCATCTCTACTGCGAGACCCCCCTCGTGGAGTGACAGGACGCGGCGTCTCTGGTGTTCCACGGTCCGAAACGTAATCCGGAACGCGAACAACACTCTGTGCCCGGCCAGCATGCCTACCACGACGTTGTTCCCATTCGGCCCTTTCTTTTTTGCTTTCTGTCTGTCCCGGAGTTTCCTGGCGGACACGTCATGGCGCATATGTTGGACATCTCTGCGATACAGATGATCGTGGTATTTTTCTGGCTTGCCACAGGCAGGCATCATTCTTATCAGCGTCCTTGATGCGCGTATCCATGCAGATTGCTTTCTGCGTTGCCTGCAACTCCTTGTGTGCCAGATCTATTGCCCGCACAAGCTGTCGCTCCCGAGAGATATCTTGCTTGTTCTGCAGTTTCTGCATGATGTCCCTGCGCTTGGTGCACATCATGCTCAAAGCACTGCAGTGGGGCTGCCGCTCCACGCCGCTCAGGCGACGTGCCGGCGGAAGCGCCGCGAGCTGCTCTACGGTTGCGCGCACTGCTGGATGGGGCCGGAGGGGCTGGCGGACATATCTTCGAAGAAGCACCTGAATGTGACTGTGGGGGTCGAGCTTTGCTCGTGCAGCCGGGCGCTGCTGGCACCCTGGCGCCGATAGCAGTAGCAACCACGGCACAAATGACCGCCGTTCCCTCAGCCGGCCAACCCAGGCGCGAAGGTGGAGACGCCTTTGCGCTGGCACTTGCTGGCTGTGCGATGGCCAGTCTGCTTGCCGAGGTGAACGCAAGTGCACCAGAACGGATAGGTGCTAGAATCTCTCCTGGGATGGATTTGTCCTTGGTGAGAGGATCAGCGACCATCTCTGAATCTGGCAACCAGAGCAGTTCCAAAGGCAGTACCTTGTCACAGCGTTTTGAAATCCATGAAACGACAGCTTCTCGAACTCTCTGGAACGCTGGAGTAAGATCTCCATCCGAAAGGTGTGGCGTAGCAGAGTAGATGTTGGTTGCCCAGAGGGGTCCCGAGGCGGCCCGGGCCCGCCCCGAAACAGGCCACGACAGGCGAATGAAGGGCCCGAGAGGGCCCTACACGGTCCCAAGAGGCCTCGAAGACGCCCAAGATGCCCTCAAGACGGCCGACGAGGACTCCAACACGCCCCAGGACGGACTCAAGAGGCTCCCCAAGAGGGCCCTGGAAGGCAAGATTCAATAATTTCCGATGGTTTTTGAAGGATTTCGGCGTTCTTGCTTCCCCCGCTTCCCAACGCTCCCTCACGGCCTCGCTCGGAGGCCCTTTAGATCGCTCCAAGACGGGCCACGAGGCCCGGGAAGAGGGCCCCAAGACGGCCCAAGAGGCTCCCTTGACAACCCAGCTGTGCCCCAAGAGCTCCCCAAGAGAGGGCCCAGAGGGGGACCGCCAACCGATATTTCGATGTCTCTGGCCCTAGAGGCCGCCTGTAGGCACCCGGAGGCCACCAAGAGGCTTCCACGAAGCCCCGTGAGGCGCCCAAGAGGCCCCCAGGAAACCCCAAGAGACCCCCAAGGGGCTCCCGGGGAACGCCCAAGAGGCCCCCCAACGCACCCCAAGAAATCATGTCCCCAGAAAACCTTCCGGGGACATAGTTCATCATGGGCCCGAGAGTTCACGGAGGCCACCAGAGGGCCCCCAGTGCCCAAGAGACCCCCCAACACATCCCAACAAAACATGTCCCCAGAAAGCCTTCCGGGGACATGGTTCATCATGGGCCCGCGAGTCCCCGGAGGCCTCGAAGTACCATCATGCTACAGGAGAGCTGTCTGGGAAGCTGAATGGGAACATGACTGATCGCTTTCTCGCGGCCCTCCGCAGATCGTTTCGCACAAAGTTGCCCCAAGTGCCCTCTTGAACCGACGACGACGAAACGACGACGACGACGACGACGACGACGACGACGACGACGACGACGACGACGACGGCGACGGCGACGGCGACGGCGGCGGCGGCGGCGGCGGCGGCGGCGACGACGACGACGACGACGACGACGGCGCGCCCCAATAGGCGACGACGACATTACGACGACGACGACGACGACGACGACGACGACGACGACGACGACGACGACGACGACGACGACGACGACGGCACGCCCCAACAGGCTCCCCAAGACGCCCCAAAACCCATGCTCCCAGAAGACGCCCCAGAACCCGATTCATACGGCCTCCGCCCCCCTACACAACCATTTTCCTCGAATGCCTTTTCTGAATGCAGATTGGCATGCGTGGACTGTGGTCCAGGACTTCAGTGGAGCAAGCAATGAATTCGTCAAGATCTGAGGCCTGCTAGAACCTGAGCGCGCGCGAAGCGCGCGCGATGGTTCTAGAAATATATACATATAACGGCGCACCGGGTCCGGGGGCCCGGGGCCGGGACCTCGACCGCAAATGTGCACCCCGGGGGCCCCGGAGGCTCGTCGGGGCTTGCCGGAGGCCTCCCCGGTCAGACAAGACGGCCCCAGAAACGCCCAAGACGGCCCAAGAAACTTCCAAGAGGCCTCCAAGAGGGCTCCGAGATGCTGAAGATGGCCTCCAGACGTCCAAGGACGCCCCCCAAGACGCCCCAAGAAGCCTCCAACATGCGTCCCAAGAGGGCCCCTAGACGCAAAAATTGGCCCATTCCCTTCGTAAAACGTACATTTTTCACAAAGTTGCCTTTTGGGCTTTCCGACATTACAGGACGGCCCAAGAGGCGCCCAAGACCGCCCCAAGACGGCCCAAGAAGCTCCCAAGAGTGCCCCAGGACAGCCCAAGAGGGCCCCAAGACGGCCCAAGAGGCGCCCAAGATGGCCCAAGAGGGCCCCAAGACGGGCCCAAGAGGGGGCCCAGAGGGGGACCACGAACCGCAAGCTCGAGCCTTCCGCCCCAAGAGGCCGCCAGGAGGCCCCCAGGAGGCCCCTCAAGAGGCCCCAGGAGACCCCAGACGTCCAAGGACGCCCCCAAGAGGCCCCAAGAAGCCTCCAACATGCGTCCCAAGAGGGCCCCTAGACGCAAGAATTGGCCCATTCCCTTCGTAAAACGTACATTTTTAACAAAGTCGCCTTTTGGGCTTTCCGACGTTACAGGACGGCCCAAGAGGCGCCCAAGACCGCCCCAAGACCGCCCAAGAAGTTTCCCAGAGGGCCCCAGGACAGCCCAAGAGGGCCCCAAGACGGCCCAAGAGGCGCCCAAGATGGCCCAAGAGGGCCCCAAGACGGGCCCAAGAGGGGGCCCAGAGGGGGACCACGAACCGCAAGCTCGAGCCTTCCGCCCCAAGAGGCCGCCAGGAGGCCCCCAGGAGGCCCCTCAAGAGGCCCCAGGAGACCCCAGACGTCCAAGGACGCCCCCAAGAGGCCCCAAGAAGCCTCCAACATGCGTCCCAAGAGGGCCCCTAGACGCAAGAATTGGCCCATTCCCTTTGTAAAACGTACATTTTCAACAAAGTTGTCTTTTGGGCTTTCCGACGTTACAGGACGGCCCAAGAGGCGCCCAAGACCGCCCCAAGACGGCCCAAGAAGCTCCCAAGAGGGCCCCAGGACAGCCCAAGAGGGCCCCAAGACGGCCCAAGAGGCGCCCAAGATGGCCCAAGAGGGCCCCAAGACGGGCCCAAGAGGGGGCCCAGAGGGGGACCACGAACCGCAAGCTCGAGCCTTCCGCCCCAAGAGGCCGCCAGGAGGCCCCCAGGAGGCCCCTCAAGAGGCCCCAGGAGACCCCAGACGTCCAAGGACGCCCCCAAGAGGCCCCAAGAAGCCTCCAACATGCGTCCCAAGAGGGCCCCTAGACGCAAAAATTGGCCCATTCCCTTCGTAAAACGTACATTTTCAACAAAGTTGTCTTTTGGGCTTTCCGACGTTACAGGACGGCCCAAGAGGCGCCCAAGACCGCCCCAAGACGGCCCAAGAAGCTTCCAAGAGGGCCCCAGGACAGCCCAAGAGGGCCCCAAGACGGCCCAAGAGGCGCCCAAGATGGCCCAAGAGGGCCCCAAGACGGGCCCAAGAGGGGGCCCAGAGGGAACCCCACGTGGGCCCAAGGAGGCCCAAGAGGGACCCAAGAGAGCCCCAAGAGAGCCCCAACATCGGTCACGCGGAAGAGCTCTCGCGTGACCGATGTTGGGCCCCCTCTTTGGGCTCCTCTTGGTGCTCCGAGAGGAGCCAAAGATGGCCCCACGAGGGCCCCGACGAGACCCCAAGAGGACCCAAGCAGGCCCAAGAGGGACCCAAGAGAGCCCCAGCATAGGTCACGCGGAAGAGCCCTCGCGTGACCGATGTTGAGCCCCTCTTTGGGCTCCTCTTGGAGCTCCAAGAGGGGCCCAAGATGGCCCCACGAGGGCCCCGAGGGAGCCCCACGTGGGCCCAAGGAGGCCCAAGGAACCCCAAGATGGCCCCAACATCGGTCACGCGGAAGAGCTCTCGCGTGACCGATGTTGGGCCCCCTCTTTGGGCTCCTCTTGGTGCTCCGAGAGGAGCCCAAGATGGCCCCACGAGGGCCCCGTCGAGACCCCAAGAGGGCCCAAGGAGGCCCAATAGGGCCCCAAGAGGGCCCCAACATCGGTCACGCGAAAGAGCTCTCGCGTGACCGATGTTGGGCCCCTCTGTGGGCTCCTCTTGGAGCTCCGAGAGGAGCCCAAGGTGGCCCCACGAGGGCCCCGACGAGCCCCAAGAGAGCCCAAGAGGGCCCCAAGAGCGCCCCAACATCTCCTCTCCTTCCTCCTCCTCCCTCCTCTGCATCTTCCTCCTCCTCCTCCTTCTCATCCTCCTCCTCCTCCTCCTCCTCCTCCTCCTCCGTCTCCTCTCCAGGGGAATGAAAACCAGAGGATAGCTCACGGAGAGCCCAAACACCCTCTTGTTGCATCCATCTTGGCTTCCAGATGGAGCCCAAGAAGGCCCCAAGGAGGCCCCTCAAGAGGCCCCAGGAGACCCCAGACGTCCAAGGACGCCCCCAAGACGCTTCGCGTCACCAATTTCTTCTCGCAGCGATTCCTGGGTCTGTGACTCGACAGAACCTAAGCGCGCGCGAAGCGCGCGCGTGGTTCTAGTATATATATATATATACATATAATGTGTGTGCTCCTCCCCTTCCTCTTCATCCTGCCCCTTTTTTTGCTCCTCCTCGTGCCCATTCTCTCTTTCTCTTTCTGCCCCTCCTCGCTCCACCTCCGCCTCCTCCTCCTGCTCGTCCGCCTCATCTCTGGCATCTCGCTGCCCCCCTCCCTCTCCCCATCCTCCTGCACATCATCCCGCAGGGGCACAGCCGGGAGATGGAGAGGCTGATCCGCTTCTTGCACAGGTCGCACATAGACGACGGGGAAGGGGAGACGACGAACGGGGTATGGTGATGAGGAAGAGGAAGGCCAGCGTAAGCCCAAGACGCATCAACGATGTTGCAGTGAGCCCTCCCTCCAAGTTTTGCCTTCCTGGTCCCTAGAACAATGTAGGTTGACTGCGGCAAGTGCCCCATCGGAAGACAACCGTTCGATAATCCTCAATCGTAGCCAAAGAAAACTATTGGGACTTCAGCCCCGCGAATCAATGTGATTGTTCCGTCATGACAATCCGGAATACCGCCAGGACATCATTCCCGGGAATCCAACATGGCGAATCAACGTGATCGTCGCGCCCTGACAATCGAAGTCGTGACAGAGCACCAATCCAGGGACATCAACCACACGAAGGCTGGCAACTGCTGCAAACTGTAATACGAATATACGCGACACCAGGGCGAGAGCTACATTCTTTTAAACCGCTCACCGTTCATCGTTGGAAATGTTATATATATATATATAGTTCAGGCTTCTGGATCACAAGTGGCGGGGAAGTCGCAGGCGAAATGCTGGGCACGCCCTTGCGACACGTATGGGGATGCGACAGGGAAGAGTTGTTTGCAAGGAAAGGGATGGATGAGGAGGAGGAGGAGGGATAATTACAGTTGATCAGGGATTGACTGACGTCTCGTGGTCGCCGAGGAGGGGCGATTAAGAAGAAGGGGCGGGAAGAGGAGAAGGAGGGGGAGGATCGCAGTTCGAGGATCGAGGTTTCAGGATCGAGGATCGAGGAGGAGGAAGCTGGTCCGATTCCTGCACAGGTCGCACATTGAGCCCGAGCTCAGAATGCAGGTCTGCAAGCAGATCAGAGTGAAATTGGTGCAGCGACGACCCGAGGTGATCAAGGACTCGGCCCCCCCTTCTCCTCTCCACCCCTCTCCCTCCCTTGCTTCGACGTCGAACCTTCAGACCAGGGCTCGCACGATGGACGAACATGGAACGCGGCACAGAGTGCTGAACATCTTGTGCCACGCAGCTCTGCCTGTCCTCCTCTTCCTCCTCCCCTCCTCCTCTTTCGCCCAGCGGGCCCGAGCCCTGGAGAAAGGACCTGTCGGTGCTCGGCCTGCTCTCGCTGTCGCTGCGCCACGCGCTCCAGCTGGCGCTCTGCAACCCGCACCTCCTGGAGCACCCCCTGCTCCACTTCCTCTCCATCGCCGACGCCGCGATGTGGGAGGAGATCTGCATGAGGTGTGCGCACTTCTCCGTGCTGGTGAAGCGGGACAGCCTCTTCGTCTTCGGGGCCGAGGCCGAGGGGATCTACTTCGTGGTGCGCGGGCCCCTGTCCTACGACCTGGACAAGAGCTTCCCGGCGCAGACCTCAGAGACGAAGCAGGCCCATGGTCCGCCGACCACTCCGAAGGCCAATTGGGGCCTGAGAACTGCCAGGCAGACCCTCCAGATGAGTATCGTTGAACCGATCCCTGTCCCCATCTCCATCCCCGTCCCGATCCTCACCATCCCACCACCCCAGTTGGGGACGTGCCCATCGAGACCCGACGGGGGCCAGCCTACGTCCCCATCCAGGGGGGTACATCGACCAATGGGGCCCAGGCCACGCCCGCGGTGATGGGGATCGGTTGCTCGACGCACGATGCTCAGCGCACCCGAGGCGAACAACAGAAAACAGCCCCCACGACGGAGACACGGCCGAGGCCGACTGCCACCCGTGCAGGGGAGGTCTGCCAGGGTGGCTCCTGGGCCCCGTGGCCTTCGAGGGTGGCGAGCGGACCGCTCGCGGAGGCCGAGACCGGCTCCTGGCTCTCCGAGGCGGCGTTGTGGTGCCACTGGCGGCACATGGGCTGCGCCGAGGCCAGGCGCTTCCTCGCGTCCTTCCTCCCTCGCCCCCTGCCGCCCTCCCCCTCCGCCCCCTCCTCCCCCTCCTCCTCCTCCTCCTCCTCCTCCTCCTTCTCCTCCTCCTCCTCCTCCTCCTCCTCCTCCTCCTCCTCCTCAGGGGGCAGCCTTCAAGGCCGCCTCTCGAAGCAGACTGCAAATACCGCGAACACCGTGAAATAGCAGGCTGCGAAATAGTATGGTACGAACAACTGCCCTAGATCCAACAATCTTGAGGATGAGGAGGAAGGGGATAGGGATGAGAGGGAGGAGGAGAAGGAGGAGGAGGAGGAGGAGGCGGAGGAGGAGGAGGAGGAGGAAGGAGATAAGTAGGGGGAGGAGGGAGAGGAAGAGGAGGAGGAGGAGGCGGAGGAGGAGGAGGAGGAGGAGGAGGAGGAGGAGGAGGAGGAAGGAGATGCGTGTGACCAAACGCGATGCGAGGCGGGGAAATCGAAGCTACGAGCGCTTGCCAGCGAGCTTCTCGGACTTGCCGAGAGCCTGCGGCCTTCGATCGGAGTGGGTGCGATTGGGATCACCACGTCGAGTTGCATTCGTAGGCCCAAGACATTGGTGTCCCAGGTGTTTGGCTGCTTCACTACCATAGAATCCACATGCACAGAACCACAGTTTCAGTTGTTCGTCTAACCGCATGCGGCGATTATGATAATCCCAGCCCCCCCCCCCACGTACAACCTACTGGAAGGAGGGAGGACGAAGAACCTCCCGTCCACATTCACAGGCTGAAAACATGGGATTCTATCCATCCGCTCTGCGTCGCAAGGATGGCAGAATTGAAACACTGGGTACATCTGACTCGTCAACATCGTGGCAAATTGCGAACGGCCTGACCGCAGCAGGAGGAGGGGGGAGATGGAGGGCCCGGCTCCGTTTGTTCCTCAGACTCCCCGATCTCTCCTTCTCCTGCTCGGCCTCCGCGTCCATCGTTCCCAAAGTGGCACGAAGTAGACGCATGCGCATGTAATAGGCATCCTTCTCGATGCTCATTATATGGAACTTGACGTCGCCGCTGATGCTGACCTTGGCCGCCGCTGCACCTGCCAAGCCATCAACTACTTCGTTGCCCATCGCCAGCTTCCATTTCGCCTTCCCAGCAACGAGGTCGGATCCAGACAAATTCGAAATGACAAACATGGCCGTTAACTCTGTCTAATATCTGCTCTGGAAGGGCTGTCCTTTGCGCCCCTATGGGCGTGAGAAACTGCTTGTTGGCCCATCCATCTGCTACCATTGCGACGGCAGCCAGAAATCCCGCTGCCAGGCCCACTCTGCGAAACCGAGGATCTGTCGTGTCACTGCCCCCGCTGGCGTCACCGAGCATCCAGACGAGGTGATATCTGGCCCCGTGGCCAAAAGTGATGTAGTCATTATTCCAAGCTGTGCCACCTGAAATGTGCCAAGCTCTTCCTCCGTCGGAGGTGCAGTTGCTATCCACTCAGACGGTACGAGCACTCAGCCAAACGTATTCCGAATGTTCGTGCCTAACGTAAGCACGATGGCATACATGATATGATAATGCGTAAGTTGGTGAACCAACACTCTTGCACAAGCATGCCATCTATGAAACATGTCCTCGCCCTCGCTCTTACATCTCTGACCTGTGCTCCAAATCTGAGAAGCCTTTCTACCCGATGTCGACTCGACGTGTCCTGGGCCAGCACCCTCCTGTTGCGACAGTACAAAGAACCACCGCCATCCTGCCCCCTTTCGGCATCCATACCAACTGCTTCTACAACGTCCTCAAAGTCAGCATGCCAACACCTTGCTGCACTCCATCGCCACAATTATGTGCTGACGCCTGCTACCACAACTCCTGTCGGATGCTATGCTGGAAGTCCTCGACTAGGCTTTTGGGAGCGTCGACGTTATAGTTGTTCCCCGTCCATGCCAAGTCAGGGAACCTCCACTCGACCTCCTCGCCCTGAGGCCCGTGAGGAAGAAACCAGCATATTGCAGATTGTGGGTCCCAACCCGTATCCAGCAACAAGGTGGCCATCGCCGAGGGAGGCCCACGCATGTGCCTGGATCTCTGTACCGCTGGGACTGCCCGCAGATGAGCAACGACTGCCGGCCCCGCTGCGCCGACACTCTCCCTCAGTGAAGGTTCCTGCCACATGCCAAACCATAATCGCACACACACACACACACACACTCCTCGGCTCCTCGGGCATCCCTGGGCAGGACCAGCAGAGTCCGTCCTCTCGCCATCGACCCGCGCGCTGCCCCCAGCCTTCTCCTGTACGTGGTGAGATGGGTGCCGAAGGCCACGTGGCTCTGGCAGGAGTACGACCCCGGCGCCTGCGATCTCAGCATCTCGGGCTTGGACGTGATACTGTACATCCGTCCTGACGTAGTGAACCTCCTGCTTGCCCGATGCATATGACAATGTGTAACACATCGCGCCCGTCCGGTCGCGCGAACATGCTGCCTGCCATTGCCCAGGTCACTGCCACAGTATGGCGCTGACCTTTGGGCCTTGATGTTGAGACCTGCGCGGCGCAGTGCTCGAGTGACTTTGACAGTATCATCATGAGGAGAACACATGACGACGCTTTGCTTGGCCACCTGCCTTGGTCAACCCCTTGCAGGTCATGGTCGGGCTTTTGATGAGCTGTTCGCACACTGACTTGCGGGATGCAACCGCTCGTTGGGACGAGTCGCCCTCCTGCATTCAATGCCCCATGCGTTAGGTGTGCTGTGTACACTTTTCCCCAACGTGAGATGCACTACGATGCGAGCGAACCTGGTGCCCGATTTGAGCTCCTGCACGATGGACTGCGATGGCACCAGCGGTAGCGCCAACGCACCACATTGGCCCAGGGACCTGGGCGGCATGCATTGAAGCGTCTACGAGCATAAAATGGCCGCTGGAAGCGCAAGCCTTAGCCCACTGCGTAAGAGATGTTGCCATCGAATTGCGTCGTAGAAGCCCTCGATATCCAGCAACGCATGCTCTGAGGGTATGTGCAGTGCGTTGCCGATCTCCTCTTTAAGCCTTCTGGTGAACGCCCTTCTGGGAGCGGCATTTCCCTTCGCGGCTGCGTCCCAGTGGGCCGCCGCGGAATCGCTCCAGTCGCACGCGCCTGGTTCCCTCGCCGATAACCATCTGCGACAGAATATGACCAACAGGCCAACGATGCGATCTCCGTCACCTTTCTCAGGGAGAAGCCTCCCCAAGACACACTGAAGTTGTTGTGGCCAAGCCACCATCCTTCCAACACGCGGATCTGACTCAGCATGCTCATCCAGCGCGGTCGTCGACAGTCTCTCAAAGTCGACAGGCGTGAGCCTATCGACTCCAATGCTGGCTTCAGCCCACATAGCCCGCGCCGCCTTCCGAATCCATTCGCTTGTGATATCTGTCAGCCGCTGAAGTTCCGCTCGTTCCTTGGCCACCCGAAAGCACTCGAGAATCGCCCCCACATTAGTTGCTGACGGATCCCATAGCTTCCTCCATTTCTGGCACTTGTGGTCTATGATGCGCTTGGTGGGGGTGCACCGGAACGCGATCATCGACTAATCGACCACAATCTCTTGCTTGGTGATGGGTCCGTCTTTGGTTGACTTGTGGAGCCTCCCGAGTGCCATTGGAGTCTCCATCCACGACGCAAAATCTTTGAATGAAGCTGAAATAACTCTCCTCTGACATCACGCACGCGAAGAGAGCGTCTCAAGATCCTCCTTGGGTTGCACTGACAAGCTCTCCGAAAAACTGCTGCCACTTGCGCCACGATGGATCACCCCGGCGCGTGCACGCAGTCTTGCGTGCACCTGTTCTGGGCACTCCTCCACAACCTCACCGATAGCAGACATACAAGATATTTCCTCTGCTTCCGTCCGTTCTGTCTACATTGATGCCAGGCCAGTCTGAAGAGTAGTGCGTCTCGCTGCCCGTGGTGATCTTACAGAGTGGGCTCATCAGAACAAACCCATGATGCATACAGCGAGCTGACCGAGGCGAGAGCTGAGGGATCGCTAAGCCTAAAGGCTACGGAGGACGTGAGAGAATATTGCATCTGACACTGCTCGGTAGGAACGAACCCATCCTCGGCCTGACAGCAGACCCACTGGGGCTCGGGAATGTGAAAGCCACCGGTGCAAACGCATTAGACTCGACCTCAACATTATCCCTACTTACTCTTGATTCGGGATTGGGGCTGGGCCCCGAAACAATGCAGCTTAAAACCGTCGTCCAACGCGCCCGCGCCTTACGAAAGGACAGAAGACGTCGATGCAGTGCCAAGCTTGCCCGAGTTACTTGAATTGGGCTGCTCCGCAGACTCACTGAAAGCGGGCTGGCTCAGGCTCGGGGGATTCCCCAGTGGTCCCGCGCGCCCGGGGGAATCCAGTGGACCCGCCCGAGGCCGGCGCCAGCGTCCAGCCATCTGATTACTCAAACCGGGCCCCCCAGGAATTTGTTTAAACTCGGACTCATGACCCCAGGGGTCCTCTTCAAAGTCAAACTCACACTCATGGGCCTCAGGCTGTGACAAACCTACAGGGTGAAAAGGATCCTCACCGAGCTCTTTTTGAAGGCCCTGAAAACTCACGGCACAGACCGCATCAAGTTCCAGAACGTGATTATCGGCTGCATCTCCGAAGAACTGATCAAACAACTCCTGTCTAGCTAAGCGCATCGAAGCTGCCTTTTCGTCGCTTTCCTGGCGGACGCGGTTGGACTTCGACACTGGAATTGGGGCGCCTTTGGGACGTGCCGCCCGCGGTAAGCTCCTCGGCAAGTCGAGCCGACGAGTGATCAGCTGCTGTCCCGACGACCTGAGCTGCAGCAGCAGCGGCCCGATGTGCGGGCGCCAGGGCGCTCTCGGCACGCCTCTGGGAGAGCCGAGGTGGGGGGATGGTCGAGCTGCTGCAGACGATGCAGCCGATGATGGAAGCCTTCGCTCCAGCATCGCACGTTGCCTCCGGCTCCGCCGTGACCACAGAAGACCTATCGACCAGCTTAGACAACAATGTATTATTCCTCATGGCAGTGGCATCGATATTGAAGCCAACAATTGCGGTGTATGGTAGTTGGCATGTGTTCAAGATCGCTCCCATTTTTTGATGTCTGCCAAGGCTGCCACTGCGGACCCCGACGCTAGGCGAGTCATGAATCACCATGGCAACGATATCGTATCCCTTCATGTACTGAGTTCTCGATTGGAAAGCGTCCACAAAAACATGGCCTGGCGCCCGAAACTGAAGGGAATACTGGGCCAACGTGAGGAAGCTCTGAACCTGCAAGTGCTGCTTGGACATGCGCCACTCACCTCCATCGTAAGATTTCGGTTCATTTTGAAACCATCTTGTCATGAGGCATCGCATGATTAGCTAAAACACGATGGCCAGCCCCTCTGGAGCTCTTGCCCCACGCTTTGAAACTATAGCCACTTCTGTGTGCCTCAGTGGTGCCCACGAAGTCGTAGCCGCCCTTGAGTCAGAACTTCCACGTCTCCTCACCCAGTGCTGTGACATTGGCGAAGAACATGGACCGAACCCCTGGGCGACCTCGCGCGACCCTGGCTGCCCCGCGCTCTCCTTCTGAGCGCTGTCGCCAGATAGTCGAAGCTCGGAGCCATCGACGCCGCCAGCGCCCGCCAAGCCCTTGCCCAGCTGAGCCGCCACCGCGCACTTGCCCTTGCCCATGGCCGCGCCCGCCTGCGCCTGCTGCTCCCTGAGGAGCTGCTGCTGCGCCTCGAACTTGGCCTCGGACAGCTTCTCCGCTGCATCGAGCAGCTCGTCGTCGCCCTTCGCGTCGGCTAGGTTGTCTGTCGCCCCGCCAGGCTGCGGCTGACCCTTGGGTGGATTCACTGCGTCGCCCCCTGAGGTCCCTGCCGCCTGGCTCGCGGCTGCGCCCCCTCTGCCGGCCTCCTTCGCCTTCATCTCCTCCTGCACTTTCTTCTTGACGAGCCTCTCGTATGCCTCTTTGCGGGGCCCTTCGGCCCTGGTGATCTGCCTCACGCCACGCGCCCATAGAGCGCGTCACTCCCTCTGCGGCAGCATGAGGGCCCACAGGCTGTGGTGGTGAGATCTGCTTCACCTGCGCCTGCAGAAGATTCTTCAGCTCCGCGCTGCCCGTCTCCTCGATGGCCTTTTGCAGCACACGCTTCACACTCACCTCCGGCTCTCCACCTCCACCACCCTTCCTGTTTTTCCTGGACGAGTTTGCCCGATCAGCAGCATCATCTTGCTGGGGTTGACCTTGCGGTGGAGACTGGGTGGGGTCCTGATGGCAAGACTTCGGCTTTTACAGCCTCACCTCCCGCTTGCAGTGACGGCACGACTGCTTTGATAAGATGTAGTTCCATCCATGGCGACCGCATCCAGATAATTGAGACCATGGACGAGAGAAACCTGTCATCACTTGTAATTGGTCGACGCAAAGAGATGCAAATTGATGCAACTTGGGTGTAGTGCCTCAAGCGCCTCGTGGAGGCCTGAATTAGGGCGCAAGCAAAATGCTCGAGCCCAAGTGCTTGAGGGAGGATGGGGATGAGGAAGAGACGGACGGGGAAGAGGGGGAGGAGGAGATGGAGGAGGAGGAGTAGGAGCGACGACCACCAGGCCAAGGACCCCGCGGGCGCGGGCTGCTGCGAGGTGCTGTTCCTGCAGGCCGACGCGCTAATCCCGATCCTAACCAAGAGGGGCCTGATCGGGCAGCTGGCGTGGGCGTGCCCCTCGGGCCTGCAGATGCTCGAGCCTTCACTTCCTCCTCCTCCTCCTCCTCCTCCTCCTCCTCCTCCTCCTCCTCCTCCTCTTCCTCCTCCGCCAGGTCGGGCAGCTGGCCCGGGCGTGGCCCTTGCGGCTCGACTCGATCTCGAGCGAGCTCGATTCCGATTCGCTTCGGCTTGTGAGTTTTTTTGTTTGATTCGGCGTTTCGACATTGGGCGGAAAGGGGGGGGGGAGGGGGGGGGGATCTGGCTCCAGACCCCTGCTTAGTGCGACTGTTTGCAAGAGTGCGTGCTGCGGGGGAGACCCCACCTGCTCGAACCAGGCGCCAAAAGTCAGCCATGATCTACATGCTCCACCGGGGGGGAGGGGGGGTGGGGAGGGCACGCGCCGATCGGCAAAACAACGAAGAACAAACGATCACGTTCCGATATGGATTCCGATGTTTCAACGGAAGCTTTGCCAGCCTGCCGATCTCCCACGGGTCGGCTTCTCCCAACTTGGCCGATTCAATTTGTCGATTCGATTCTAGGTTGTTGTTGCCCTCTGGACTTGCAGATGCTCGAGCCTCACACGGTAGGCGCATCGAGTAAGAAACCAGATTGCCAGCAGGCGGCGCACGGAAATGTCTTATCCCACGATGGCCTTGGGGACACAGAATCCCTGGGACATCTCAGACAGCTCAGGGATCGACGATTAACGCGTCCTTAGATCTCGCCTGGCGAGATTTCTTATCGTATGCACTTATTGTCTCTAGCCCAGGTGATCTGACCGACGTTCGGCCCTCAGAAGAGAGTATTGCAATAGCGTGCGCAGAAAGCGTCCATGGAGCAAGTCGAGCATCTGCCCCCGCAGGCCATAAGCGTGGAGCTGGGTGGTAGATGATGATGATGATGATGATGATCATGATGATGATGATGATGATGATGATGATGATGATGATGATGATGATCATGATCATGATCATGATCATGATCATGATCATGATCATGATCATGATGCTGATGTTGATGCGTATTGTTATGGTGAGGATTATGCTGCTGCTGGCAATGATGATACTGATGATGTTGACGAGGATGAGGATGTGAGTGAGGATGGTTATGTTAATGATGAGAAGGACGATGGTGATGAGGATGATGATGATACTGATGATGCTGGTGATGACGACGATGATGATGCTGTCGAAGAGTCCGGTGACGCTGATGATGATGCTGATGATGATGAGGATGTTGCTGATGGTGATGATGCTTCTGGTCATCATTATGCGTATGCTGGTGATGATGACGCTGATGGTGGTGATGATGTTGATGTTGCTGCTGATGATGGTGAGATTGATGTTGTTGATGATGATTGTGGTTATGATGATGTTGTTGATGGTGATGGTGGTGTTGATAATGGTGATCAAAGTAGTGATGATGATGGTGGTACTGGTGGTTATGATGATGGTGATGATGCTGACGATGACGATGACGATGACGATGACGACGACGATGATAATGATGATGATGATGATGATGATGATGATGATGATGATGCTGATGCTGATGATGATGATTATTGTGGTGGTGACGGTGATGGTGATGACGATGTTAATGATGCGTATGATGATGAAGATGGTGCTTACGATGATGAAGATGATTATTGTGGTGGTGATGATGATTGGTGATGACGATGCTGATGATTCGTTTGATGATGCTGATGATGATGATGATGATGAGGATGAGGATGAGGATGAGGATGATGATCATGATGATGATGATGATGATGATGATGATGATGATGATGATGATGATGATGATGATGATGATGATGATGATGATGATGAGGATGAGGATGAGGATGAGGATGAGGATGATGATGATGATGATGATGATGATGATGATGATGATGATGATGATGATGATGATGATGATGATGATGATGATGATGATGATGATGATGATGACGAGGATGGTGGTGGTGATGATGATGAGGAGGAGGGGGAGAAGGAAGAGGAGGAGGAAGAGGAGGAAGAGGAGGAAGGACAGCCCCTAGGGGAAGAGCATCGCGAGTCTGAAACAGCAAATTTGGAGGAGGAGGAGGAGGAGGAGGAGGTGGAGTAGGAGGAGAAGACGATTTTGGACCTCCGCGGGCAGGGGGCCCTCATGGGCGGCGGGGGGAGGATCTCGTCGTCGCCACGGCTGGATCCGCCTCGAAATCCCGGTCAGAGCCCCGTCCGGGTGGTGGCGATCTGGAGCCCGACGGCAGGTACGCCCGCGGCTTCCTCCACTTCCTGCAGAAGTCTGCGCCCCCCCTCTGCGACTGGCCGAACGACCTCGACCTGCCCTTTGGCGCGGACGAGGTCATCGCCGCCATGCCGAAGGACGCCACGGCCGTTGTGGGCCAGTGCGCCATCGACGTGCTGCGGGCGCCCACTGGCTCGCTCCTCACCGGCTGGCTGCGGGAGGACACCATCGAGAGGTTGGCCACGGAGGTCCCGGCTGGGGGCCAGGGCCACCTCGGGAGCCTTGAGACGGGGGTCAATGCAAGCGGGGGTCATCGTGGCCGCGAGGCGGCCGCGCCTATTGGCTGACCCGAGTTTGCGAGGACCTGCGTTGCAGTTTTTTTTCCTGCATTGCAGTTTTTGGTTTCCTGCTGACCCGGGTCTGGATTGACCCGGGTCAGAAGATCCCCGAACAGCGTTCCAGAGCATCCCCTGGGACGCTTCCAGGGGCGTCTAGCAGCGCTCCCGAACGGCCGCGGCGCCCGATGCAGCCTCCAGGGCCGCTGGATCTCAGAGAGGCCCGATCTGTCTGCGCCCCCAGACATGATCGCGTCGCAACACAACTCAGGACGGGAGGTTTGGGGCTGTTTTCGGCCTCGTGCGGCCCTCTCCGGGCCTTGGGACCCTCAAACAAGGACTCAGGATGAAAAACCGGTCCCGGGGAACGTGTCGGGATTTCTGGGGGCCCCGCACTGAAAAAATCACGAAGTCGCATGGCTGGGTCCCAGTCCGATGTTGTCCGGGCCCTGGCTTCGCCTCGGAGGTGCAGGCCGGCCGGTGCGCGCTCCTCACGACGGGCCGCGGGGGGGTGGTGCGCTGCGTGCCGATCGTGGTGCTGCAGATGCGGCGCCGGGACGGGCGGATGCTCGTGCGCATGAGGCTCACGTGCAGGGCCGACGGCGTCCAGGACTCGTCCGTGGTGTGTGTGTGTGTGTGCGTGTGTGTGTGTGTGTGTGTGTGTGCGTGTGTGTGTGTGTCGCCAGGGGTGAGAGGTCGGCCCGAGGTCCGAGGGGAGAAGCAGGACGACCATGACCAATATGATGGGCCTGTTTTCCACCACCGCCACCATAAGTTGAAGGGGGAGAGGGTCCTCCTCCTCCTCCTCCTCCTCCTCCTCCTCCTCCTCCTCCTCCTCCTCCTCCTCCGCTTCGTCCTCCCTCTCCTCCACCTCCTTGCCCCTCCAACTTATGGTGGTGGTGGTGGTGGTGGAAAACAGGCCCATCACAAGATGTCGCGGGATCTTGCCGACGCCAATCCTGGTCACGGTCCGTTCCGGCCGTCGCCGAGTCGCGAGGGTGATCCACGAATCGACGGCGACCAAGGTGGACGATGGCCAAGATCGACACCGATTTTTCCGCGTTCAGTCGTGGTCATGGTTTAAGCTTTCTACCCTTCCAGAGGTGGCCCCTGCTTTTCCAGGGAGGCCACGGGTGGCTTCCAGACCCAGGCCTCCAACGCATGGAAAAAGCAATGCGGCGGCACGCCGCGATTTTTTCTGCCTCCAGGGGCCCTCGACGCGCCTTGGGACGGTCAGAAACGGCTTGGGATGAACAGCCGGCCTTTGGGAAAAGGGCGGGGCCTCCAGGGACCCCGTGTAGATAAAACAATGCGTTGGACCTCTGTGGGGCACCCCGTCACGAGGGCCCAGGGGGGCCCAGAGGACCCAGACTGGTGCGGGAAGATAGATGGCGGAACCTGTGGGCAAGGATCACTTCTGGCAGCCTCCGACAGGAGGCTACCTGTCAGCTGCCGGGGGGCAAGCAGGAGGTGGGGGAGCCTCCCGACGGTTGCTTCCAGCGGCTGCTGGACGGGAAGCTCAAGGCCCTGGCCGACGGCATCATGGTGGTCGGGGTGGAGATCAGGGGCAAAGTTAGGGGGGGTATAACTAGCCTCCGTGGAGGGATACATCGACCCCACTCGCCTATTGATCGCCGATGAGGGGTCCGATGGCCCCGCTCCGCCCAGGAGCGTGCGGATTTGCTATCGGGGGCCTATCGCCGATCTGTCAGCGATGTATCGCTGATTCAAGCTCGATGTTTTCCCCCCTGAGCTGGTCCCCCCCGAACGTTACCCCTCAGGAGAGACAGAGCGAGCAGGACAAGTCCTGGAAGTTCGGCGTGCCGACGAGGTATGTCCGCACAGTCGTGTCGGCGGAATGGCTGCAGCAGGAGGGGGACGTGGGGCCCCTCGATCAGTTCATAGTGCCTGGGGTGGACACCTTGGAGTTGGCGTTGAGCCAGAGGTCGAGCGGGGGAAGCTCGTTCATCAGGAGGCCGAAGAACGAGCCGAGCTTTCCAGGGGAGGGGGAGGTCCTCATGCTTCCAGGAGACGTGGGGTTCTACGGTTGGCTCACCGAGGACCAGTTCATCTTCTTCAAGGTTCCTCCTCCTCCTCCTCCTCCTCCTCCTCCTCCTCCTCCATTCTCATGTCTCGGGGGGAGGGGGGGGGATATCCATCCAAAACCAGTGATGACCCAACTTTGATCCTCCTTCTCCTCTGGCTCCGCCGCGTGCTGCTCCTCCAGGGCCCCAAGGGTCAGCACAACTTGTTCCACTGGCTCACGCAGCTGTACAAGGCGGTCGGGGTTCATCCCGACGACCTGGACAGGGACGAGACGAATCCAGAGGTCGAGTCTCCGTTGTTCTTCCCAGGCAGCAGTCGACAGGTCGACGAGGGGCTTCCTTCCTGCTCTTCCTCGTCCTCCTCCTCCTCCTTTTTTTCCTCCTCCTCCTCCTCTTTTTTTTCCTCCTCCTCCTCCCTCCTCCTCCTCCTCCTCCTCCTCCTCCTCCTCCTCCTCCTCCTCCTCCTCCTCCTCCTCCTCCTCCTCCTCCTCCTCCTCCTCCTCCTCCTCCTCCTCCTCCTCCTCCTCTCTCCTCTCTCCTCTCTCCTCTCTCCTCTCTCCTTTCCGTAGCCGCTTTGGCTCAATATGCGAGGCTTCTCGGAGAGTCAAGTGGATACCGCTAGTCCGCGGCAAGCTCTTTGTGTCTCTTCACGCTCCTGTCGGTGACGTCGCGCAGCCTCCTCCGCTGTGCCATGGCGCCGTCGCGCTGGTCCGCTCCCGTTGGAGGCCGTGGTGCTGGAGGGCCGCCCCCGCGCGCAGCCACCGAACGCTCGCCGTGGCTCTGCAAGTCTTGCCACACCGCCAAGGGCCAGCGTTTCCGCAACAGCGGGTGGAGCCTCGTCTGCGCGGCTTGCAAGCTCCACAAGGGCGTGGCTTTCGGCGAGAAGGCCGTCAGTGGGAAGGAGCCCTCCACCCGAGGCAGCGGGCCTGGCAAGGGCGGCGCCACGGGCGACTTCGGCCCCTGGCCGTACGCGGCCACGGAGAAGAAGCCCCGCGAGATGCAGTCCAAGCGCGCCCAGGAGTTCGAGCTGGCTCGCCAGCAAGGAGGAGCTCGCGGACCAGGGGCCGACGCTGCAGCGGCGGAAGCCCCCCCCCAAGGCCACGACGCAGGACGACGCTGCCGAGGTCTCCGCCCGGCCCTGGTCCAGGCGGGCGAGCACATGGGGGGCGACGAGCAGGAGAATGTGCAGCGCTGGAAGGCGGAGCTTGGCAACCTCAAGGCCTGGCGGCAGGAGAGCCTGCCTCTCGGGGAGCGCCTCGCTGCATGCAACCGCGATATCAAGCGCCTGGAAGGCTTCGACCAACCGCGACATCGCCGCAACCAATGCCGACATCGAGCGGCTCGAGGTCAAGCTCGCCCTTCTTGGGCGACCTCGGCCAGCAGATGGTCCAAGGGGGCAAGGAGGCGGAGGTCATCCCCGTCCTGGAGAACGTGGTCGCGAAGCTCGAGGGCCACTTGACGTGGGCCTGGACGGGGCGGAGGCCGTCGAGATCAGCCAGCTGTTCCTCCAGGCCAAGGAGCGCCTCGCCCAGGATATTTCGGAGGCAAAGCCGCAGCGCCCCAGCGCCCCGCAGATGGAGCCGCCTGCCCCGCGCCCTGCGCCGGCGCAAATCCCCGCGGCCACGGCGTGGGAAACGTCGGCCTTGAGCCGAGCTTTTCTCCGCCCCCTCGGCCAGCAGATCCCAGAGGACGACGAGGAGGCCCGCGTCGCGGCCGCGAGTGTCGCGGAGGCGCACGCGGCGGCCACCCTCGCCGCGAAGAGGAATAAGACGGACAGCGGCAGCGACCTGCAGCCCAAGGCGAAGGAGGACATCCGCGCAGCTGGCGAGCCGGCCGGGAGCGCAGGCCGTCAGGCGCTCGGGCGCAGTTCGGACCGCAGCGGGCCTGAGGACGCTGGCGCGCCTCCTCATGCCGATGGCCAACCCGAGACTGGCGGTGGAGGCTCGCGGCGGCCTTCGCTCCAGCTCGGACGTCCACATCCTCTGCGGCAACATCGCGAAGAGGAGCCCGCAGGTGAGTTCCTCCAGTCGGGCCGCGCCGAGGCCTTCGATGGGTTGGCGTTCGCGCAGCCCCATCGGTTCGAGGCCCACACTGGAGGCATCATCCAGGCCTTCCGTAAGGAAGAGTGGAAGGCGACGTACTCCCTCGGCATTTTCGCCGGCAAGGGCGGCGTCGTCGGCGGCGAGGTCATGGCGGTCCGTTCGCACCTCCAGGCCGCCATCTTCGACCACTGGCGGGGCCCGAAAGGCGCCTCGTTGCGCGGCTTTGCCCCGATGGTCCTCCACGCGGCGGGCAACATCGCGGTCGCCCCCGTCCACCTGCGCCATGCGTCGGGGCCCCACAGGCGCAACAGGGCCACGCTTGTCGCCCCGGGGGCCTTCCCGACGCAGCTCCGCACGCCAGGGGCTGCGGTGGGCGACTGGGGCCACTTGCCACGCCAGCTCGGCGCCGCTCAGTGGGTTGCCGGACTCGGGGGCGAGCTCGCCCTGCCCGACGTCGCGGTCACCTGCGACAGGGCCAAAGGCGCTTGCTGGACCGCGACATCGCCGAGAAGGGCTTCGCGCACCTGCGCCGGCTGAAGGCGCGCCTGCGGGCCCCCTGGGCGACGCGCCGCGGCCTCGCGCTCATCTTCGGAGAAGCCCGTCGACGTCGGCAGCGCCAGGTCCTGGACGCCCCGCCCTGCCCCCCTTGCGGCCCAGCGCCGCGAGCCCAGGGCCGACCCCGACAGCAGGAGGTCGCGACAGCGGCGGGAGGCGCTGGCCAAGAGGGCCGCGCGAATCCCCGAGGATATCGGCCGCGATTTTTCGTGCTTCAACCAGGCCGCATGCCGCGACCGCGTAGCAGGCGCCAGCAGGGAGGGCCAGTCGGAGCCGACCGAGGTCGGCGTCGCGGCCAGCGGGCGCGAGGCGGCCCACCCCCAGCTACTACCCAGCAGGGTGGCAGCCTCAACCAACCTTAGCGGCGAGTGGGAGGCCTTGAGGAGGAGCCTGAGGACGCGGCACAGCCGGGCCCCACCGACGACGCCGGCGCGCCGGCAATAGGCCCAGAGTGCGCGCACATCTTGAGCAGCCAACTGCAGACCGCCAGCCAGCCTCCCGGCCCTCCATTGGGGTTGCAGGAGGCCCGAGCCTGCGCCCCTATGCCGCCCGCCCCTTTCCCTGTCCCCGAGGAGGCGCGGGCTGCGGCGGCCGCCCAGCGCAGGCGCAGCGAGGCGCTTCAACCCCGGACCCCTCGGCGTCCGTTCATCGAGACGCGCGCGGCGCAGGCGCGGACGCTGGTCCACATCCACGGCTCGCGGGTCTCCCAGCTGGAGGCGGCCATCCTCGCGCGCGAAGGGTGGGGCGAGTCCAACTGGGATGCGATGCGAGGCAGGGCCAGAGGTTTTGGGCTCACCTGGAAGCTCGCAGCGGCCATCCCTGGCCGCGCGCGCCTCCGCGACCCCGAGGCCGACGCGTGGGCCACCAACCGCGCCAGCTCCACGGCCGTCGCCGCGTTAGCAGCCAGCGGCGAGGACTCTAGGCAGGCGCTGCGGCGACAGGACCTCCACCGCTCCACCCTGCGAGACATGCCGCGAAGCTCTTGGGCGAGTTCGAGGCGCGCGCGGGCGGGGCCACGAACCTCGGCGCGAGGACCCCACGTGAACTGGTTGAGCTTCGGGACCTCGCACGGCTACTTGTTGGCGGCGTTGGCAGGAGAGCCCTTCGGGAGGGCAGACGCAGCTCTGCGGCCAGGGCGGGGAAGGCCTCCATGGGGCGGCCCCACCGATGGTCCAGCGACGGCGACATGGAGCGCCTGGGGGGCCAGACCAACGGCGGCGTGTTGGCGAACCCCATCGACGCCACGGCGACCAAGGCGGCCACTTGGGCCAAAGTGCACACCGCCCCGCACGGGAAACAAGCCATGCCGCCAGCGCTGGCGCAACTACGTCTTCGAGCTGCTGGCGACGACCCCCCACCGATCACGCTAAACGGACTCAACACAGCCACGCGTAAGCTCGGGCCGCGGAAGGCCCATTAGAGCAGGACAGAACGCATTGCAAGCACATGCAAGTACAATGGGGGCAGGCCACGCCTAGGGCAAGGGCAAGGTAGAAGTAGGATAGAGCACTGTGGGACTCATAGAGCGTAGAATTCTAGAGCGCAGAAGACACGACCATATCTGAACAGGCCAATGACATTGGCATGCACTTGGTTTGCGCTGGAATGGTGCAAAGACAGCGATACCAGGCTGCTGGACTGTAGCTCGTAGATTTGGACGCCCATACAAAATATCAGACACATTACAGCGCTACGGGAGCTCATTGCAGCGTTGCCATCTCTAGATTGCTTGCTTGGAATGTATATTCCCTAGAACTCTGAGACACATTCCAAGACAACCTTGTTTGGAAGGTTTGGTTCCAGACGCCCAGACAGCCGTCATACAACATTTGCTCCAGTAGGATTCAAGCCGGATTCGTCTAGATGATTTTCCGGGAGCCCATAATATGTACTGTATAACATGGCCAGGCATCGGTAGTTTGGTCGTGTTGGATATGTTTGCCGGGAGTCATCAAAACCAATTCAGAAACATAGCCAGGAAAGTTCGGGAATGTGTGTGTGTGTTGGGAATACGTTGTCCCGGAAGCCCCATAATCTTTATTAAAAACATGCTCGAGTAAGGTTTAGGAAGGTTTGTCCGGACGGGTTCCCAAAAGAGTATGGAGGAAGGTTGTGGGTTCGCGCTCGCGTTTTGGATGGTTTTCTGTTCAAGGCTTTCCTCCCCCCTGGAGTTCGTAAAAACCTTCGTGCGGAAGATTTTGCCATCTGCAGATCATGTTTGCCAGGAAGAGGACGCGGAAATTCCAGCGCTGTCTCGCGCAAGCGCGCCAAGTTTGTCCTCCCCCATCTCCTCTTCCCTCCCCCTTTCGCTGCTGTTCGTCCTCGTCCTCCTGCCTCTTCCTCCTTCTCCTTCTGCTCATCCACTTGCTCATCCGCCACCTCCTCCTCATCCTCCTCCTCCAGTCTACGCAGCTCTCTGTTTCTCTCCGACTGCGTTCAACACGAGGGGGTCTATCTGATGCTCCAACTCAGCAATTGGTAGGGATGGGGGGAGGGGTTAGGCTGTCAGATGTGGCGCGAGCGAACCAAGCTTGCGAGTCCACTCCTCTCCTGCCTCCTGCTCCTCCTCCTCCTCCTCCTCCTCCTGCTGCCCCTATTCGTCTTCTTCCTCCCGGCTCAAGCGGAATGCTCAAGGTGGTCGGCGCGACCCCGAAGGTCCCCGACCAGCAGCCCTCCCAAGGGCGGGCCCGACTCCCGCAGCATCCCCATGGCGTGCGTTCGTGCAGCTTGCCCGCTACTCGAACTGGACACCGAGAGCTACGAACACGCGGACTTTGGCCTCCAGCCGGAGGACGCCGAGGGCGATGGCTTCAGCACCGAGGCTTGCATCACCACCACCAACATCGCAGACGTCGGCGACGGCGACACCACCATCGCCAGCATCGCCGACACCAACACTCACGACAGCACGGACGCCAATCGCACCGAGGCCCTCGACCTCATTATGATGGCTGGCCTTAGCTCAGCCCGTGTTGGTCTCGAGGCTCCGGATGTTGCTCTAGCACAGTTGCGTTGCCACCTTCAACAGGCGGAGCAGGCCGTTATTGGGAGTATGACCAGGGCGTTCGCGGCGGCTGCCGAGACCAGGATGCAGACCATGAAAGCCATGATCGACACGCAGACCAAGGCCTACCGCCGGCGCATCCAAGACACCGGCAGGGGCAACGGCCGCCCACGAACCTCGACCATTGACCACACCACGGACAAATACGAGACTAGGCACGACGCCAACAAGAAGCTTGGCCTCACCGTCTGCGGGTCCGACGCCGAGGAAGGCCGCCGAGGCGAGCACCACAGTTCGTCCCCATAACTTCGGCCGTCCTCGAGACCTCCCGCCTAATTTCATCACAGGGAGCTCAACACCATGGCACGCAGCAGCGCAGACATCAGCATCATAACGCTTTCGCATCATGACCGTGTTCGGCAGCACGACACCGACGCACACCTGTCTGTTTGTCGGCCTCCTGCCTGATTGGTGTCAACTGGTGGGCGCAGCTTGATTCATACAAGCCCGTGCGTTTATTCCCGCTGCTGAATGGCGGCGTGGATGGCTGCTCGACGACGGAGGGTACTACAAATTGTGGTATGTCGTTGGGCCGATGGGCTTCCCAATATCGAACAACAACGGCTACAGCTCTGACCCTAGCTCCGGCTCACTTCTTGCTGCCAGCTCCGGCCCCGACTCTATCCCCGACTCCTGCTCCGGCTTCGACACCAGCTCCTACTTCATTTACGACTCCGTCCCCGGCTCCAGCTCCGACGCCCGCCTCAACTACCACAGCGGTGCTGCAGCCCTTCGTCGTTCGAGTCTTGGCGGTCTACCAGCCTATCCTGCCGAGAACTGCCGGGCACCGGGCCCGTGACAACCACCATGCTGTTCGGCAGCCCTCGCCGCCCTCGTGAGGAGTGCCGGCATGCGGCATGTCCTGCCGTAGCATGTCGCGCACCGAGTTCGTGACACGCTCCATGATGATATGCAGCCTCTCGCCACCCGCATGGGGGCATAACGGCTTGTCCTGCCGCGAACCTCAATGCGTCGAGTCCGTAACATCCGCCTTCTTCTGGTGCCAAAGGCACGCCGGGTCCGATACCAATTCCGACTCCCGACCCTTGCTCTGGCTCCCCATCCGTCGCCAGCACGGGCTCCGACTCCGGCCACGACTGCTTCGGGCTCCGATTTTGGATCCGATTCCCTGGGCTCTGACTCCATCTTCAACACCAGCTATGACACCAGCGCCTGTTCCTATTCCATTTCTGACACCTGCTCCGTCTCCTGTTTCGACGCGGGCTCCGACTCCAGCTGTGACCCCAGCGACGACGCCAGCCACGACTCCGGCTCTGACGGCGGAGTCATGCACTTCCACGGTGTCCATCACGATTGAATTGAACACCGGGCCGCTATGCATCGATGCGAAATTACGGACTGCCACGGTGTCCACCACGTCGCTATCCAGTCCTACGGCATCGAGCGTTGCCTGGTCACCACGCAGGAGCTAAGGACCACGCAGATCATTCTGGGCTGAGGGGCAAACAAGCCATGAGCGCGCATTCCTCTTCCTCCCCCTCCTCCTTCTCTTCCTCCTCCTTCTCCCCCTCCTCCTCCTCCTCCTCCTCCTCCTCCGTTTTCTCCTCCTCTCCTCCTCCTCCTCCTCCTCCTCCTCCTCCTCCTCTTCCTCCTCCTCCTCCTCCTCCTCCTCCTCCTCCTCCTCCTCCTCCTCCTCCTCTCCCTCCTTTTGCACTGTCTGCATCGTTGTTTGTTCTCTCTGCATGGGGGTAGTGTTCAGTATCCGCTGGCTTCTTCCTGGTGTCCATGCCGATGTTCGTGAGCCGACGGTCGGGAGCTGCTTGGAAGGCGGGGGCCGCCCAGGCAGGCGCCTGGCCACACTGGTCAACCGCACTGTTTGGCCTCGGGTCTTCTCTGCCTGTTTGCAGAACCAACAATACATATAAAATCATGTACATGAATTTGTATAAGTCTTGACGCTTCGCGTCTCCCCAGAAGCATTGCTCCTGTTTTAATTAGTAGGCCCGCGCCCCGGACTTACGACTCGCCGCTTGCGCTCTCGCCTGCGGCTGCGACCCAAAAAAAGTCTCCCCACCAACGGCAATTAGGTTCGCGTTGCCCGCCCGACTCTTGACGCTGCTGGCGCGCTCGCCCGCGGCCGCGACGGAAAAGCATCTCCCCACCAGACCATGTACAAATGATGCCGAGGCGAGTTGCTTTGATCAGGGAAGCGGAGGAGCATGCAGTTGAGGTATTGTGAAGGCCTCTTGGAGGCCTCTTGGGCGCCTCTGGGGGCTGCCTGGGCGCCTCTGGGGGCCCTCTTGTGGCGCTCTTGGGAATATAGGATGACATCGATCAATCCAGAGGGGAGCTCCAATTAGCCTCCCCCTCGGGAGCCCCAAACATCGCTTCCTGGACCCCTCTTGGAACGTTCTTCGGGCGCTCTTGTGCCCTCTTGGGGACGTTTTGGGGCTCGTCTGGGCCGCTCCAGGGGCCATTTTGGGCCACAGTGGAGCTATCTTGAGGCCCCGGATGGCCATCGGAAGCGCAAGGGCGAGAAAGCAAACATAATCGATGTTCTTAGATTGGTGAAGGATGTTGACCTCTTGGGGAAGTCCTTGGAGGTCTCGGAGGTCTATGAGAGCCGCCATGTAGCGTTCTTGGAGTTTTTTGTGGCATTTCGAAAACCATATTGAGACAACTTGTGCTAGATCGAGCCTTCTTGGAGGTCATCTTGGGTTTCCCGAGGCGTTCTTGGAGTCGTCTTGGGCCAGTTCGGACGGTCCAAGTACCCGCGACCAGCCACGTCTAGGTCCAAAGGGAGGGGGTATGGGGGAGGGGTCAAGACTCCCTCCCCGCCCGCAAGCCGTCTCGTTCACTCCCACCCACCGTCCCGACACATACGTAGTACCCGGGTTTGTCCTGAGCTTCAGCATATTGAACAGTCTTCTTTGGATGGGCAGCTACTGGGGGCCAATCCGCCGCCGCCGCCGCCGCCGCCGCCGCCGCCGCCGCCGCCGCCTCCGCGCCGCCCGCCGCCGCCGCCGCCGTCGCCGCCGCCGCCCCCGCTGCCAACTCGCCGCCGCCGCAGCCGCTGTCGCCGCAGCCGCCGCCGCCGCCACCGCTGCCGCCGCGCCGCCACCGCCGCCGCCGCGCGCCGTCGCCGCCGCCGCCCCCGCCGCCCCCGCCCCCGCCGCCACCGCCGCCGCCGCCGTAGCCGCCGCAGCCGCCGCCGCCACCGCAGCCGCCGCAGCTGCCGCAGCCGCCGCCGCCGCCGCCAAGTGTACATTGTATTGTTTTTAAAAGGGATGGTGGGGGGAGGCCGCATCGGGTTGGCTGCGCATGCTCCGAATTTGGAGGCAGTTTGTGTGTTTGTATGGTTTTTTACAAGGGATGGTGGGGGGGGCACCCTCATGGTTCCCGGTTGGCTACCAGTCGCCTGGGGGAGGGGGTGTTTATCAATAGGGAACAGTGATAAACCCTCCCCGAAGGGGAAAAAAGGGTTTGGAAGAGGAGCCTCCCTAGACCACCTACGCCCAGAGGGCCGGTGGGATTACACGTTTGTGGCGTTTCCTCACGGCTGCGATGTTTCTTATTTGCTCTGCTCACTTACACGATTCGCTTGCCAGTGGAGTTTCGCGCTGTCAGCTGGCGATTGCCGTTATTCCCTCCCCTTTTCCGATCCCTCTGTCTCTTTCTCCTCGCTCTTTTTCTCTCCTCTTTTCCTGCCTCGGGCGCGATAGTGAATTGGGACGCCGATGTTGGGCGTACGGGTTCATATTCGATTGGAGGCCGGTCCTAGATGTCGTTCCGTCTCCTCCTCTTCCTCCCCCCTACAAAGCAGGACTGGCTTGAGTTTTGGCAACTACCAGGAGGATTTGGCGGCATGGATGGCACCGAGCAGAACAGCGAGACAATAGAGCAGGTACCGATCACGGCCGACGAGATTGACTATTACGACAACGATATGGAAGAGATAGCAGAGAAGGACATGGAGGGCATCGCGAGGCGGCTTGAGAAGACGAAATTCCGACGGGCAGCACCACCTACAGCAGCCCCCAGCGAACTTTGGCGCGTACTACTGTGCCCCAGGGAGGGCCAGCCTCAACAACAACGACTAGGACTGGGGGGCGCTCCAACCACCTCGTCAACCAGAAGGCTTCCAAAAACTATTCCGAACGGCGTTGGCAGCCGTCAGGTTCAAGAACGTGACGCCAGTACGTTGACACCAGAGCACGGTCACAACATTAAAGAAGAGCAGCAAAACGGGCCCAGCAGGCAAACGCATCTACCATATCATGGACCCGATCGGCAAAGCTTTCTATTCATCATGCATGGCACGGCGGAAGGCTCAAACGCACACCGACCAGGACGACGGCTTCATCCGAGGCAGGAGACGGGAGGGCGCCATCTTGACGATGGCAGTGACAGAATACCGTGCAAGGCAAGCAAGCTACAACTACACCACGACGATGAAGGACATGTCTAACGCATTCGCCAGCTGTGCCTGGACCACCGTGGATGAGGCTAACCGCACGATCATTCCAGACGACTCCAGGGACTTGGGAGAACAAAGGAATCGCCGAGCCACGTTCAACATCCCGTGCCGAGATCAGGAAGACGGCGTCTGCGTCAAACCACAATGCGGAGGCCTCATCGGTGACCCCTACACGGTCAGCAATTTCGTGGCGAGCTTCTCCCCGTGCATCAAGGAATGGGTCAAGGCTAGTACGAAGGAACTGAGAAACGACGACCTCTTGCACGGCAACAGCGAGATCTTCCAGCATCCAGTCTACTTAGGCCTGGCCAACTACGCGGGCGACCAACGCAAGATCACCATTGGAGACAAGCGCGCCGACGCAGAGGACATGGCAGCGCAGGCCAGAACGGTCGACGCCACTCTCAACCAACGTCTCAGCGAGATCGGCACGCGCCAGAACCAGGACAAGCAGGATAACACTATTCACTTCCAGGGCCACGGCATGACCAAGGCGCACAAGGACGCGAAGACGGAATCCACATGCACCGCGCAGAACTACGAAGCAGAGCTCAACAAGCGCATCGCGGCCATGAAGAAGAGCTACAACGAGTGCGGGAAATTCTGGGGCAAGGCCCACATCCCGCACAGGTGGAAGCGAGCGGTGCTCCTCCGCAGGGTGGCCAACACTGGCCCCCCGCGCATCGAGTGCTTCCTGCCCGCGCCGCGCGAGCACCAGCAGCTGCAGAGCGCCATGGGCGCTCTCCTTCGCCGAGCTATGCGCGGAGGCGCCGCCCGTCGCAGAGAGGGCGGCAGCGCGCGGAGCCTGAGAACGCTGCAAGTCTTTCGCCGCTGGCAGATACTGCCGCCCGCGGAAGAAGTACTGGCACGCCGGCTCTTATACGAAATCTCCGCTATCCCAGCAACCGCGGGCAGCTGATCGCAGCGCTGCTTGGGGGGGTCGAGTTCAAAACGAATGGCGACGACGAGAACCCGATCAGGGCCGATTGGAATCCTTGGGCTCAGGGGCCCTCGGAGGACGCGCGGCGCGCCTGCGGGGCCCCGGAAAGCTTCTACAACGAGTTGGGCGAAGGCGACTAGATCACGATGGGTAAGTTTTTCCATGTGAACGTTAGAGTGCAACTATATTCTGGATGTTCGGGAAGTTCGGGCAGCTAAACTCGGGGCAGTGGTTCCCCCGCCAGACCATGCCCAACAAGATGTACAGCGTGAAGAGCTAGCGCTGGAAGAACAGGAGCCATGGAAATGCGAACGCGAAAAAGGAGATGAAGAATGCGGCCTACTCATTGCGAGCAAGAAAGCGCTACACAGACATATGCTACGCGCACACAATGCACACAATCTGGCAGCAGTATTTACATCGAACAACGAGTGCTTGCACCACCAAGAAGCATTCACGCATAAGGGAACCGCCTGGAAACAGTTGGCCCGCAGCATGATCAAAGGAGGATGTAACATGGACCGGGCAAAAACAAATCAGCATGCCCCTATTGCTCATGACCCTCAGTGTCCGCTAGTCATTTAAAGGCTGCCGCCTCTGCCGCCGACCCCAAATGGGGTCTTGTGTTTTCTTTGTTGTCCGGGTCGTTGCGAGCGGTTCCCGCAACTGCGGGGGAGAGAGGAGGGTGGTATTCAGTTTGAGTAGATGACGATGCGGGCAGCACTGCAGCGTGAACGCGACACGGGACGAACGGGAGCTTGGGTTGACTGCGCTTGTGTGTGTGTGTGTGTGCGTGTTGTGTGTGCGTGTGTTAGATTCCGCCTCTCTCTCTCTCTCTCTCTCTTTCTCCATTGAGCAGCAATTTCTCATCAACAAATGGTCTCGCCTGTTTTGGTTGACACTCGGCCTCGGATTGTATTCTTCGGGGCCGTTTTCTGGCCCCGGGGCCGTTTTCTGGCCCCGGGGCACGTTCCGTGTGATATGTATCGCATGATTGTATCTACGTAGCATTCTTGGCCTGCTATGGCAGGAGGAGACGGACGACGATGACGACGACGACGACGACGACGATGACGACGATGATGGCGTCGACGACGACGACGCCTGAGACATCCTCGGAATACTGGGCTCAGATCTGCCGTGGGCTGAGGTGGTCCAGCCAGTCTGGCCTGAGCCTGAAACGTCCTCGCAACTCTGGGCTCAGCTACGCCCTGACCTGAGGTGATCCAGCCAGTCTCGCCTGACACATCATCGCAACTCCGGGCTCAGAGATGCCGCTCACGAGGCGGCTCGTTTCGCCTGAGGCATCCTTCCAACTCTGGGCTCAGACATGTCCGGTCCTGAACAGCTCGGACAACGGCATGTTGGGGTCACAGATACGACCAGACTACGCCGAATCTGTGACCCCCGACGCCCCGGCGACGTCGGAGGTCCTAGGGAGGACGGCGAGGGAGCACGGGGAGGGGGGCGGAGGCCCGGAGGCGTAGGGCGTGGGGTCTGGGAGTGTTCTCTGGAGCCTCTTGGAGGCCGTCTTTGGGCCTCTTGGGGTTATCTTGGGGCGCTCTTGGGGCGCTCTTGGGCGCTCTTGGGCCCCTCCTGGGGCCCTTTTCGGCCCCCTTGTTTTTTTCTTTAGCGTCTATCGCTCGGTCGCGGGTGGCCTCTGGAGGCTTTTTGGGGCGGCTTGAGGGCATCTTGGGTTGTTTGGATGCCATCTTGGGCGTTTTGGAACCGTCTTTCGGCGAGGCGGGGTCCTCTTGGACTGTCTTGGGGGCTTCTTGAGAGGCCTCAGGGGGTGTCGTGGAGCTCTGGAGCGAGCCCAGGGAGGGCCAATCTCCCCTGGTGAGTTTAGCGGGGGACGGGGGGGTTTTCAGCGGACGGGTCGGTGTGAAGCGTTGGTCCAGGGGGGAAGCCCTGGGGTCCAGTCCGTGGCCTGTTTCCCTCGGGATCCAAAAACCGGTGCGTTCGGGGATAACCGTTGGGATCTTGGGGGGGGGCTTCTCGCCGGCCTCTTGGAGGCTGTTTCGAAGGCTCTCGGGGGCCGATTGAGGGCCTCTTTTGGGCCTCTTTTTGTTCTCTTGGGGCCCTCTTGGGGAGGTCTTGGGGCCTCTGTGGGGCGTCCTGGGGCCCTCTTGGGGCGGAAGGCTGGATTTTTCCGTTCGTGGTCTTTCTCAGGAGCCCCTCTTGGGCCCGCCTCGGTAGCCTCTTGGGCTGCTTGAGCGGCTCTTGGGCCGTCTGGGGGCCCTCCTGCGCTGTCTGGGGGCTCTCTTGGGCCGTCTTGGAGGCGTCGTGGGGGGTCTCTTGGGCCGTCTTGGAGCGGTATTGGGAGTCTCTTGGGCGGTCGTGGAGCGTCGGCAAGCCGAAAAGGTGAAAATGCCAAAAACATTGAAAAAACAATGAAAATCAACGATTTTGGCTTCTTGGGGCCCTCTTTGGAGGCTTCTTGGAGGTCTCTTGGGGCGTCTTGGAGGTCTCTTGGGGCGTCTTGGAGGCCTCTCGGAGCCTCTTCGAGGCCTCTTGGGGCGTCTAGGCGGCCTCTTGGGGCATCTTGGAGGCCTCTTGGACCGTCTGGGAAGCTTCGCCCGTTTTGGAGCCCTCTGCCCTCCCGTGGCGCGTTCGTACCGGGCCCGGGGAAGGGGGGTCAAATCTCCGGTTCGGGGTCCCTGGGGGGGGATTATGGGGGGGGAACGATCTCACACGCCTAGAGACCCACAAGGGGTCGGCGGAGAAACGGTTGAGAGGTTGTCGGACGGCACAACCGGAGGGCGCAAGGCTCAGTTCGCGGAGGTTGATATGCGAAATCCAAGGCGGCGGAAAGTCACTATCAGGGACGTTGCCATGTTGTACGGGCTTCGTCCAAATCGGGACGGCCTGTGGCACTTGTCGCCATACGAGTTCGCTACGTATTGGAGGCCCGTGCTCGTGTCATACCCTACCAGTCTCAGGGACGCTGACGCCGATCTGGACAGGCACCATGCGTTCTTGACGGCGACAGGAAAGCAAAAAGTAAAGGAAAATAGTCGGAGTCAGGGGCAGGCGGAAGAGCTAGTGCCTGGGGTGGATTACATGGTGAAGGGCGACGCAGGGAAAGATTGGGTGGCGTACCCGGACACTGACGGATGCCGGCACCTGCGACACACGTGGGTTCTTGTCAGGAACAAGAGGCCTATGGCGCCAACCTTTTTCGGGGCACCGGTGCCTCGCAGCCGACATGGAGAAGCTGAGCGGTCAGCGCGAATTGTAATGTCTTACTTCCACCCGTGGACGTTGCGACAGTCAGAGGCCGACAATCACGTGGTGTTCGCAGGCGCACTGCGACGGGCCGCGAAAACGTGGGAAGCCGCCATGGTTGCGTGGTTGGACGGCGGAGTTCAATCGGAAGAAGCTGCGCGGTACGTTGGGAACTTCCTGAGCGTGTATCGCGTGCGTCCGAGGGATGCGGAGCATGATGAGGCTCGGAGTGACGAGGACGTGAGTGACGAAGAATTGGAGGTTGGATTCGACCAGCTGGACGAGGCTCTGAAGTCACGCGTCGGGGGTCGGAAGCGGGACGACGGCGACGGTGACAGCAGTTGTGAAGAAGAGGTTGGTGGGGTGGAGGGTGGTCTTAGTGGCTGTACACATTATGAGAACTCGAAGGCAGGCATGGCCAAAGCCCAGGAGGTGTGGGGCCGGCGCCCAAACGAAAAGTCGCTGAGTGAGGTGCGAAACGCGTGGCCCACAGCCGTCGAATGTGATCTGGAAGCTGTTCAGGCCGCAGCAAGGGCATCGCGAAACAAGGAGAAGTCAATGGCCGACAGAGTGACTGCGGAGGAAGGGTATGGGAAGGTGGAGGCTCAGGCAGGGGCGACATCACAAGAGATTGCAGAGTGGCTCAGAAAACTTGAGCATCGGACTGACAAGGACACAGGCCGACGCGTGGTCAACGCGAAACAGTTCGAGATGGTGAAGCAGGTAGCAGAGAGGGTGATGGAAGAGCTGGACGGGGAGGCACGAGGGGGCGCGGGCATGGGTGACCCGCTGCGGTGGTGTATGCACGGAGGGCCCGGCACCGGGAAGTCGCACGTGCTGCGTATTCTTCGGAAGGAGCTGTTCGAAGGCTTGATGAAATGGACGATAGGCGTCCATTTTCAGATCACGGCCTTCCAGGCAGTCATGGCGCAGCTGCTCGGTGGAGACACCATCCACCACGCCTGCGGTATCCCCGCCGTGAAGCGTGGTGACGAGAAGGGCGAGGATGTGAAACTGCAGTACGAGACGGCCAAGCGAGTTCTGCAGTGGAGGTGGTTGTTCATAGACGAGATCAGCATGGTGAGCGCCCGGCTGCTCGCCGAAGTGGACCAGAAACTTCGCAGCGTTATTCGGGACATTGGCACCCAGAAGCGCGGGGAGGACGGAGTGACGCGACCCTTCGGCGGTTTGAACGTCGTTCTGAGCGGAGATTTTTGGCAGCTGGCCCCTCCGGACGGAGGGTTCCTTGCAGACGTGCCAGCAGAGCGCATCGCGGCGGCGCGGAAGTATACCTCGCTCCCGCCAGTGCTACACGGGCAGGCTCTCCTGTGGGGGGGAGGTAACGAGGGCGTGCAGGGGGTAACGGAGCTAGTGGAGTGCGAGCGCTGCGACGATGCCTGGCTGAAATCCGTGCAAGAGGAGTTCCGCAGAGGAGACCTCACGGAAGACACGCATTCATTTTTGCACGGGCGTGATACTGGAGTCCCGGGGAGTTGGCTCCATGGTGTGGTTGGATGTGGGAACGCGAGATGTAGGGCCTTGTGCGACGCCGCAGGGGTCTCAGAGAAGGAAACTGTCGGAGCACGCCGTCAGCGCGCGATGTCCCCGAAGGAAATACGCAGACAGGAATGTGCGGTGTGCAAGCATGAGCGCGAACGGCGCCGTCTCGTCATCGACGGTCCAGATGACGCGCGCATGCACACGGCGAAGTTCCGGTGCGCCCCCGGGGTGTTCCCGAATAACGACGTGAAGTATGAGGTGAACAAACTCCGAGCGTCGCAATACGCCCGACTGCACGAGAAACCTCTGGTGTACGTGCCTGCGCGCGACACTCCGACACCAGATGCGCTGCGGGAGCGGCCAGATCTGCCACATCAAAAGATGGCCTGGCTGCAGCGCCACGACAAGGAGAGCGGGGACCTGTATGGTTGTTTGCCAATCGCGGAGGGAATGCCTGTGGCCCTCACAGATCATATCGACCGCAGCGAGGACAAGTACCTACTCCGCGGACGCGTGGGGACCGTGCACTCATGGGTGTGTGATGGCGACGAAGGAGCGGGTCGCGTCTCCCGGGGGGGGGAGACCATATTGCAGAAGACGCCGAAAGTGATATTTGTCCTTTTCGATGAGGGTCGCGATGACGCAGGGAACGTGATTCCGTGCAAGTGGACGATCCAGGGGCTGAAGACGCCGGGCCTGCACCCAGTGACTCCGCAGAAAAAAGATTGGTTCGTCGACAAGGGCAGGCCGTGCCCGCGTCTGAAAGTGAAGCGGCGGCAATTCCCCTTGGCCCCAGCGTTTGGAGTCACCGCCCATTCAGCACAGGGCCAGACTTTTAAGCAGGGTGTCATCGTGGACCTCAGGATTGGCGGGGGCACGTCGCCGTTGTCGAGTTATGTGGCTCTGACGCGCGTGCGTCGCCGCGAAGACATGTTGATATTTCGGCCTTTCGACCGCGCGCCGTACACTCAGAAGGAGCGGAAGGGCCCCGGATTACTGTTACAGGTGTTGCGGGGAGACCCGATGGACTGGGATGCAATCGAGAAGGAGTTCATGCCTGCAGGGATGTGCGCACTGTGCTCGTCGGTGAAGTACAAGAACCAGTACGCGGTCGGGCAGTGGAGCCGGGACGACGGTCGCCGCGTGTGCCAGGTGTGCTTGGAAGGCAAGAAGAGCAGTGGCACGCCGTGGCAGTGCACGGAATGCTTTCTGTGGAAGGGCCAGGATGCGTTCCATGCATCCCAGCACCACAGCTCGAAGCTCACGTCACGGCGTTGCGTGGACTGTCCTGAGAGGCGAAAGTGTTATGTATGCGAGGGCCGGAAGTACGAGGAGGCGTTCGTGGGTTTGCAGTGGGACAAGGCAGGGAACGCCCGATGCAAAGGGGGAATGTGCCGGGACTGCGAAGACGCGAAAACGCACCTGAAGTGTTCGCGCTGCGGCCAGGAGAAGTTACTAGATCAATTTGCCAAAGCGGAAACTATCATCAGCGAGGAACCCACTTGCAAGGCTTGTAAGAGGTTGCAGAGAGAGGAGGAGAAGGCCCGTGCCGAAGAGGCAAAAGAGCGCGTGTGTTCCAACTGCGGAATCCCCAAAAGGAGAACCGAGCTTTCAGAGTACATGCTGAAGAACGCGCCGAAAGCGTCGATGCAATGTAGGGAATGCGTAAACGCTGCAGCAGCAGAGCGGGATCAGGCGGCGAGGAAGGACATTAAAACTTGCGTGGTGTGCGAGAAGGCGCAACGGCAAGATTGTTTTTCGGATTGGATGTGGAACGGCGTTGCAGATCTGCACCGCAAGTGCAAGCGCTGCGTCGCTGCGCCGAAGAAGGACATGAAAACGTGCGCGGTGTGCGAGAAGGCGCACCGGCAAGATTGGTTTTCTGATTGGATGTGGAACGGCGTGGCAGATCTGCATCGTAAGTGCAAGCAGTGCGTCGCTGCAGGGAGGAAGGAAGTGAGAACGTGTGTAGCGTGCGAGAAGGCGCAACAGAAAGATTGTTTCTCTGAAAAGATGTGGGACGGCAGGGCAGAACAACACCGCAAGTGCAAGCGATGCATCGACGACGCGAAGCTGCAGCGCGGGAAGTGGAAATGTGTTGAATGCAAAGGCGCTTTCGGCAGGGACGAATACAGCAGCTGGTTGGCCGGGCGAACGACGCAGAAGGCGGATGGGAAGCAAAGGTGTAACGAGTGCTGTGCTGGCCAAGAGCGCAAAAGGAAAGAAGTCGCTGAGCGGAGCCATGCGTCAGTGACGAAAGTGCGTAAGACTGGATAGCTGTTGCCGCAGCCGACAGGAGGGACGATGGACGCGCGTGCCAGTCGTGAAGCATGTTGCCGGGAGAGTAGGAGAGGCATGCTGGCAAGGATGGGGATGTCGTTTTTTTTTTTTGGGGGGGGGGGGTATAGGTAGTTTTTGGGCGAGAAATCGTAGGGTCGGGGGTCAAAGAATGGAGCCCAGAGGCTGGGGATGTCGTGGGGGACGGGTGGTGGCCAAGTGGGGGCCAGGTGGGCGGTATGGTGTTTTGGCGAGAAATCGTAAAGTCGGGGGTCCCAAGAACACAGCCCAGAGGCCTGGGGCTGTCGTGGTGGAGGGGGGGGGGGGGTGGTGGTGGCCAGGTGGGGGCCAGGCGGCGTATGGGTTTGTTTTGGCTCGACAAATCGTAGGTTCCGGTTCCGAGGAAACGAGACCATAGGCCGGGGATGTCGTGGTGGGGGGGTGGGGGCCAGGTGGGCGGTATGGGTTGTTTTTGGGCGAGAAATCGTAAAGTCGGGGGTCCCAAGAACACAGCCCAGAGGCCTGGGGATGTCGTGGGGAGGGGGGAGGGGGGGTGGTGGCCGGGTGGATGCCAGGTGGGCGGTATGGGTTGTTTTGGGGCGACAAATCGTAGGTCCGGGGTCCGAGGAACAGAGACCAGAGGCCTGGGGATGTGGTGGGGGGGTGGTGGCCAGGTGGGGGCCAGGTGGGGGGTATGGGTCGTTTTCGGGCGAGTAATCGTCGAGTTGGGGGTGCCAAGATAGAGCACAGAGGCCTGGGGATGTCGTGGGGGGGGGGGCACAGCCAGGTTGGAGCAGGTGCGCCACACGGAAGGTTTGTTGGGCGAGAAAATCGTAAGGTCGGGGGGTCCCAGAACACAGCCAGAGGCCTGGGGGATGTCGTGGGGGGGTGGGGCCAGGTGGGAGCCAGGTGGGGTATGGGTTGTTTTGGGCGTCAAAATCGTCCGCTTTAGGGTCTGGGTGGTCCCAAGAAACAACAGCCCAGAGGCCTGGGGATGTTGCTTTCGTGGGGAGCGGTGGTGGACAGGTGGGGGCAGGAGGGAGGTGCTATGGGTCGTTTCTTGGGCGATTAATGTAGGGTTCGGGGGGTCCCAAGAACAGAGCCCAGAGGCCTGGGGATGTCGCGGGGAAGGTGGTGGCCAGGTGGGAGCCAGGTGGGGGGTATGGGTCGTTTTTGGGCGAGAAATCGTTAGGTCGGGGGTTCCAAGAACACAGCCCAGAGGCCTGGGGATGTCGTGGAGGGGTGGTGGCCAGGTGTGGGCCAGGTGGGGGGTATGGGTTGTTTTGGGGCGACAAATTGCAGGGTCCAGGGTCCCAAGAACAGAGCCCAGAGGCCTGGGGATGTCGTGGGGGGGTGCTGGCCAGGTGGGAGCCAGGTGGGGGGTATGGGTCGTTTTGGGAGAGAAATCGTAGGGTCGGGGGTCCCAAGAACAGAGCCCAGAGGCCTGGGGATGTGGGGGGGGGGTGGTGGCCAGGTAAGGGCCAGGTAGCGGGGCAATGGGTCGTTTTAAGCGTGAAATAGTCTATAAGGGGTGGGGGTCCAAGAACAGACCCCAGCCCCCAGAAGGCCTGGGATGTGCGGAAAGCCCAGGTGGTGGCCAAGGTGGGGGAAGAGTGGGGGGTATGGGTCGTTTTGGCCTGTGAAAGAAATCGTAGGGCGGGGTTGGGCGGGGGGTCCAAAGTTAACACAGCCCAGGGAGTGGGATGTCGTGGGGGGGGGGGGGTGGTGGCAGGTTGTGGGCCAGGTGGATGGTCTTAAAATGGGTTTCGTTATAATTATGGGTTGTTGTGGTGGCGGACAAATCGTAGGTTCCGGGGTTCCCAGGTAACAGAGCCCAGAGGCTCTGGGATGTCGTGGGGGGGCGGTGCCTGGCCAGGTGGGGGCTCAGGGGGGGGGTATGGGTGTTTTTGGGAAGAGCAATCGTAGGGTTGGGGGTCCCAAGAACAGAGCCCAGAGGCCTGGGGATGTCGTGGGGGGGTGGTGGCCAGGTAAGGGCCAGGTGGGGGGAAGGGGTTTTTGGGCGAGAAATCGTAAAGTCGGGGGTTCCCAGAACACAGCCACGAGGCTTGGGGATGTCGTGGGGGGGGTGGTGGCCAGGTGGGGGCCAGGTGGGGGGTATGGGTTGTTTTGGGGCGACAAATCGTAGGGTCCGGGGTTCCAAGAACAGAGCCCAGAGGCAGGGGGATGTCGTGGGGGTGGTGGATAGGTGTGGGCAAGGGGGGAGGGTGTATGGGGTCGTTGTGGCGCCGGAGAAATCGTAAGCGGTCGGGGTCGTTTGAAGAGGTCAAGAGGGGGGGATGTCGTGGTGTGGGTGGTGGCCAGGCGTGGGGGCCAGGTGGGAGTTTTGGGGTCGTTTTTGGACAAGGAATCGTAAGGTCGGGGGTCCCCAAGAACAAGCCCAGAGGACTGG
Organism: Prorocentrum cordatum; assembly: GCA_963575745.1. NCBI lineage: Eukaryota > Dinophyceae > Prorocentrales > Prorocentraceae > Prorocentrum > Prorocentrum cordatum. The sequence continues at coordinate 41,027 of CAUYUJ010019029.1, read as the reverse complement.
TGTGTGGGGGGTTGGTTGGCCAGGTGGGGGCAGGGGGGGGGTTAAGGGTTGTTTTGGGGCGACAAATTCGTGGGGGGTCGTAGGGTCCGATGTCTCAAAAAGAGAGCCCAGAGGACAGAGAATGTCGTGGGGTGGTGGTGGCCAGGTGGGGGCCAAGTGGCGGGTATGGGTCGTTTTTGGGCGAGAAATCGTAGGGTCGGGGGTCCCAAGAACACAGCCCAGAGACTTGGGGATGTCGTGGGGTGGTGGTGGCCAGGTGGGGGCCAGGTGGGCGGTATGGGTTGTTTTGGGAGCGACAAATCGTAGGGTTCGGGGTCCCAAGAACACAGCCCAGAGGCCTGGGGATGTCGTGGGGGGGGGTGGTGGCCAGGTGGGGGCCAGGTGGGCCGTATGGGTTGTTTTGGGGCGACAAATCGTAGGGTCCGGGGTCCCAAGAACAGAGCCCAGACGCCTCGGGATGTCGTGGGGGAGTGGTGGCCAGGTGGGGGCCAGGTGGGGGGTATGGGTCGTTTTTGGCCGAGAAATCGCGAGGCCGGGGGTCCCAAGAACAGAGCCCAGAGGCCTGGGGATGTCGTGGGGTGGTGGTGGCCAGGTGGTGGCCAGGTGGGGGGTATGGGTTGTTTTTGGGCGAGAAATCGTAAGGTCGGGGGTCGCAAGAACACAACCCAGAGGCCTGGGGTGGGGCGACAAATCGTAGGGTCCGGGGTCCCAAGAACAGAGCCCAGAGGCCTGGGGATGTCGGGGGGGGGGTGCTGGCAGGTGAGGGCCAGGTTGGGGGTTACTGGGTCGATTTGGGTGAGAGAAAAATCGTTAGGGTCGGGGGTCCCAGAAAGTGCCCAGATGACTGGGATGTCGTGGGGGGGTGGTGGCCAGGTATAGGCAGGTGGCGGGGTATATGGGTGTTTTTGGGCGACATATAGCTAGGGGCCTAGGTACCAAGAACAGAGCCCAGAGGCCTGGGGATGTCGTGGGGGGGGGTGCTGGCAGGTGGGAGCCAGGTGGGGGGTATGGGCGTTTTGGGAGAGAAATCGTTTGGTTCGGGGGTCCCAAGAACTGAGCCCACAGGCCTGGGGATGTCGTGGGGGGGTGGTGGCCCAGGTGGGGAACAGTGTGGGCGGTATGGGTTGTTTTTGGGCGAGAAATCGTAAGGTCGGGGATCTCAAGAACACAGCCCAGAGGCATGGGGATGTCGTGAGGGGGGGGGTGGTGGTGGTGGCCAGGTGGGGGCCAGGTGGGCGGTATGGGTTGTTTTGGAGCGACAAATCGTAGGGTCCGGGGTCCCAAAGAAACAGGGGCAGAGGCTCTGGGGAATGTTTTTTGATGTTATTCTTTTTTTTATTTTGGGGGGTGGTTTTTTTTTGTGGGGTTTTTTATTTTATTTTTTTGGGCGGCCGGGGGGGGTTTTCTGGGTTTGTCGTCGTAAGCAGGGGGGGTTGGTGGCCAGGGTGGGGGCTGGTGGGGGGTATGGGTCGTTTTCCGGCGAGCCAGGTGGGGAGTCGGGATGGGTTTACCAAGAACAGAGTCAGAGGCCCTGGGGATGTCGTGGGGGGGGTTGGTGGCAAGTGGGTGGGGGCCTGGCCCAGGTGGGGGCGTTTGTTTGTGGAGGTTTTTGGCGAAGAAATCGTAAGGTCGGGGTCCCAAGAAACACAGCCAGAGGCCTGGGGATGTCGTGGGGGGGTGGTGGCCAGGTGGGGGCCAGGTGGGGGGTATGGGTTGTTTTGGGGCGACAAATCGTAAGGTCCGAACTCCCAAAAAGAGAGCCCAGAGGCCTGAGGATGTCGTGGGGGGGTGGTGGCCAGGTGGGGGCCAGGTGGGGGGTAGGGGTCGTTTTCGGGCGAGAAATCGTCGAGTTGGGGTGGGGTCCCAAAGACAGAGGCCCACGAGGCCCTGGGGAGGTAGTGGTCGGGGGTGGTGGCCAAAAAGGGGCCATAGGGGTGGGGGTATTGGGGTCGGTTTTGGGCGAGAAATCGGTTCTGGTCGGGGGTGGTCCCAAGAACACAGTGCCCAGAGGCTGGGGTTGTCGAGTTGGGGGGGTGGTGGCAGGTGTGGGGCAGGTGGGGGGGGTATGGTGTTGTTTGGGGCCCGACAAATCGTAGGGTCCGGGGTCCCAAGAACAGAGCCCAGAGGCCTGGGGATGTCGTGGGGGGGTGCTGGCCAGGTGCGGGCCAGGTGGGGGGTATGGGTCGATTTGGGAGAGAAATCGTAGGGTCGGGGGTCCCAAGAACAGAGCCCAGAAGCCTGGGGATGTCGTGGGGGGGTGGTGGCCAGGTAAGGGCCAGGTAGCGGGGATGGGTCGTTTTTGGGCGAGAAATCGTAGGGCGAGAAATTGTTGGGCGAGAAATCGTAAGGTCGGGAATCCCAAGAACACAGCCCAGAGGCCTGGGGATGTCGTGGGGGGGTGGTTTTGGGGCGACAAATCGTAGGGTCCGGGGTCCCAAGAACAGAGCCCAGAGGCCTGGGGATGTCGTGGAGGGGTGCTGGCCAGGTGGGGGCCAGGTGGGGGGTATATGAGATATGGGTCGATTTGGGCGTGAAATCGTTAGGGTCGGGTGGTCCCAAGAACAGAGCCATGGGCCTGGGGATTGTGGGGGGCCCGGGGGTGGCCAGGTAAGGGGCTCAGGTAGCGGAATTATGGGTCGTTTTTGGGCGAGAAATCGTAGGGTTGGGGGTCCCAAGAACAGAGCCCAGAGGCCTGGGGATGTCGCGGGGAGGTGGTGGCCAGGTGGAGGCCAGGTGGGGGGTATGGGTCGTTTTTGGCCGAGAAATCGTAAGGTCGGGGGTCCCAAGAAGAGAGCCCAGAGGCCTGGGAATGTCGTGGGGCGGGTGGTGGCCAGGTGGGCGCCAGGTGGAGGGTATGGGTTGTTTTTGGGCGACAAATCGTAGGGTCGGGAGTCCCAAGAACAGAGCCCAGAGGCCTGGGGATGTCGTGGGGGGGTGGTGGCCAGGTGGGGGCCAGGTGGGGGGTATGGGTCGTTTTTGGGCGAGAAATCGTAAGGTCGGGGATCCCAAGAACACAGCCCAGAGGCCTGGGGATGTCGTGGGGGGGTGGTGGCCAGGTGGGGGCCAGGTGGGGGGTATGGGTTGTTTTGGGGCGACAAATCGTAAGGTCCGAACTCCCAAAAAGAGAGCCCAGAGGCCTGAGGATGTCGTGGGGGGGTGGTGGCCAGGTGGGGGCCAGGTGGGGGGTATAGGTAGTTTTTGGGCGAGAAATCGTAGGGTCGGGGGTCCCAATAACAGAGCCCAGAGGCGTGGGGATGTCGTGGGGGGGGGGTGGGGGGGGGTGGCCAAGTGGGGGCCAGGGGGCGGTGATGGGTTGTTTTTTGGGCGAGAAATCGTTAAAGTTCGGGGGTTCACAAGAACACAGCCCAGAGGCCTGGGGATGTCGTTGGGGAGGGGGGAGGGGGGGTGGTGGCCGGGTGGATGCCAGGTGGGCGGTATGGGTTGTTTTGGGGCGACAAATCGTAGGTCCGGGGTCCGAGGAACAGAGACCAGAGGCCTGGGGATGTCGTGGGGGGGTGGTGGCCAGGTGGGGGCCAGGTGGGGGGTATGGGTCGTTTCGGGCGAGAAATCGTCGAGTCGGGGGTGCCAAGAATAGAGCCCAGAGGCCTGGGGATGTCGTGGGGGGGTGGTGGCCAGGTGAGAGCCAGGTGGGGGGTGTGGGAGGTTTTTGGGCGAGAAATCGTAAGGTCGGGGGTCCCAAGAACACAGCCCAGAGGCCTGGGGATGTCGTGGGGGGGTGGTGGCCAGGTGGGGGCCAGGTGGGGGGTATGGGTCGTTTTGGGGCGAAATCGTAGGGTCGGGGGTCCCAAGAACAGAGCCCAGAGGCCTGGGGATGTCGTGGGGAGCGGTGGTGGCCAGGTGGGGGCCAGGTGGGGGTATGGGTCGTTTCTTGGGCGAGAAATCGTAGGGTCGGGGGTCCCAAGAACACAGCCCAGAGGCCTGGGGATGTCGTGGGGGGGTGGTGGGCCAGGTGGGGGCCAGGTGGGGGTATGGGTTGTTTTTGGGGCGACAAATCGTAGGGTTCGGGGTCCCAAGAACACAGCCCAGAGGCCTGGGGATGTCGTGGGGGGGGTGGTGGCCAGGTGGGGGCCAGGTGGGCCGTATGGGTTGTTTTGGGGCGACAAATCGTAGGGTTCGGGGTCCCAAGAACAGAGCCCAGACGCCTCGGGATGTCGTGGGGGGGTGGTGGCCAGGTGGGGGCCAGGTGGGGGGTATGGGTCGTTTTTGGCCGAGAAATCGTGAGGCCGGGGGTCCCAAGAACAGAGCCCAGAGGCCTGGAGATGTCGTGGGGGGGTGGTGGCCAGGTGGTGGCCAGGTGGGGGGTATGGGTTGTTTTTGGGCGTGACATCGTGGGTTCGGGGGTCGGGGGCGTGGTGGGGAGTGTGGTTGGGGGTATCGGTCGGTTTTGGGCGAGAAGTGGTGTGGTGGGGGAAGGGGGGGCCCAAGAACAAAGGTTCCAAGGGAGAGAGCCAGGAGGGGGGTATCGGTCGGTGGCTGCTTGAAAGGAGAACCTCACGATGAATGGCTCTAGCACACACTCTCCCTCACACGCCTCTGGGGTAGTGTCCGCTAGTCATTTCGATTTCTCTTTGAACAATGGCACGCACGTTCGGCATCTACGCACGCACTTACCGATGCCACTGATACTGCCGCCGCGTGGGGATCGATATGTTGTTCGACCAGAGGCCAGCGAACCAGGCGGCGGCGCAGCCAGGCGGGGGCGCAGCACGGCGAGACGATCGCAGCCATCAGCGCGCCCCCCGCAGCGAGGCGCAGCCATCGGAGGCAACCGGCAGCAGATCGCGGAGCTCGTGACACGGCCGACGCTCGCGGCGGCCAGAGAGCAGGCAGAACTCGCAGCCGCTCCCCTCCGGACTGGGGAAGTCTCTTCGGCGGCAGGCATAGCTTCAGCGGGCCTCGGGGCGGGAAATGCGCACAACGACGAGGCCCAGGCGCTCCACCAGAGGGCGAAGAACGACGAGCAGATCGACGCAGGCAGCCTGGGCAGCCCACACGTGCGAGCGTGGACGGAGACGCGCGCATACCTGAGCACGTCGCTCGAGGAGGACGCGCAGCTCGCATAGGTCACGAACCACTACCGCGACATGGTGCCGATAGGCGACACGGAGGCCCAGGCAGACATCACACCAGTGTTCAGGGTTCGGCGCAACACGGGCAAGGAGGACAACGGAGTCGAGAAGCGCGAGCTTCAGTACAAGTTCGGAGAGAACGGCCACCAGCTCTGCACGGTCCCGATCAACCAGCTCAAGAAGGAGGGAGCGATCCGCAAGACAGGGTCGGCCCCGAGGGGCGCGTTGGAGAGGGAGCTTGGCCGCCTCGTGAACGGATGAGCGAGGAGATAGGCATCGACATGATCGCAGACACATTCGATTCGGCAGATAACGAGGCAGCGCACCGAGCAGACGAGACTGCTCAGGGTCCACTCCTGAGAGGCGATGCGGAGGAGAACCGTGTCCGATTTCGCTCAGTCCTCCCCCAGCAGCTCCCCCAGACCATCCCACGGGTTTTTGAGATCAGCGCCAGGTCCCGTGAGATAGTAAGTTCTGGACGTCTCTCTCCTCCTCCCCCTCGCAGTCTGTTATTCCAGAAATCTTCCAATCCGGAGGCCCACGTCCGAACTATTTACAGCTGGACCGACCTCCCCCTTCCCGAACATGAGCGCAAGGGAAGAGGTAAGGGTACGTGGAGCCAACCAAGCGACCAGCAGCAGAGCGAGAGACCTCCGCGAGTGCGGGTGCTACCCTGCCCGCAGGCCCCTGCGTGAGGGGAGGTCGGCGCAGGTCGGGCCCGAACGTCCACTGACGTCAGCTCGACCAGTTTGAACTCCGAGAACACAGCTAGGCCATGCTAGAGGCGCTGCTCTTCAGTGCCAGTTAGAGCGTCAGTCACCCCGACATCGGCCCGACAGCTCGATCGATCGATCGATCCCCCTCCTCCTCCTCCTCCTCGCCCTCCTCCTCCCCCTCCTCCTCCTCCTCCTCCTCCTCCTCCTCCTCTTCCTCCTCCTCCTCCTCCTCCTCCTCCTCCTCCTCCTCCTCCTCCTCTTCCCCCTCTTCCCTCTTACCTCATCTCGTCGTGTGGTGGGGATGTTATGCCGTTGGCCGTTTAGAAGAATACGGCGCGGTTCTCTTTTCTTGCAGGCCACGGGTCGTTGCATGCGTGTGCCTATCGCAGGTCAGCTCATGGTGTTCCCGGTTTGCCCGGCGACGCTTTGGTTCGCTCCGCGGTTGAGGCCGAGTCAGGTGGAGCTCTGTTGTCGCACTCCCTTCTTTCCCCCCCAAGAGAAAACCTCATCGATACCTCGTTCCCCCTTCTTCCTCTTCATCCTCCTTCTCCTTATCCTTATCATTATCCCTCTCATCCTTCTCTCCCTCCCCCAAGGACATCTCGGTGTTTCTTGCCTGGCTTGCCTCCCCCTCTTCTCCCCTACTCCCCCACCTCCTCCCCAGCCCCGCCCTGCAGGTCGGCGAGGGGTCCGACAGGGACGCGTGCTCCACGCGGCCGCGCGCGGGGTCGATCTGACGCGGGGCCATCGACCGGGCGCCCTTCCCCGTTGCGCAGGAGGGAGGCCTTCGGACGTTTGAAACGTACCTCCCGGGGGGGCGACAAACGTGCCTCAAAGCTTCGTCTCATTCCGACCTCCGAGCGTAGCTCCAAGCCTCTCATCCTAGACGCTTCGCGCCACCCCGCCAGCCCATCGAGAAACCATGCCCAGCTCCAAACTTTCTATTCGACCCCCGAACGTGCTTCCAACCTTCTAATTCTAGACTCTAGACGCTTCGAGCAACACCACTAGCCCGTCCAGAAACAATGCCCAGACGAGTTGCTCAGAAACGCTCTGAACCACTCACGCCCGAAAGGGCTGGTGGGATTAATCAAAGGGGGTGTACAAGCGTGAGAACGCAGCGTGCCCCCTCCCCCTCCCAGCACCCCTCCCCGAACCCGACTGCCCGGCCCCCTGCAGCCGCGCGGAAGTTCTCAGGCCCCCCCCCCTTTGCATGCCAAGGATACATCCCGCCCCCCTCACCCGCGTGCCCCGGGTGTTTTCCAGCCCCGGGTTTTTTACCATCAGTTGCGCCCTGCCGTGAGGCATTCAGGGGTGCCCTGATCGTCCCGAGCAGCCAGTAGAGGCCCGAGTTATTGGCTGCAAGCCGGCCAGACCAGATTTCCTCGCGTCGTGAAATTATCCTGGCGAAGGGCCCAACCATGTGCACTTGTGAGTGCCGCGTTGCGGGTACCGCTCTAGGTGGAGCTCCCTACGGGGCCACGATCCTCGTGAGGGGTGTGCCGAAATGAGCGGGGGGGCGCATGCGGACCCTGCCGCGGGGGCCTTCGGTGGAGCTCCCTATGGGGCCACGATCCTCGTGAGGGGTGTGCCGACATGGGCGGGGGGACGCATGCGGACCCTGCCGCGGGGGCCTTCGGTGGAGCGCCCTATGGGGCCACGCTCCTCGTGAGGGGTGTGCCGACATGGGCGGGGGGCGCATGCCGACCCTGCCGCTGGAGCCTTCGGTGGAGCTCCTCATAGGGCCACGGTCCTCGTGAGGGGTGTGCCGGCATGGGCGGGGGGACGCATGCGGACCCTGCCGCTGGGGCCTTCGGTGGAGCGCCCTATGGGGCCACGATCCTCGTGAGGGGTGTGCCGAAATGAGCGTGGGGCGCATGCCGACCCTGCCGCTGGAGCCTTCGGTGGAGCTCCCTATGGGGCCACGATCCTCGTGAGGGGTGCGCCGACATGGGCGGGGGGACGCATGCGGACCCTACCGCGGGGGCCTTCGGTGGAGCTCCCTATGGGGCCACGATCCTCGTGAGGGGTGTGCCGACATGGGCGGGGGAGCGCATACCGACCCTGCCGCGGGAGCCTTCGGTGGAGCGCCCTATGGGGCCACGAAACACTCCCCGGGGTGGGTGAAACGCAGTGAGGGGACGAGGCGGATGGGAGGAGGGAGGAGGAGGGAGGAGGGGGAGGAGGAGGAGGAGGGGGAGGAGGAGGAGGAGGAGGAGGAGGAGGGGGAGGAGGAGGAGGAGGAGGAGGAGGAGGAGGAGGAGGAGGAGGAGGAGGACTCTCTGGGTACGCTCGAGGAGGAGGAGGAGGAGGAGGAGGAGGAGGAGAGGAACGCGGGGACCGTCTCTTCGAAACGAGGACCCAGCACGACAGGATGGTTGGGAAATACATGGAAGGACGGTGTTCATGTTTGTTATGCCAATTTCCCTTTGGGTCCTCAAGGAACCTGTGACGGGGCCGTCAAGAACCGACTCGGGATGAGAAGTCAGCCCCAACAAAAAGGTAGAGACGCCCACGATGTGGAGACACCGCGCCGCCTGAGGTTTGGAGGAGAAGAGATAGGCCCAGCCGTCGAGAGAATCTCTGCTTCCAATTTCGGTGCTGCTCATTCGTTTCTGTTTCTCTGAACAGTCTTCGATCCTCCAGACGTCAAGCCAGCACGAAAAAAAACCTCCCAGGGCAGGTGCTCATTAGGTCTTGGGACCCGCGGGTCAAAACAATATCCCAGTATAAAACGTAGGATGTCGGGGGGATATCGAGGTGTGAGGTTTGGATTAAGTGTTAGGGTCAAGGTTCGAGTTGATTTGATGATGTTCTGGCGTAGCATGAATTAGTTTTCTCGCGCGGTAAACTGGACTGGACTGGTCGCACCCGTCAGGATGCCGTTTTGGTTGTGGTCGCTGGGCGCGCCTATACATAATCTGTTACGTATATATATATATATATTACGAAATCAATCGCAGGTCCGTTTGTGTCCCGCCGCCGAGTGCACATGACGCAATGAACAGCAGGCCATGTCATTCTCGGCGGCCGAGTGCGCAGACCGCTTTATCCGCCGCGTAACCTCAGGCGCAGCCACAAGCGGGTCGTCTGTTTCTCGGCCGCCTAGCGCGCAACCTGTAGCGTAACCAATCGCCGGCGGCTCTGTTCTTTGCCGCCGAGTGCGCAACCTACGGCGCAACCAACCCAGGTTCCCACAGCAGGCCGTGTTATTCATATAGACTCCAAGTGCGCAGCCCATGGCGCAATTCATCGCAGGCCGCTTACGTTCGACAGCAGAGTGCGCAACATATGACGCACCCCGCGAATGGCGCGACGCAGCCCGTGGCGCAAGCATTAGCAGCCCGTTTCCCCCTTCACCACCCCCAATTCACGACTTCCATCTCCTACGCAGACACCAACTCCGACACCGACACCAACTCCTGCTCCACTCCGCACGACGGGTACCCCGAGCAGCACGACGGACGCCATGAGCTGTCGGACGAGCACCACGTGCAGGAGACGGCTACCATGAGCAACACCGCGGACAGCACGGCGGATACCACGGGCAGCACGACGGATCCCATCAGTTACACGACGAGTGCCTTGGACCATGACCCTGGAGTCAGTTCCTGCGGCACGACCTCGCTGAGCGGCACGACGACGACGACAACGACCACCAGCAGCAACCGACCCACGCAACATAACTCAAGCCACATCCGACCCTCAGCAAACGACCCACGCACCAAGTGGGAACAACTGCCCACCCGCAGCATATCGTTTCCAAGCAAAACATGTTGAATCAGGATCGGGCAGACATGCGGTCAGTAATTCACGCACATCACCCACAGCACCCGACCCGCAGCGGGCCCACAACAACCGACCCAAGCAACAAACTCGAACTCGGTCCAACCCAGACATCGGCACCAACTACGACTTCCCCAGCGGCTCCGACGCCAGCTCCGGCTGCGACTCGGGCGGCTCCTCAGACGGCAGCTTCGACAATTCAGTTTTCTCACGTCAATTCCGACGGCGATTCCAGCGCCAGGTCAGGCGCAAGCTCCGACCGCCGTTTCGCGAGCAGCCCACGCAACGCACGGATGGGCAACCCATGAATCGCGCCACCCACGGTCCTGGTTGGGGGGTTGTGCCGACTCCCGGCAATAGAGATTTGGCCGTGGCAGAGACCCGCGCGCGCCGCCGGAAGAGGAGGAGGAGGAGGAGGAGGAGGAGAGGGAGAAAGAAGCAGCCTAAGGATGAGACAGAAATGGAGGAGAAGGAGGAGGAGGAGGAGGAGGAGGAGGAGGAGGAGGTGCTGAAGGAGGAGGAGGAGGAGGAGGAGGAGGAAGAAGCAGTAGGAGAAGGAGGAGCAGCAGCAGCAGGGCGCGGAGTGCCCCAGGAGGCCCCAGGAGGCACCAGGTGGCTCCAGTGGGCCCCAGGAGCCCCAGGAGGTCGAAAGAGGAGGCAGGATGCCCAAGGAGGAGGCAGAAGGAGGAGGCCGGAGGGGGAGGAGGCAAAATGAGAAGGTGGAGGGAGAGGAGGCAGGAGGATTAGGATGAGAAGAAGGAGAAAGAGGAGGATGATAATGATGATGATGATGAGGAGGAGGAGGAGGAGGAAGAGGCAGAAAGAGGAGGAGGCAGGAGGAGCAGGCAGGATAATGAGGAAAGAGGAGCAGGTAGGAGGAGAAGGAGGAGGCAGGAGGGGGTAGAAGGAAGGAGCAGGATAATATCCCCAGCCAAGCGAAACAGATTAGCATGTGGGGTCCTACCGTCGGAGTAATTTTGTATGTTGCGGTTTAGCCTGAGGCATGCTCACGAACTCATTGGTTTGGCATCGTTTGGGTGCGATTTCGACTGAGAAGCCTCGCGATGTGCCTGGTTTGTCTGCGATTGCGCTTGAAACGCCCGCACCATATGTTCGAGTTGCTATATGCTGAGATGGGCTCCGACTATAGCGTCGTAACTAATGGTTTGGTTGGATTTGGTTGGAGCGGCATCTCGCTTGAGGAGTCGTCCATATGTGCCCTGCGATGTAAGCTACGTGACGCCAACTGTGCTGTGTAAGCTCTGTTAAGCGATATCACATCGTCGCAAGCAATGCGGTATATACTATGTGGTGCCAGCCACGTGGCGCCAATTATGCGGTGCAAGCTATGCGATGAGAACGCCACATCGTCGCAAGCTACATTGTGTAATGTATGTGGCGCAAAGCAAGTTATGGAAGTTACGTGTTGCAAACCCCCCTAGTCTCAAGGCGTACAGTACAAGCTGTGTGGTGCAAAGTGTGTGGGAGCTAGTTATGCGGTGTAAGCCATGTGGTGCAGACCCACATCGTCGCAAGATGTACGTATGGTGTAAGCTATCTTGTGCAAGCTATGTGGTGCACAGTCTGTGATGGTTGCTGTGTTGTAAGCTACAAGGTGCAAGCCCACATCTTCGCGCCCTCGATAACCTACATACCTGGTGAAGGCCAGCGTTGGCCCAGTGTCCGGCGTTCGGGGCAAGATATGGAACTTATCCCGAGGATGTAGTTTATGTTGGGCCAGGGAATCTGGAGGTACCTGAAGTTTTTGCCCACGTGGGCCACGGATATTGCGAGCGTTGCCAGATGGTATGGGCGAGATTCCCAGAGGCGACCTGTTTGTTCAGCTGCGCATTGGAGAATGATGTGGTTTCATTTTGCCCATAGCAACCTAAACCTGTTGCAATGTACTTGAATTGTGGTTTGTTTGGGCTGTTAGTGGAGCTTCCCGTGCAAAAGTGACGCTGCGAGCGTTGCCGTGCGGTCACGGTTCTCACGAGAACCTTTCACTTGGGTCACTCGTGTCATCGGTTGCCGTTGCAGCCGTTTTGTTCAGGAGGTTCTAGTCAGTATCGCTTATCCGATCCCCATCCCCATCCCCATCCCCTTCGAGACCCACACCAAATTACCACCCCAGTTGGGGATACACCTCTCGAAACCCGAAGGGACGGCCTATATCCCCATCTAGGGGGGTAAATCGGCCAGTGGGGCCCAGGCCACGCCGCTGGGGATGTGGATCGGTTAATCGATACTCAGTTTTGCTCAGGAGTTTCTAGGAGTGAGTTGGAAAGTAGGGTGTGGTTCCATGCTGGGTTTGGCGATGACGTTTTTGAACTGTGGCTTGGGCTGTGAGTAAGGCTTCCCGTCGGAAAGTGATGTTGCGGGCGCTGCCATGTGGTCATGGATCCCAGAGGAGCGGGTGACCCGGGTCACGGGGGTCACCTCTTGCCGTGGCCGTATGTGTGCATTTTAAATGCGCATTTGACGAGGTGGTGTGGTGTTGGGTTTGGGAGCGTGAAGTCCCCTCAAGGTTGTTCGTCGGTGCACGGTGGCTTCCCGCGGGCAAGTGGTATGTTGCAGTCGGGCTCCCAAGGTCCAGCAGTGCAGGTTTGATCAGCACTGGCATGATGTCCGTGTCGTATGCCGCATCGCCCTTCTGGTGCGGCGGTGTTGTTGAATCAGACATTGTTGATGGCGCGGCGCATTACGGTCATGCATTGGACCGAGCTTGCTAATTCAACGTGGGCCAGGCCCAAGTTTTCGACGCTGAGTAGGCACCCCTGGGAAGTATAGTGTGAATTTGGTGCGCCTCAAACGCCAACACTTTATTCGAGTGTTTGGCGGGGGGTCTTTTTTGCAGACATGGACAGAGCTGAGACCGACGCAACACCCCCAGCCTGACCGAGGTATCCAGAGCTGTCTAGCAGGCAGTGTCTGAACGAGAGACTGACCACGATTGCATCGGGGAGTGCAGGAACAACAAATGCTGTCTATTCCCCTTTGCACGTGTCTGATTTGCCTTCCCTCAATCGTCCCTCCAGGAGGAGGACGAGCAAAATGATGAGTGGGAGAAAGTGCGGGAGAGCTGGGGGGAGACGCGCTCAGGGAAGGAGGACGGGCTGCCCCTATGCAGCGCCGAAGCTCGGCGCCGACGACGACGACGACAAACACGGCGACAAATACGACGACGACCACGAGCACGACGACGACGACGACGACAACGAAGGCGACGACGACGACCACGATGACGACGACGACGACGACGACGATGACGACGACGACGACGACGATGATTCTCCCAGCCCGTGATCAGCTTGTAGGGGTTTGGAGAATCTCTCGGGCAGCAAATGTGCATGCTTGCCAGTTGCCTCCCCCCAGCTTTTTGAGCCTCTGGGAGCGTCCGGGGGCTTCCGGAAACCTCCAGAGACATTCGGGGACCTCCAGGTAAGGAGTAAGGTGAAGAAGAGGAGAGGGCGAGCAGTGGCAGAAATTTGGCCAGAAACCACTTCTGCCACAGACCGTCAGATGATCGAGAAGCCTCCCATAGTAGTCTTTGCCCAGTGCTTCTTCGGCAGCGTTGGGCGAAATTGATTCGAGTTATCCCCCCCCAGTTTAGCAGTGTGTTCAAGTTTGCGCATTTGATTGTCATGTTGTTCGCTTGGTCGTTAGCTAAGACATGCTTGATTTACTGTGCGCCGGCTTGGCTTATTGATTCTGTAGGCTTACGCCACATCCGCCGACCCCCATGTAAACTACTGCGCCTCCAGGACTGCATTTCACGAGGCTTGTCCGAATCATGACACGGCGCTCGACATCGTTCTTTTTGCTTCGTTGTTGTTATCGTACCTCTTGGTGTTTTTTTGTTGCGTTTTGGTGGCATCTTGGCCTGTCTGCAGGCCATACCCGGCCGCCTCGAGGCATCTTGGGCCAAGTTTGGGGGCCTCTTGGGGGCTTCCTGGAGGCCTTTGAGGTTCATCTTGGGGGTCCCTCAGGGCCTCTCGGGGTGTTCTGTGGGCAGGCTGGGGGCGTCTTGGGGCCGAAGGCTCGAAAAGGTGCCCTCTGGACCCTCTTGGAGCCGTCTGGGGGCCTTCTGGGGCTGCCTTGGGAGCTTCGTGTGCTGTTTTTGGACCCTCTTCGACCCCTCTTGGGGGCCCCTTCGGCCGTCCGAGGGCGATATTGAAGGTTTCTTTGCCCGTCTTGGACGTTGTGAAAGCCGACAAAGCGAGTAGGCGAGTATGCGAAAAATGCTGTTGGGACGATGTTTGCTTCTTGGGACCCTCTTGGGACGCATCTTGGGGGCCTTTTGGGGCGTCTTGGCAGCTTCGGAGGCCGTCTAGGGGCCATCGTGGGCGTCAAGGAGCGATATTGTAGTGGCCTCTGGCCAGTGCCGCCGATCCGGGGCACTCCCGGGGATGATGATGATGATGATGATGATGATGATGATGATGATGATGATGATGATGATGATGATGATGATGATGATGATGATGATGATGATGATGATGATGATGCTGATGCTGATGCTGATGCTGATGCTGATGCTGATGATGACTGATGGTGATGGTGATGGTGATGGTGATGGTGATGATGATGACGATGATGATGATGATGATGACGATGATGATGATGATGATGATGATCATGATGATCATGATGATGATCATGATGCGTCTGTGGCCGTGCGCGAGTAATGCTGCTGATGCTGGTCGTTCTGCTCTTGGTGTTGTTGCTGCTGCTGCTGCTGCTTGTGCTGCTCTTGTTGGGGGAGGGGTTCTGTCGAAGGGGAGGGTCGGAGGGGAGAGAGGTCAGTCGGAACGAAGGAAGGAGAGGGGGGGGGTTGTTGGAGAGAGGGCAGGGTCTGTGCAGGACAGGAGAGAGACTCCTGTCGGAAAGAAGGAATGAGATTTCTCGGAGAGGTGAGGTCTGTCCTGGAGGAAGGGGGTTCTGTCGGAGTGGGCGGGGGTGTCTGTGACAGGGGGGGGGGGGGGGGGGCGCTCTTAGGGCGGCCTTGGGGCTCTCTTGGGCTTCTCTCTTGGGCGCTCTTGGGTCCCTCTGAGGTCTTTTAGAGGCATCCTGAGGCCTCGGATGGTCACCGGAAGAGAAAAGGCGAGGGGCAGAAGTCATTAGTTTTCCGTAGGTTTTCGAAGGATGTTGTTTTCTTGGAGAGAGCGTGGTCCACCGCCGCTTTACTGTGGAAAATTCCCCCCCTCTTCCTCCGGACCCCGGGCCCCCCCCCTCCGAAAATCCCCCCCTCCCTGCTGGAACCCCCCCTTTCCCCCAGCAAAACCCCCCCTCCCCGAAACCCCCCTCCCCCCCCCTCCCCTCCAGAAAACAACCGAGAGGGGGTCACTATCGAACCCCCCCCCCTGGAAAACGGCAGGGGGTCACTACCGGTTCGACCCCCCCCCCGTCCGGAAGGTCACTACCGGTTCGAACCCCCCTCCCCTCCAGAGAACCGGGGGGGGGGTCACTACCGGTTCGAACCCCCCCCTCCTCCCCCTCGAAAACCGGGAGAGGTCACTACCGGTTCGAACCCCCCCCCTCCCTCCCCCTCGAAATGTTTCCTGACATGAACGGGAGGCGCGTGAAAGGGAAGAGTTGCGCAAGAACTTGCAGCATCATCGTGATCAAATGTAATATAGGCTATAGGCGAGCTCTCCGAACGCCCACAAAGGATACGCATGGACACGCGCCCCCCGAACGTTTACAAGCATCTTCCTGGGAATCCTCCTCACTCCTCCGCATGAGGAGGACGACGGCGAAAACGACAATCGTGGGAGGAGGGGGAGGAGGATGAGGAGGAGGAGGAGGAGGAGGAGGAGGGAAGTGAGAAGGGGCGGACCATTTCAAAAGGTTCGGAAGGCCTCTGGCATCCTGAGGTTTTCTGAGCCCTCCCCGAAGACAGAACATGTCTCAGAAGGCCAGAGGCCTTCTCAGACGGCCCGCCGCTTTCTGAGAAGGCTTAATCTTTCTCTTGGTGGTTCACAGATGGGATCCTGAGGGATGGGGCCCCAAGGATCCAAGGGCGGATTTACATTGTTCGGGGCACCTCGTCCTTCGGATCCCATCCCTCAGGACCCCAGTTTTGAACCACCGACCAGAGCTGAACAGCAGCACGCGGGCGATCAAGAGTGCACTGGAGACGGCCTGGTTCGAGGTGTTCGCCGGGATTGCCCACCAGAGCGAGAACCACATCAGTTGTCACGAACATTCCGGCCATCACCAGAGGAAAGGTGCCCAGGGAGGCGCCGCCTTCTTTATCCCTACGCTTGGCATCGCCTTCTGTCGGTGCCGATCGTAGGGGTTCCATCAGCTTCTGAGGGCGCATCCCCACGACTGTCCGCGCCTTTTGGTTTGTCTCCCCTTCTGGGGTGCGGTTTCAGCACGCCCCCCTGACCATGCGTTGTAGGAGGAGGAGGAGGAGGAGGAGGAGGAGGAGGAGGAGGAGGAGGAGGAGGAGGAGGAGGAGGAGGAGGAGGAGGAGGGGGGAAAGGGAGGAGGAGGAGGACGACGAGGAGCAGGAGGAGGAGGAGGAAGTGGAGGAAAAAGGAGGAGGAGGAGGAGAAGGAGGAGGAGGAGGAGGAGAGGGAGGAGGAGGAGGAGGAGGAGGAGAAGGAAAAGGAGGAACAGGAGGAAAAGGAGGAAAAGGAGGAGGAGGAAGAGGAGGAGGACGAGGACGAGGACGAGGAGGAGGAGGAGGAGGAGAAGGACGAGAAGGAGGACGAGGAGGAGGAGGAGGAGGAGGAGGAGGAGGAAGCCACGCTGTGAGCTCGGGCTTCACCCCTCCACCCCAGGGCGCGCCCTTCTGATTCTTCGAAGTCCGCCCCCCCCCCCCCCCCCCCCCCCCCCCCCCCCCCCCCCCCCCCCCCCCCCCCCGCGCCACCCCTCGCGGCCCCGTGCGCGCCGCCGGCTCTTGGAAGGCCGGCGCTCGCGGCGCGCAAAGAACAGGACGGAAGTTCTTCGCCGTTATCGGCATTTTGTCGTTTTTCGTCCTTTTCGTCATTGTTTCGTCATTGTTTCGACGTTGCAACGTGTTTTCGTAGTTTGCGAAGTTCTTTTTTTTTTTGTTGTTTTTTGTCGGTCTTGGGGCCCTCACCAGGCCCCAGGACCGGCAAAAAACAACTCAGGGCAATAAGCCGGTCCCGAGGAAGGGGTCGGGACCTCTGGGGACCCCGTAGCGAAGAAGACAGGGCGTCGCATGTCTGGGAACCCTACCCTCGCCGATCCACGATTCAGGTAGGGCGATGGGCGGCGGGGGTACGACTCGGAGTTCGTCGAGCACGTGGCGAAATCCGAACCCTTCAGATGTCGCCACCTGGTTCCCCCTCGAGCCGCCCGGCCGACGGCCAGAGAAGAGGCCGTCCGTCTTTCAGCGGCTGCCGCCGGCAGGTGCACGCTGCCGCCACAGAGAGGTCGCCCACGAGGGCCCAGCGATCCCAAGAGATCCGCGCGGAGCTCCGAAAGTTTATGTTTAGGAAGTGTTGTCTTCTTCCATCCTCAGTGTCTTCTTTCGGCGCTCTCCTGCCTCCTCCCTCTGCGTCCTTGTCTTAGGCAAGTCCTGAGAGCGGGCGCTCGAAGCGTCAGTCGGCCGATCGCGATCGGCACCGCTCCCCGCGCCTACGCATTTCACAGGCACTGTGAGCAGCAAGAAAGACAAGCAAGATGTCCGCGCAGTCCCAACCCTGGAGGAGAGAAGACGATGGGAACAACAAGGATCATTGCGAGGATAAGTGTGACCCCTATGCGTCCTCCGCCTCCTCCTCCTCCTCCTCCTCCTCCTCCTCCTCCTCCTCCTCCTCCTCCTCCTCCTCCTCCTAGGAGCTGCTGTGGCTCGCAGCACAGCAGGAGCTCCCACCACACCTGCCACACCGCACAACCCATGGGTGGAGGTAACTAACATGCGGGGCGGCAGGCCTAGGCTGGCCTGCAGTTCCAACCCTTCCTTCCCTCCACCCGCAGGAATATTTCTCGCCATGGTCTTGAGAGTTTTGGCACATAATGTGGAATGGGCTGATCACACTCGTATGAAGGAAATATCGACTCTCACGCCGACAGTCGACATACTGATGCTCAACGGCACAGGGCGTGCTGCAATGAAGGACGAGGACGTGACGCAGACGAGCCTGCCGAACCACACGTGCGTGCAGTTTGGGTTCCGAAATTCAAGATGGTCAAACCGTTCGCGCGGCCTGCATCAAGCCATCACGCACGTGGGAGGGAAAACGATCCAGGGGTCAGCGCCGCCCAGCGCCCTCGAGCGCGCACTTCAGAGCCAGCTGCGCGCCCGCCAGATGTAAGATACGCTGCAGTACACTTGGAAGGTTTGCGAAGACAGGCCGCCAGCGGAAGTCAGCGAGCAAAGGACATGCTGAAGCGCATGGGCCTATGATTATCCTTGTGCACGAAGCCACTTTTGCCCTGCCGCCGTTTGACGTGCAGACGATCGGCTTCAGCAGTTTCGTTCAGTACACGATTACCACCACATCTCTCATCAGCCACGTGCTGGACACAGACTACAGCATACTATTATTATTCTTTGCCTACATGAGTCAGACGTTCCACAACCACGGCCACACGCTGGGAACGATAAGTGGGATCTGACTTGCATCGAGCTCTGTCCGTCGAGATCGAGTTCTGCTTTCACCGCCATGGCGAAGTGGCAGCCACGACATCTACGGCCAGGATTCCTGCTCTCTGAGACCCTTGAGCGCGGCAGCACTGGCACATAGAATAGCAGTATCACGTTCAATGTCTCGCACATGCATGTCGTACAGCACGGCGCAGTGAGCACGCGATGCGCATACCTGTATACAGATTGTGCCTTGAGCGTCCACTAAGCATGTAACTACGTATATAGTTGCAGGTTGGGAGGGTTGAGCCTAGTGTTTCGCCCTCTCGTTATGCTCTAATTAGGAGGATGGAGACGGCCTAGGGCCGACGAGGGGCCCAAGGCTCTATAGGCCCCCACGGGTTCCCTCAGGCGTCCTTCCGCCTCGCCCAATGACAGAACCAGCAGCAATCCAGGACGCTGACAGGCGCCCAATTTTGTTCGGCTCGTGCCCCGCGCTCGCAGTCGAACTGCTGCCGAGGTCGCTCGTTCGCTCGCTCCTCCTCCTCCTCCTCCTTCTGCTCCCTCCTCCTCCTCGTCCTCCTCCTCGTCCTCCTCCTCCTCCTCCTCCTCGTCCTCCTCCTCCTCCTCCTCCTCCTCCTCCTCCTCCTCCTCCTCCTTCCCCCCCTCCCGTCGAGTTCCTGGGGTCCCCTCTCCGTTGTGCCCCAGCCCTGCGAGGCCACGCTGCCCGCCCCTCCCCCGAGGCGAGCATCAACGCCGGCGGCGGCGCCTCGGGCGAGAGCCCGCTCCACCTGGCGCTGGTCAGCAGGCCCCCCCCCCTCCCCCTCCTCCCCCCACGCCCTCCCCTCCCCCAAGGACCATCCTCCCTCCGTTCCCCCTTTTATTTTTCTTTGCGCCTTTGTCTCGCACTGCATGTTGTGCAGACACGCCAGATTCCCGAGGCCACGGCCTCGCCCACCCGGTCTTGAGTAGGCCAGGACGCTGTCTGCAACGGTGGGTGGTCGCATCGCATCGCACCCACGCCCCCCCCCCCCAGGGCTCGGTTCGATCCCTCCGATTCGATTCGATTCGACTTCGATGGTTTCCGATGCCGATCCGATTCGACTTGGGGTTCCGATGGGGGGTCCTGATTATTCATTGGAGGCATACTGGCCTGCCGATGTCCGCCGATCCGACTTCTCCTTGCCGAGTTGGCTGCCGATTTCCGCCGATCCGATTCATTTCGATCGCCGATCCGACGTATCGATTCGATTCTGGCACCCCCACCCTCGCAGGGAGGGGAGGCCCAGGCCTCCCCGAGGCCACTGGGACAGGAGGCCTCGCGGAGGCCTCCCCCGCAGCCGGGCCGCCTGCTCCTGCCCCGCGGGAGGCCTCGGGGGCCTCGGGGGGGAGGGAAGGAGAACACAGAACGACAGAAGTGTAGAACTCGCAGGTCCGCGCAGATTCCTCGGATCGGCGCTGGACAGCCCTCCCCGGCGCGCGGAGCGCGCCGCGCTGGGGGCGGCGCTGGAGGCGCCGCCGGGTGGCTCCAGCGCCGATCCGAGGAATCTGCGCGGACCTCCGAGCCTTTATGTTTACGCTATCGTTTGTTCCCCTTGCCTCCCTCCCAGGCCTCCCGCGAGGCAGGAGCAGGTGGCCCCGCTGCGCATCTAGCGCCATGGGGAGCACCGCTCCTGGCGTCCCAGATGAGGTGTGGACGTCGAAGAACAACATGCATAAACATACATGCTCGGAGCTCTGCGCTTAGTTCTTGGATCGCCGCCTGGAGCCCCCTGGCGGTGCCTCGGGCGCCGTCCCTGGCGCGCTCCGCGCGCCAGGGAGGGGGGCCAAGCGAAGATCCAAGACATCCGCGTGGACCTCCGAAAATTCATGTTTATGTCGCTTCTTGCTCTTCTAGACTAGGGGTCGGGGGATCGCGCCACATCGTCGATGCATCGGCGATGCGGCGGGATGCGGAGCCCGATTTTCTCCACGCCGACGTCGCCGATGCGTCGGTGATGCATCGACGATGTGGCGCGAACCTCCGTCCTCAACTACTCCGACCCCATCTGGGAGGCCTCCAAAAGCGGACCGGGTTCGGGTCGGTTTCGGCCTCCCGGGGCTCTCGCAGGGCCCAACGATTGCCCCGAGATGGCTCCAGGTGCAGAGACCGTTCCGGGGAAGGGGTCGGACCCCCTGGGGGCCCCGTATTGGGAAAAAGCGGATATCGAATATTTGGAGGCAGTGGGACGGGGGAGGGGGAGGGCGAAGTTTCCCTGAGGGGGATGAGGGAGACAGATGTGAGGGAGGAGGAGAAGGAGGAGGAGGAGGAGGAGGAGAAGGAGGAGGAGGAGGAGGAGGAGGAGGAGGAGAAGAAGGTGAGGAGGCCCGCCCGCAGCCCCCGGAGCAAGGTATTCTTTGCCGCAGGGCTTTCAGAAGGCAGGGAGGAGAAGGGGCAGCTTTCCCGCTCTATAGGCGGGCCTCGAGGCGCCCGCTGGGGCACGCCAGCCCGACAAGGCTCCTCGCGTCGCCGGTGCGTTTGGTGCCCCGCCCCGTGCGGCCCGGGCAGTCAGCGGCGCGGCACGGCGGGACGCGCGGCACGGCGCCCGGCACGGCGCGGGGCACGGCGCGCGGCGGCACGGCGCCCGGCACGGCGCTGAGCAGGGCACGGCGCCGATGTGGGAGGTGTCGGCGACCGCGTGGGCGAAGTCGCGGCGCTCCTCGGGCGAGGGGGGCGCGCCTCGGGCGCGGGCGGAGGCTCCCCCCACGACCCCCACTCGGCCGGATCCGACGCGGCGACGATGGGAGACCGAAGTCGATTCCAGCCAGCCGTGTGCGGCGATGGCCCCCTGAGTCCTCCTGCCGCTTAACGAAGACTCACGGTGCAGGAGGGGGAGATTGATGATGATGATGATGATGATGATGATGATGATGATGATGATGATGCTGATGCTGATGCTGATGCTGATGCTGATGCTGATGCTGATGCTGATGCTGATGCTGATGCTGATGCTGATGCTGATGCTGATGCTGATGCTGATGCTGATGATGCTGATGCTGATGCTGATGCTGATGCTGATGCTGATGCTGATGCTGATGCTGATGTTGTTTATGATGACTATGTTGATGACGATGAGGACGATGAGGACGATGAGGACGATGAGGACAATGAGGACGATGAGGACGATGGTGATGGTGATGGTGATGGTGATGATGGTGATGACGATGATGGTGATGGTGGTGATGATGCTGATGATGATGTTGATGATGATGATGGTAGTGATTATGATGATGACGATGATCATGGTGGTGATGATGATGCTGATGATGATGATGGTGGTGATCATGATGATGGTGGTGAATGATGATAATGGTGCTGATGATGATGTTGATGATGATGGTGGTGGTTATGCTGATGCTGATGATGATGATGATGATGATGATGATGGTGGTGGTTGAGGTGGTGCTGGTGATGATGCCGGCGATGATGATGATGATGATGATGATGATGATAGTGATGATGATGATGATGATGGTGATGATGATGCTGATTGAGATGATGATGACGATGATAATGATTGTGGATGCTGATGATGATCAGGATGGTGACGATGATGGCGGTGTTGATGGTGATGGTGATGGTGATGATGAAAGAGACGATGACCATGACGGTGATGATGGTGACGATGATGACGATGATGACGATGATGACCAGGATGTCGATGACGGTAATGACGATGGTGATGATGGTGATGGTGACGGAGATAGTGATGATGGTCATAGTGATGGTAACGATGATGACGGTGATGGGGATGATTGTGATGGTGATGGCGATTGAGATAGTTATGGTGATGGGGATGATGATGGTGATGATGACAATGACGGTGATGACGATTACGATGCTGACGATGACAACGATGGTGATAATGATGAGGATGATGCCGACGACGATGATGACGATGGTGTTGTTGATGATGATGATGCTGATGATGATGATGCTGATGACAATGGTGATGATGGCGATGATGGTGATGGTGATGGTGGTGATGATGATGGTCGTGATGGCATGGTGGTGATGATGGTGATGATGGTTCTGGTGATGTTGATGGTGATGGCTATGGTTATGGTGATGGTGGTGCTGATGGTGACGATGACGGTGACGGTGATGATGATGATGATGATGTTGTTGATGATGATGGTGATGATGGTGATGGCGAGTGCGATGATGATGGTGATGATGCTGGTGACGGTCATGGTGATGGTGGTGCTGGTGGTGGTGGTGGTGGTGATGGTGATGGTGATGGTGATGGTGATGGTGATGGTGATGGTGATGGTGATGGTGATGGTGATGGTGATGGTGATGGTGATGGTGATGGTGATGGTGGTGATGAGGAGGAGGAGGAGGAGGAGGAAGAGGAGGAGGAGGAGGAGGAGGACGTGATGGCAAGGAGAACGGAGAGGAGGACGAGGCGGGGCAGCATGGGCAGGACGGCGAGGACGGCGCCGAGGAGGCACGGGGAGGTCAGGAGGCCCCAGCCCCCCAAGGGAGCAGAAGTTTCTGTCGCAGCTCCTGAAGATGCGGGCCGACCCAGAGGCCAGGCCGCGCCGCGCACTCGCGCCTGGAAGTGTCCCCCGAGGAGAGGAGGGGGAGGAGGAGGGGGAGGAGGAGGAGGAGGAGGAGAAAGAGGAGGAGGAGGCGCCTGGGGGGTGGCTTTTTGCCCTCCCTTCCCGAGGGCCTGGGCTCGGGCCCATGGGAACACGGGATACGTAGCCCCCGACAAGGGGCGGATGAGGGTGTGCGGAGCAAGCGCACACGAGAGTTGGACGAGGGGATGCGGCAGAGACGCACATGAGGGCATGTGAAGAGCACACGCAAGGTGATGCGGACAAGACAAAGGGACGCGGACAAGACACACAAGGGGTGCGGAACAAACGCACGGGGATGCGTAGCAAAACGCACAAGGGGGCGGCGGGGTCGTCGGCAGGATTCGAAGTTCGGAAGAAGCCCGCCGCAGGCGCCGATTTGTTCGTTAAAGTAACGTTGGTGAGTCCCGGGTGGTCGCAGGGTGGGTCGCGGGGGTGGTCGCAAGGTGGTCTAGGAGTGCGTCGCGGGTGGGTCGCGGGCGGGTCGCGGGCGAGGACGACGAGAACAACGCAACGTAGCAACGCAACAACAACAATAGTTGTACCCTCAGGCGCCATGCTTCTGAATGTCACATGCATCCGTCATGATGCCACCACCTATCAAAGACGCCTACGGCGAATCACCGCCGCCCCCTGCCCCTTTGGAAGCGCTTCTGTGGCCGACAGCTGGGCCAGAGCTTGGCCAAGCTATCGGGCCAGTTGTTCCCCGAGTCGGTTTGGAAAGACTTCGGGGAACGCGTGGGGGAGTAAGAAGAGGAGGAGGGGGAGGATGAGGAAAAAACGGAGGAGGAGGAGGCCTCTTGGGCGCCTCTTGGGGCACTCTTGGGGCCTCCTGGGAGCTTCCTGGGGGCCTCTTAGAGGATTTGGGGGGGCCTTTGGGGGCTTCTTGGGGGCCTCTTTGGCCGTCTTAGGGCGTTCCTGGCTTGTCTGACGCCGTCGGAAGCCGTCTTGGTGGCCTGTCTGGGTCGTCTTGGGGCCCTCTTGAGGCATATCAGGGGTTCTTAGAGGCCATCTTGGGCGTCTTGGAGGCCTCTTGGGCAGTTTTGGCGCCGTCTTGGGGGCCTTTGGGGCCGTCATGGGGCCATCTTGGAGGCCTCTTGGGCGATCTTGAGGGCCTTTTGCGCCGTCTTGAGCCGTCGGAATGCCGAGAAGAAGCAAACGCCAAAATCTTTCAAAACCCTAAGGAAGCCTCTTCGTGCCCTCCTGGAAGACCTCCTGGACGCCTTTTGGGCCGCCTTGGAGGCCTCTTTGGGGCCTCTTAGGCTGTCTTGGGCCATCTTGAGGCCATCTTGAGGCCATCTTGAGGCCATCTTGGGTGCATCTTGGGCCGTCTTGGAGACGGATTGGGCCGTCTTTGAGGGCTCGTGGGCCGTCTGGGAGGCCTCCTGGGCCCTCTTGGGGCGGTCTTGGGGGCCCCTTGAGCTGTCATGGGGCAATCTTGGAGGCGTCGTGGGCGATCTTGGGGGCCTCTTGGGCCGTCCGGAGCCGTCGGAATGCCGAAAAGAAGCAAATGCCAAAATCCTTCCAACACTTACAAATCCAAGATTGTGGCCTCTTCGGGTCCTCCTGGAGGACCTCTTGGAGGCCTCTTGGGCCGTCTTGGAGGCCTCTTGGGCCGTCTTAGCCATCTGGAGGCCACCATCTCAGGCCGTCTTGGGTGCATCTTGGGCCGTCTTGGAGGCATCTTGGGGCCATCTTAGCCGTCTTGGAGGCGATCTTGGGCGTCTTGCAGGCCTCTTGGGCCGTTTTGGGGCCCTCTTGGGGGCATCTTGTGGGCCTCTTGGGCCGTCATGGGGCCATCTTGGAGACCTCTTGGGCGATCTTGGGGCGATCTTGGGGGCCTCCTGGGCCGTGGGGAGGCCGAAAAGGCGGAAATGCCAAAATCCTTCAAAAACACAAGGAAAATCAATGATTTTGGCCTATTCGGGCCTTCCTGGAGGACCTCTTGGAGGCCTCTTGGGCTGTCTTGGAGACCTCTTAGGGGGCTCTTGGGCCGTGTTGGACCATCTTGAGGTTATCTCAGGCCGTCTTGGGTGCATCTTGGGCCTTCATGAAGGCATGTTGGGGCCATCTTAGCCGTCTTGGCGGCCATCTTGGCCGTCTTGGAAGCGATCTTGGGCCATCTAGGGCCGTCTTGGGGCCGTCTGGGGCAGGACACCCGTTGGCAACCACCTCTTTCCGGGACCCTGGCGGGACGCGCTGGAGCCCCAAGGGGAGTTCATTTTGGAAACAGAATCAAAACCAAAAGCGAAATCGTCTAGCACGCCAGGCACCCCTGCGATGAATCGACAGGGGGCGGCGGATCGAAGACGCCTACGGCGAATCACCGCCGCCCCCTGCCTTTGTGGAAGCGCCTATGTGGCCGACCGTTGAGGCCAGACCTGCCAAGCTATCGGACCATGTGTTCCCCGAAACGGTTTGGAAAGCCTTCGGGGAACTCGTCTTGGAGGCCGTCTTGGACCATTTTGCGCGGACTTGGAGGCCATCTTAGCCGTCTTGGCGGCCATCTTGGCCGTCTTGGAAGCGATCTTGGGCCATCTAGGGCCGTCTTGGGGCCGTCTGGGGCAGGACACCCGTTGGCAACCACCTCTTTCCGGGACCCCGGCGGGACGCGCTGGAGCCCCAGGGGGAGTTCATTTTGGAAAAAGAATCAAAACCAAAAGCGAAATCGTCTAGCACGCCAGGCACCCCTGCGATGAATCGACAGGGGGCGGCGGATCGAAGACGCCTACGGCGAATCACCGCCGCCCCCTGCCTTTGTGGAAGCGCCTGTGTGGCCGACCGTTGAGGCCAGACCTGCCAAGCTATCGGACCATGTGTTCCCCGAATCGGTTTGGAAAGCCTTCGGGGAATACGTCTTGGAGGCCGTCTTGGACCATTTTGGGCGGACTTGGAGGTCATCGCTACAAGATCGCCCAAGAGGCCTCCAAGATGGCCCCATGACGGCCCATGACGCCCCCTGCCCCGCCCCAAGAGGGCCCGAAGATGGCTCAAGAGGCTCCCAAGACGCCCAAAAGGCATCCAAGACGGCCCTGGAGCACCCCAAGAGGGCCCCAAGTCGGCCCAGAAAGGCCCCGAAAAGGCTTCCGACGGCGTCAGACGGGCCAGGAGCCCACCAAGATGGCCG
Source organism: Prorocentrum cordatum (assembly GCA_963575745.1). NCBI lineage: Eukaryota > Dinophyceae > Prorocentrales > Prorocentraceae > Prorocentrum > Prorocentrum cordatum. Next base: position 15,119 of record CAUYUJ010019029.1, on the reverse strand, counting down.
AAGGTGGCTCGCAGCTGGCCCAAGACGGCCCAAGAGGCCTCCAAGAGGGCTTCCAGGAAGGCCAGAAAAAGGCCAAACATCATGATTTTCCATAGGTTTTTGAAGGATGTTGACATTTGCTTCGTTTCGGCCTTCCGACGGCCCGATACGGCCCAAGAGCTCCCAAAGATCGCCCAAGGATCGCCCAAGAGGCTTCCAAGATGGCCCCAAAACGGCACAAGAGGCGCCCAAGACGGCCCCAAGAGGCCCCCAAGACGGCCCAAGAGGCTTCCAAGGGCCTCCAAGACGGCCCACGAGCCCTCAAAGACGTCCTCCAAGAAGGCCCGAAGGGGTCAAAATGGCCTCCAGGCGGCCAAGATGACCTTCAAGATGCCCACTTGTTCCCCGAAGGCTTTCCAAACCGATTCGGGGAACACATGGTCCGATAGCTTGGCAGGTCTGGCCTCAACGGTCGGCCACATAGGCGCTTCCACAAAGGCAGGGGGCGGCGGTGATTCGCCGTAGGCGTCTTCGATCCAAAACCAAAACCGATAGGATTCGGCACGCCAGGCACCCTTGCGATGAATCGACAGGTGGCGGCGGATCGAATGGCCTTCGGCCCATTCCGCCACCGTGCCTGGGTTCTGGGTATGAAGCCTATTGGACGTTCGTTGGGATCTCGTGGGGGGCTTCTCGGAGGCCTCTTGGAGGCAGTTTGGAGGCCTCTTGGAGGCCGCTGTGGGGCCTCTTGGAACCTCTTTTGGGCCTCTGGGCGGCCTTTTGGAGCCTCTTGGGGCCTTCTGGGGGCCTCTTGAGGCGGAAGCCTGAAATTCTCAGTTCGTGGTCTCCTTCTGGGGCCCCTCTTGGGCCATCTTGAGGTTCTTGGGCCGGCTTGGGCGCCTCTTGGGCCGTCTTGGGGCCTCTTGGGCCGTCTTGGGGCCTTCTTGAGGCCTCTTGGGCCAGGCCTCTTGGGCCATCTTGGGGTGGTCTTTAGGGCCTCTTGGGCCGTCGGGTAGCGTCGGAAAGCCGAAAAGGCGAGAAGGCCCACAACCATGGAAAACCTATGTAAAATCAATGATGTTGGCCTCTCGTGGCCCTCTTGGGAGGCCTCTTGGGGTGTCTTGGGGGCCTCTTGGACCGTCTTGGGGCCATCTTGGGCGTCTTGAGGCGATCGTTCGGCGACTCGGGGCCCTCTTGGGCCGCCGTGAGGGCCTGTTGGGGCCCTGTGGGCTCGCCTTGGGGTCCTCTGGGGCACGAAAATGTCACGCGACGAGATGCGACGCGGCCCAGTGGAACCGCGACAAGCCCCAAGAGGTTTCAGAATTTGGGCTCCGGGCCCCCTGAAGGACTCCTCAGGAGTGAGGATTGAGGCTTAGAGGCTTAGGCAAAAGACCTGAGGACACGCCCTCTCCGTGCCCAGAGGCACGGTGGCGGCGTGGAGCCGGGGCCATACGAGACCTCTTTCCACCAGATTTGCTGTTCAGAGTAACGGCACCGACACCAAATCGGGTAAATTTTGATTTGGTTTGAACCCGCAGGCGCTCTCGCGATGGTAGCACTTATTTTCTGAGCCTCGGGGCGAACGGAACGCAGCAACCATGTTTGCTATGTTGGCGTTGACGTCCAGCGCAGCTGGGCGAAGAGCTCAGCCACCCCCTTCTCACTCGGAATTCCGTCGAGCGAGATTTGCTTCAGGCTTGCGGCGTCGTGGCCCGTGGGCGGAGCCAGGCGGGATCGCCGATTGAAGCATGAGTCTGGAAAGCGACTTGCTTGGCATCGCTTGGACGTGTGACGTCTGCATTTTTCTCGGAGGGCCCCATCGGGGAGCATCTTGGAGCACTTCGCGGGCTGAAGCGCACCAAGCCGAGACGTGCACGGGGAGTGGGCGTCTGAGCGATGGCAAACTTGAGAAGGCGGACGGCGCCAAAGCTCCGGAGGGGCGAAGTCGGGACTTGCAGCGCGGCTGCCGAGTTGACGTCTGGTCCGCGAGACGTTCCCTAGGGCAGGCTCGTAAACTACGCCGGCGAGCCATCATTCTGGGCGACTGCGACGAAGCGTTTGAGACGCCCCTCCTGGGTCGCTGAACCGCGCGGGCCAAAAGCACAACGGGCCTGGCCAAATGGATGGCAGCGCTGCGGCCTGAGACCACGATCGATGGACAGATCCCCCTCAATGCGCGCGCGGGGGCAATCTGCACGCGCTGGGAGCCTCGTCGCGCAGTATCACTTCGCAGCCGTCTGGTCCACATCATATTGCGCTGTTTCCGCCGCGCGGCCTTCGGCAACAGAAGAAGCTGTGCCATTGCTTTGAGAGCATTGCCAGCAAGACTGAGAGCTCCCATGGGGTCTTCCTGAGTGCAGCCGCAAGGGTGAGCTGGCAAGTCTGCACCACGCCGCACGCCAAGGAGGCGCCTGCATCCAGGGGCCCGACACAACCGTCAGAATGCGCTCAGATTTCACGGACCTTGGGGGACTACCTGGGCGACTAACGCCTGCCGCCGCCGGGCACTGATTGTTTGGGCAGTCTCCAGCGCGCGCTCTCCTCTTTTCTACCTCCCGCGCTCGCCCCCCGCCCTCCGCCCTCGCCGCAAACTCCCCCGCCCCCCGCCCTCCTGCAAATCAATGAATTACGTAACGAAGGGGGGGGGGGGGGCCGATAGCTGCGGGCAGGGGCGGCCAGCCGGGCAGGAGGGAAGTGGGGAGACGGACGTCCGGGGGGCGGCGTGGGCTGATCGTTGCGTCATCGTGGTGGCGGTCGTGGCAGTGGTCGCGGTTGCCGCGGCAGTGTCCGTGTCCGTGTCGTGTCGTAGTGGTCACATGGCAGTTGCGTTGGTGGTGGTCGTGGTGGTCGTGGCGGTGATCGTGTCCTGTCGTAGGTGGTCGCGGTGGTCCTCGTGCTGGAGGCCGTCATACATGCGGAGGCCGGCGCCGCTTCTGGCCCAGCACCCGAGCGCGTTCAGGAGCATCTCAGCACTGGTTCTTTGGAGGATTATGCTGATTTGCCGCCTCAGGCCGCCCAGCAGTTCGGAACGCCCGCAGTCGTCCAAGTCCGCTCTGTGGCTGCGGGCGAAGCTGGCTGCTTCGTCGCTGGGTCGGCCCCCCGTTTCGAACACGGACGGGAACAGCTCGCCCCCGTGGGGGTGTAGCGCTCTCGCTTCTTATCCACTGCCTGGGCGGCTGCCAAGCCATCCTTGTTGGCGCGGGCACCCCTGCGTGGAACGTAGGTTGAGTGTGCGCAGGTGATGCACCAGTCGACGAAGATCTGCCGGCCAGTGGCCGGGTCGCTAGTGGAAAGAGGTCGAGGACGGTTTGCTGGAGCCTCCCTGCGCAGGGGTTGCGACGATCCCAGGCAGGGACGGCTTGCTCCGTGGGCGCCGCGAAGCTCGTGACTCCACTGTGCTTCGCGGAATGAGAGTCGCGACAACTATTGTGGCGGTTGTTGCGCGACTCGCCCACATCGCATGCGAGTGCGTGCCAGCCGTGCGGGGCGAGGGGCTCGTTGCAGAGGCTGCCGTCCTGGCGGCGGTGCTGACAGCGGGAGCCCAGCGGGCATATTGGGACGCAGAGCCGCCGCTTCAGGTTGCCGTTGGCGTGCGCGTCGGGCTGGCCGGGGTCGCCCAGCTGGCGCGGAAGTAGCCAGCAGTTTGCTCCTGTGCTTCCGTTCTCTCGCAAGCGGAGTCGGCGGTCCTCGTCGTGTAGCCGAAGCAGTTTCCCCTTGTCGGCCGCGGAGGAAGCTTTGCCCCAGTGGGCCTGTAGCTTGGGTCGTGATTCTGCAGTGCAGCCAATCCAGTCGAAGGGTGCTTGGATGACGTCTGCTGCCTGGAGCGCCGGCTCCGCCTGGTCGAGAGTCTGCTGCTTTCGCGGGCAGCGTGCCCAAGACTCCTCCAGCCAGTCGGCCCCGAGGCAGGCCATCGCGTCGTGGAGCAAGAGGGCCCAGCTGACGGCGTGGGCGGCGGACGCCGTCAGGGTCGCCGAGGGGAGGGCGCACCCGCCGTCAGGCCTACAGGTTAGCACCAACACCAATGTCGGCGGCGTGCCTCCACCGAGGGAAGATCCCGATCTCGGCGATGGTGGTGATATTCAGGCTTCCTGGGTGACCGACAGAGCACCACCAACACCAAAATCTGGGACCATCTCCCCCCTGTGTAGGCAGCCCCCAAGGTGGGGGTCCAAGGGCCCGCCAGCAAGCCGTCCGAGGCAGCCGAAGAGCACGCGGCCCGGCAAGTGAAGATGCTCTCGGTCCCGAGGCCCGCCTGCCGCAGCTCCAGCAGACGGGCGGCGAACGCAGTTGCCTTGGGCCACGGCTGTGGCCCCGTCTGCGCCAACGTGGGCGTTCGCCCGTTCCCCCCCCCCTGTTGGAGCGTGGGGGCCGTGTTTCCCAAGCACGCGAGATGGTCCAGCCATCCGCCCTCCGGGTCTCTTCTTCCTCCTCCTATTCCTCCTCCTATTCCTCCTCCTCCTCCTCCTCCTCCTCCATCCTCCTCCTCCTCCTCTCCTCCTCCTCCTCCTCCTCCTCCTCTCCTCCTCCTCCTCCTCTCTCTCCTCCTCCTCCTCCTCCTCCTCCTCCTCCCCTCCTCCTCCTCCTCGTCCTCCTGCTCCTCCTCGTCCTCCTCGTCCGCCTCCTCCTCCGCCTCCTCCTCCTCCTCCTCCTCCTCCTCCTCCTCCTCCTCCTCCTCTGCCTCCTCTGCCTCCTCCGCCTCCTCCTCCTCCTCCTCCCACCCAGCACGCGGTGCCCCCCGAGAGGTAGCTGAACTCGGACGGGGCCAGGACGAGGGTAAACATCTGTTCCAGAGCGTTCTGGAACGCTCTGAGAAGGCCGCGGCGCCCGAGACATCTTCCAGAGCCGCCGAATCTCAGAGATTCTCGATTTATCCTCACCCGATGTTATCCTCGTCCTGGCTTTTTCCCATAAAGCACTCTGCAAGCGGGCGAGGGCCTGGAGGCCCGCGTAGGGTTCGTCGAGAGCGTCCGCAATGCCAATCGCGAAAAGCGCTGGTGACAGCAGGCACCCTTGGTCCACGCCGCTGATGGCTCGAATGCTGTGGGCGCCGTCTGCTGGGTCGTCCCGCCAGTAATTAGTGTTGTGTGGTCCGCGTGAGCCAGTGGTGGGTGCTCTCGAACAGCCGAGGGGCCCGCCGGCGCACTCTGCCCAGCACTTTGCCGCGAGGGATGCCGTTGGTGGCGTTGGAGCAGTCGAAGGCCATGGCGACCGCGCGTGGGCAAGCCTCCGACAGGGCTGTAAGGCACTTGTGCGCGAGCTCGCACCCTGCCGCGCGCCCGACGGCGTAGTGGTTGGGGCCGACTGTCCCTTGCGTGTCGTCCGTGCAGACAGCGCCAGCGGCCTGCGCAGCGAGGCGGCGGAACACAGAGCCGCACGCGATCAGTCGGAGGGTGCCGTCATGAATGCGCTGGGCCAGCAGCTGGGCACCCAGGTTCGCGCGTGTGGCCTCCAGGCTGAGCTCGCTGAGCAAGAAGGCGACCGTGACCCCAGCCACCCCCTTCGAGCACGAGTGTCGGCCAGCAGTGCGCGGCAGTGCTGAAGCCTGCTGCCGTTTGGCCCAGGTCTGGAAGTGCGCGGGCTCTTCGACAGGCTCCTTGGCCACGGCCGCAGCCAGCTTTGCGCGAGTGTCGTCGTCGGGCGCGGCAGGCCCCTGAAGGAGGTGCTGCTCTGGCCCTTCTGGGAAGGGGCTCTGGAGGCCAGCTCGGACGCCAGGCCTTGCGGCCAGCGCGCCTGGGCGGATGGCTCGCTGCATCGCCTTGCTGGTGCTCCTCCAGCAGCGACTCCACCGCGCGTGCGTCCTGCTTGGTGGGGGCTGCCTCCTCTTCTCGGCCCGCGGCTCGTGGTAGTCGTGAACTCGCGCCAGATCCCGCCCCTGTCCCCGCTTGGCCATCCGTACGCGATGCGTCAGGATCTTGGCTAAGCCGCCAGAATTGTGCGCCTTCTGACCCCCGCCAGTCTTCCCAGGCCTGAAGAGCATCACTCTGTCGAAGAACGTGAACGCCGTCCCGCCCAGGCCTGGGTGGCAGCATCGCCGGCAGCACGCGCTCCCAGGAACTGTTCGGCCACGCGCCCGCGGAGCCGTGCCAGAGTTGCGCTGACGTTCGCTGGCACCAGGAAGATCGTGGGAACGTAGCGTTCCAGGGCGTCAAATTCCGCAGTGTCCCACCACCCAAGGTTCGCGGGTTGGGCCAACGCGCTGTTGGGAGGGTCTTCTGGTACGGGGCCGAGTGCCCCGTTGTCCTCTTCAAACAAAGGCACACCTAGCACGGCGGCCTGGCGGGCAGTGTCAAAGTCGATTTTCGCGCGACTAGCGCTGCCGTTGTCGGTGACGTACTCTGCCAGGGTGGGCCGGCTGGGGCGGTCGCAGTAGCCGCGGACGGCGTCCAGCAGCTCTGGTGGGAGGGCCCCCGTTCCCTACACTTGGTCGTAGGGCCCCAAGCCGCCCTCCACGCAGGCGGGGTGATAGCACAGAGTGTTGGCAAAGGCAGGATTGCACACCCGCAAACCACCCTCGAGGAGGGGCGGGGTGCGACAGAGATCGCCGCGCCCACTCGGCATGATACTGGCGGCCCAGGCGGTTGCGAGCACGTCGCGCTCCCTCGGTGGTCTGGGCTCGGCGTGTGGCTGGGGCGGCGCCGGCACCGCGGCCTCTTCTGGCAAAGCCGGCCAGGACAGGCACGAAGGCCTGGGGCTCCCAGGTTGGGCGGCTTGCAACAGCGACTGCGGCGCTGAGGAGGCGGCAGGGCCACGGCGTGGCGTGAGTTCCCTGGAGGATAGCCACGAGGCCCCCGACTCCGCATTCCGCACGGGTGTCCCCCATCCGTAAGGCGCTGAGGGCCATGACGGGCACCGGGGAGCTTGAGGTGACGGCGGTCAGGGACGCCGCGGGGAGGCTCCCCGCTGTCTTGGTTGCGCACATGGTCAGCAGCGCCGCGACGAGAGCCTCGGTGCGAGGCGGTTGGAAAAGGCCACAAATCAGCGCTCGGACATCAAACGCGTGGCGATGACAGCCGCTAGGAACATCGTGTCGACGCTCTCGGGCACCCCGAAGGCGGGGTTGGCGGCGGCGGGCCTGGGTGAGGCTTTGGCGGCCTTGCTCGTTTTGACCGCGCCACTGGCGGACGCAGCGCCAGGGCGGAGGTGGTGTAGTAGAGTTCCGCGCTGGTGGTGGCCGAGCCAGGTGGGGCCTGGAGGGAGATGAGTGGCTCGGGCGGGCAATGAGGGGTGTGCGTCCCACGCGCCGCCCCCCGAGGCCTCCCAGATGGGGTCGGAGCGACCGGGGTCGGAAGATCGCGCCGCATCGCCGATGCATCTCGATGTGGAGCCCGATTTTCTCCATGCCGACCTCGCCGATACATCGCCGACGTCGCCGATGCATCGCCGACGCATCGGCGATACACCAGGGATGCGGCGCGATCCTCTGACTCCATCTGCTCGGACCCCATCTGGGAGGCCTCTAGAGGAGTGACTCGGGCGGGCAATGAGGGGTGCGCGTCCCACGCACCGTCCCCAAACGTCCTGCCGCTCGCGGCATTTCCCGCCGCACTCCTGGAGCGGGCCGCGCTGCGGAGCGCCGTGGCGATCGACGCCGCCGTGCTGTCAACATCTCGCTGCTGCTCCCGGCCGCCTGGCCCCACGCGCCGCCGCCCCCCGAACGAACGTCCGATCGCGGCCTCAGCTGCTCGGATGCGCACGTTTTGAAGCGTAGCACGTGCCGTGTTCAAGACGTCCGTGTTCCAAAAGCACGTGTTCGGTCTGCGTGTTGAGCTCCGTAGCAATACGCTGCGCGTTGCGTGTTGCGTATCGGGGCAGCTAAGCTCGCGGCACTTCCCGCCGCACTCTTGGAGCGGGCCACGCTGCGGAGCGCCGTGGCGATCGACGCCGCTGTGCTGCCCACAACTCACTGGGCAGCTCCTGGCCGCCCGGCCCCCCTACGCGCTGCTCTCGACGACGTGGCGCTCGCTGCGCCCAGCCTATCTCGCGACGCCGAGGGGGTGGAGACGAGGAGGGAGAGGGAGAGAGGAGGAGGAGGAGGAGGAGAGGAGTGGAGACGAGGAGGGAGAGGGAGAGAGGAGGAGGAGGAGGAGGAGGAGGAGGAGGAGGAGGAGGAGGAGGAGGAGGAGGAGGAGGAGGAGGAGGCAGCAGCAGCAGCAGCAGCAGCAGCAGCAGCAGCAGCAGGAGCAGGAGAGAGGAGGAGAGAGGAGGAGGAGGAGGAGGAGGAGGAGGAGGAGGAGGAGGACGAGGAGGAGGAGGAGGAGGAGGAGGAGGAGGAGGAGGTGGAGGTTGAGGTGGAGGTGGCGGAGGCGGAGGAGGAGGAGGCGGAGGAGCTGGAGGAGGAGGAGGGCAGGGAGGAGGAGGAGGAGGAGGAGGAGGAGGAGGAGGAGGAGGGGGAGGAGGAGCAGGAGGAGGAGGAGGAGGAGGAGGAGCAGGAGGAGCAGGAGGAGCAGGAGGAGCAGGAGGAGGGTCAAGATAAAACAGCCAATGATTGTTTACATGTTTTTGCGGAACGGTGTGACCTAAGTCGACGCGCCCACACGGCGACGATTGCAGGGGGAGGGAGAGACGGAGGAGGAGGGCAGGGAGGAAGTGGAGGATGGCGGAAAAGTCGGCGGGTTGGTCGGTGTGGGAGTCGGCGAAGTGCCTAAAGTGCTGCTCCATGACGTGGTGTCCCAAGCTGTGCCAGTCCCCCATCGTGGCAGTCAGGGTCGTGGTGATGCTCCCTCTCTCCCTCCCTCCCTCCCTCCTCCTCCTGATCGGCACCTGCGCGAAGATGCGGCGACGCGAGTTCGCCCCGCGGCCGCCCGCGAGCCGTTCCGACGCGCGAGGTGAGGGACAAGGCGGGCCAGACGCCGCTGCATCACGCTGCGAGGCATCCGGCATCCAGCCAGAGGGGGGGGACGTGGACTTCAGCGGGCGCAGCCAGTAAGAAGCCGGTCTGCCTGCAGGTGCCCAGGTGCCCCTGCGGAATTGTCGTGCCCCTTGTTGGCCCCAGAGACCCGCAGAGCCCCTGATGCACCTCCGTATACTCAACGAGCAATCGTGTCCTGGGCTCTCTTGTCGCAAGACTATGAAGAGTTACTTACCGTATGTGTCTGCTGTAATTATCTGGCTCCTGTGTCTCGGCCAACTGGGTTCATTCACGAGTGCTGTTCGGTGAGCGTTCCGTTTGGTGTGCTGTCCGTTGCGGACCCCTGCGTGCTGGACACAAGCGCGAGGTGACGGCGAAAGAGGATAAGTGGGAGGGGGATACGCAGGAGCATAAACAGGAGGAGGGGTCCCAGCAGGGAGAGGAAGGAGCAAGAGCAGGAGTTGGACGAGGATGAGGAGGAGGAGGAGACTGAACTGGAGGAAGAGCAGGAACACTAGCTGTAGGATGCGGAACTGAAGCGACCATCCCCCTCGTATTTTCCTCTCCCCATTCATCTCTTCCCAGAAATCGTTGAAATTGCTTGAAAGGCAACTGGGAACTTCCGAAGATCGCCGACGCCCTCCAAGCAACGCCGAAATTTCGTCCTCCTCTGCCTCTATTCCTCTGGACCTCCAGAGGCACAAAAGGGCACGGAAGCATGAAACAGACTGTACCCTCGATCCTCGATCTCCTTCCCCTTGCTCGCCTGAGCCGTGCTGGCGACTGGCGTTCCAACTCCTCCCCCAGGCTGGGACAAGCGCGATTGGTTCACATCTTGCTGTCGGGCAAGGCCAGGGCACGTCTCCCAGCGGTCTCTGTCTTTCTCGTGCCGGTCTGCAATCTCCCTGCTTCGCTCCCCCAATCATCCTCCCATACGTACCCCACCTCTCCATATCCCTATCCATTCCCCTCTCCCTCTTTCTCTCTGTGTGGTCTCTCTCTCTCTCTCTCTCTCTCTCTCTCTCTCAGTGTATAGATAATTTATACATGTATGCATATGAATCTGTGTATGTAGCTGTGTCAAGTCTGTGTGCAATACGTATGTATACATACAGGTGCATATATGTGTATATATATACACATACATATATGGGGGATTCCGACCCCGGGGACCCGCAGGGCCCCCCCCCCTTGAACATAGGTAGTGCCCCCCTCCCAGGAGCCCTCCTGGACCCGCCCCCGAGGCTCAGAGCAGCCCTAAATCCGCCCAAGATTGTTTACAGATGGCCCAAGAGCTCTCCAAGACGCACCAAGAGGACCCCAAGAGCGCTTTAAGACGGCCCAGGAGGTCCCCAAGGGTGCTTGAGAGGCTTCCGAAAAGGTGCTCGAGAAATTCGAATCTTTCACAAACTAGCTGGAAATCTATGTTTTTGGCCTCAGAGGCCCTCAAGACGGCCCAAGAGGCCTCCCAGAAGGTCACCAAAAGGCAAAAACAGCCAAATTCCTCTCGGAAAACGTACGTTTTTAGCATATTCGCTTCTTCGGCCCTAACAGCGCCCCAGAGGTTCCCAAAAGAGTCCCCAGGGAGCCCCAAGAGGGCCACAGAAGGCCCCCTCGACGGCCCAAGAAGGCCCCAAGAGGGCCCCAAGACGGCCCAAGCGCCCAAGACGGTCCAAGAGGGCCCCGGGACGGGCCACGAGGGCCCCAAAGAGCCCCAAAGAGCCCAAAAGGACCCCCAAGAAGGTCCCAAGAGGCCCCCAGAGACTCCCAAAACGCTCCCAAAACGGTCCCAGGAGGCTTTCCAGTAGTCAGTCACCCGTAAGCGTATGGGAGGTCTCGCTTCGACGTCCTGCACGAGGCTCCCAGAAAAGGCTTCAAGAGGCTCCCGATTCACGATCCATCTCAGGGCTTCAGAGGCCTCACAGAAACATGCCGCGTGGCCCACAGAAGCACCCAAGACGCCCCGAACTCACGATCCAGGTCAGGGGTGTATTCACTGCTATGGGCGGGGCGGCTGGATGCGAACGTTGGCTCTGGAACCGTCGGTGGAGCTCCCTGTTGATACGATTCGTGTGAGGAGACAGTCGACATACGCGTGGGGGTGGACGTGACGTTATGCGAATCCTCACACTGAGGCCGTACGTGAAACGACATCCCTCTGGGGCACGATTCGTGTGTTGGGTGTGCCGAGATGGGCGGAGCGACGCCGTGCGAACTTTGTCCCTGGACCCGAAAGAGGAGCTCCCAGGGGGACAAGATCCGTGCGAGTGCCGTGCCGAAATTGACGGGGGGGCGCCCTGTGAACCCCGCCTTCATCTGGGGCCGTAGGTCTCGCTTCCATCCGCATGATCGGTACTTGTCCACTGGGCATTGTATTCCATTGCATTCCACTGGGCTGCTTTCCGTTGCATGTGCAATTGCATTGTTTCGTGATCCACATTGTACTTATGAGCATCGCTTTCCTTTGCTTTGCATTGCATTCATAGCGTTGCATGTGTTTGGCTAAACTGGCTTGCATAGCTTCGAATTGAATACTGGAGAGGCCTTACTGCCGGTGCCGCCGACCCTGAACGACGACGGCGGCGACGACGACGACGACGACGACCAAGGGGGGTCGCTCCCCCCTGTGGAGGGGGGGACTGGCCCGTGGGGGGGGGGGGGGCTCCCTCCTGTGAACAAGGGGAGCATGGGACGCTTGGAAGGGGGGGCAAAGCGGGGACTCTGGGGGTAAGTGAGGAGAGGCTCTCTCCCCCCGGTTCTTGGGGGGGGCCCCCCACCCTCCGCCACATATTCGGGATCGACAAAACAATAGCAGGAGCCCCACGGGCCCCAGGGCACCCCCCGGGACCACCCCCCAGGACCACCCCCCGAGACCACCCGCCGGGACCACCCCCGGGGAGTTGCCCCGGGACACCCCCGCCCGCTGGGGAAGGGATCAAGGGACGGTGCTTCCCTTCGTTGTTCGATTCGATTTCGTATTGGCTGGATCGGTTGAAGAAGAGGGCCCGGGGAAAGGGGGAAGATGGCGAGGGCGACGACGACGACGACAACGACGACGGCGACGGCGACGACGACACCGACGACGACAAACGGAAGAGCGCCTCACACACGCCGACAGGGTCGGCGGATTAAGGAGCATATGTCATTGTCGGTGCTTGGGTTCTGTTCGGCCAGCATTATGGATGCTTCTTGTACCTCATGCTTACACCATCAATGGGTAATCACTTCAGTGGATACGGGACCTCCTCAAGGGATGGGGTCGACTAGAACCTAAGCGCGCGCGAAGCGCGCGCGTGGTTCTAGTACATATATATATATATATATCTTTGTCGGAGTAGGCCCGGGGTTGGGGCCCAGCCGGTGCCGCCATCTTCCATGGGCGCCCCCCGGGACCTTTGGGGGGTCACAGACCCCCCGGGACTGCCCCGGGCCGCTTCCAAATTGCCCAAGACAGGCCACGCGGGCCGTGCAGATGATCAAGGAAGCCTCCAGAGGCCCCGAAGACGCCCAAGAGCGCCCCAAGAGGGCCCGAGATTGCTTCCGCAGCCATTTTGGCTCAAGCACTTCCTTCCCGTGTGGCGCGGAGATCATGGATCGGACATTGGCAATGGTTGGGCCAAAGTGCGTGGCTCTTCTGTCCGTCGTGGGCGTGGTCTTGACCTCTGTTTCCACCTATGCTATCCTGAACGACGGGTGGAGGTTGGCGCACGGAGTCCGCTTGACAGAGCCAGCTCTGACGGAGCAGATCTCAGCGGCATCTACCGCAGTAGCAGGCACGACCGCTGAGCGACTGGCGAGCAGCACCAGCACCACTACCAGCAGCACGACCAGCATCACTACCAGCAGCACGACCAGCAACACTGTCAATGAGGGGCCCAGGGCCCAGCACCACTACCAGCAGCACGACCAGCACCAGTGCCATGGCATCCGACCAAGTCGTCGTCAACATCGGATCAAGCTGGGAGAACCACATGTGTGTAAACGTTACATCATCAGTCAGTTGTGACGTTGAGGCTGCCCAGCACGGATTAAGGCTCAACAGAGATTTCTCCGGGTCGACAGACACATTCCATGTGGTGGCGTATGGCAGTCGAGTTTGCGTGAAACGTACCGACGACGCTGTGGGTGGATGGGGTATGAATTTAACGATCAGGTGTACGAGGTCGGCTGCGGCAGTCACCAGCCCGATCACGAATCCCATACCGCGCCGACATGTGCAGACGTGGCTTGAAGAGATGTATCCTAAACCAGAGCCGCAATTGCTTCACGCGAGGCTATCGTTTCAAGACACGTCGGCTTTTCCGGACAAGCCGTTGGTATCCATAGGCGCTATGTGCGACTGGCTGTTTATAGAGAACATGGCTGGCCCGCGCTTCCCCCTGCAATTCGTGAGGGTCCGCTCGCCCCCAAGGACTGTTTTCTTGGATTTGAGGTTCGACTTGAGAAAGATGATCCGCTTACTCAAGAAAGATGTGTTTCCCTACATCGATAAGCCGGTCGTGGTCCTCACCACGTCGCAAGACAGGACAATTCCACATCAGCGTGATCGCCGATTTGGGAATCTCACTCATGAAACGTTGCAGAGTTGTGCCAGGTTGCTGGATGATCGTCTGATCGAGCGGTGGGTGACAGAGAATTTCGATGATTCTACATTCCACGATAAGCTCGCTGGGATTCCGACTGGATTCTACACGCCCAACTGCGAGATTGCAGGACAAGCTAATCAGGATTGCAGTCAGGAGTGGTGGTCGGTAATCAAGGCTGGATGGCTGGTGCCTCTGTCGCAAAGGCCGCTCGCTGTGAGCTGCAATGGCAGGCGTCATGACGAAGCCGCCGCGGGCCAGTTCACCGACAGGGTCAACGCGCTCAACAACTGCAGACCAGGCGGCTCATGGGGAGACTTCTCTGAGTTTCGAGGCGAGATGTTCAGCAATCAGTTTGCTGTTTGGTGGCAGAATCACTCTTTCGTCCTTTGCCCTCACGGCGGTGGCCTTGACCCCAGCCCAAGGGCTTTCATGCCCATCGCCTCTGGCACTATCCCAATCGTGCAGAGTACGCCTGGTCTGGACACGGTCTACTCTCAGCTCCCTGTGGCGTTTGTGCGTGACTGGGAGCCAGCGTCCATCTCCGTCGAGAAGCTGCAGCGCTGGCGGGATTATCTGGCGCCCCAGTATGAAGATCCCGAGCTTGTGGCGAAGGTGATCGCCAGACTCACAATGAAGCATTGGTGGGAAGGGGACAGTCAATCGCACAGTCAGGATGACGAACAAGACGAAGAGGAAGACAAATAATAAAAGGAGGAAGGCCGCCGCGCAGACAGCAGCGGGCATCCAAAGGGCTCCCACGCAGGAGGGTGCCGCGCAGACAGCGGTGGGTATCCAGAGGGCTCCCACGCAGCACGAGGAGGGCGCCGCTCAGACAGCAGGGGGCATCCAGAGGGCTCCCACCCAGAAAGAGGGCGACGAGCGAACAGCAGTGGGCAGCGAGCACATCCCTACGCAGGAAGGAGAGCGCCGCGGAGGTAGAAGCGGGCATCCAGAGGGCAGCGGGGCAGAAGGCAGGCTCCAGGCGGAGAAACAGGGGCGGCAAGCAGAGAAGCTCACAGGAGACAACCAGGCCGCGCACAGAGCAGGCTGGGAGCGCTGCGCAAGCAGCACCGGGCAGCCCGAGGGTCGCGGGGGAGCTGATCAAGCGAGGCTCCCGGCAGCAGAAGAAAAGTGGCGGCAAGGAGGAGATCGCCAGGCGGCGGAAAGAAATAAGGGTCGCAAAAAGACGGGCAGATGAAGCGGCTCGCGCACGCGCGCAGGGGACTTGAAGGAGCAGCAGGAGGAGGGCTCCCCGCCGCGCCCCTCGGCAGCGGGCCGCCCGGGAGACGGCGCTGAGCAGCTGCAACGTGCCCGCGGCGAGCGCGAGCCTCGGCTGCCGCCCTCGCGCGGGTGCGCCAGGCGGCCGCGGGGCCTCGGGCGGCTCGGGAGTCTGCAAGTGACGTGGACGAGGAGTGCCACTCCACGGCAGCGGCCCCGTCGGCGCCTCTGGGGTCAGGCGCGGCCGCCGGCGCTGCCGCGGGCGGATCGCCGAGCGCCGCGGCCAGGGGCGGTGCCGCGCCGGGCGCGGCAGCGGTAGCGCGCAGCGGGCGCGGCCGCTGGAAGCCACTGCGGCCCCCTCCCGGCGGCGCCACTCCGCGGGCCGCGCCGCCGCCGCCGCGGCGGGGAGGGGGCCTGCCCGCGGTGGGCCGAGCGGGCGCCGAAGGCTCCAGCAGCGAGAGCCGAGGCACGCCGTGACGGGCGCGCCG